>CM062818.1:1697242307-1697564807 GCA_031772625.1 Pinus tabuliformis
TGTAAACCTGGGCTTACGCATGTATCAGGCGCATTTCAATTGGCCAAAACACCAAGAAACTCAACCAACTGCCTTTTCTTCAAATTCGGCTTTAACACTGATTTTTTCCTTTACACGACAAAATTAATGCAAAGCATGCAAAAGAGGAACTGAAAAAGAATTAACCTAGTTTAATAACTCCATCGGATCTGCCCATTCAGCGTTGCATTAACTTCCCATCGCAAATTGCAATCGGCCCATTTCAAATGATGTATCAACCCAATCTTTAACAATCTGAGACATGACAGACCCGTCGAAGTTATTAAACGTAATACATAACAATATCGGGTCCGGAATCCCATCGCATATCGCAATCAGTGAATGAACTAATCACATATATATAATATGTTATGCGATATGACGGACCACCGAAATTATAAAACATGATATATATATTTTTGGGTCTGGCCATTGCATATCGCAATCGGTAGAACCCAATGCATATGCATAAAGCATTATGCGATATCGTGGACCCGTCGGGCTTATAAAATGCAACATATATGTTTTCGGATCCGCCTATCGCAAATCGCAATCGGCGGAACCAACATCCATTGCTCTGTGGACCCGCGGAAGTAATAAACGTGATATATAATCTTTCGAGTTTGGCCAGGGGTGATATCATATAACTACTCATCGCAATCAGGAATTGGTGATTCCTGTGGTAATAACATAACTTCTTGCCACATCTTTGCGATTGCGATTAACCGCATCACTTAACACACACACACACATGTATATATTTTGGTTATGCATCCATATAACTATTTATAATATGATTTAACTTGGTTGCATGGGTATACGGGGCCGATTCTTTTATACATGTTATTTTAGCGATTCCACTATGCCATTATCACTTCTTCATCTTGCTTTTATCTTTTTTTGAAATATTTTCAAGTGATTCTTGAATGAAAAATGAATACTACATGCAACAAAAATGCATGTTACAACATCTGGCTCCACCTAGGGATTGTGCTTTTGCCACAGAAGCACTAAGAATCGCAGATTAGTGCCTTCACCTCGAGCATGGAGTCATATACTGCTTTGCATAAATTTAAATTCTATGGCATATGTACACTGGTTTCACCTGATATTTACAATGAAAGACTATTATTCTTCAGAATTGGAAGTAATGCTTGAGGTACTGCCCATTGATAGGCAGCTGTAGAATTTCACCATCAAGATTCTCAAGAATAAAAGTGTTATTGGATCTTGCTTCTACAATTCTGAAAAGGCCATGCCAGAGACGATCAAACTTCCCATGCTTACCCTTATCTTCCCTCCTCGTATCCCATCTTAACACTAAATCTGCAACTTTAAATTCAATTTCCTTAGCTTTTCTGTCAAAAATACTTTTAATCTTGGATTGATACATAATCAAGTTGTCTCTTACCTTGTACTTGTTCTCGCTTAGCTCCACCACTTTATTCATTCTTCTTATCAAATCATTTGGTTCTTCTTTTGCCTCCTGAATCATTGCAATCATTGGCTTCACAAGTTGACTTGGAATAGAGCCCGAGTCCCATATAATAATTCAAAAGGCGATTTCCCTGTAGATCTTCTTATAGTTAATCTATCAACCCATAGAGCAAACTTTAACTTAGAATCCCAGTCTCTTTGATTTTTTGCAATGGTTTTCTTAAGGATCTTCATCAAAGTTTTGTTAGTAGATTCAGCTAATCCATTTCCCTGTGGATGGTAAGTTGTTGAATGGGACAAAATAACATTATACTTGTGACAAAAAGCAATGAACTTACTTGAATTAAATACCTGAGCATTGTCTGTTATAATTTTGATGGGGCATCCAAATCTGCTGAAAATATTCTCCTCCAGGAACTTCATTACTATTTGATCAATTACTTTCTTAGTAGGGATTGCCTCTACCCATTTGGTGAAGTAATCAGTTGCTGTGAGAACCCACTTGTGTTGTCCACTTAAAGGTGGATTAATCTCTCCTACAAAATCTAATCCCCATTGTCTGAGTGGTTCCTCTATGAAAACTTGAATCAAAGGTAAAGGAGCCAATCTCTTTTTCTAAGCAAAAAGCTGACACTTCTGACAAATTCTAACAAACTTATATGTATCACCAAATAAAGTAGGCCAATAAAATCCTACCTGAAGAATTTTATGTGCAGTCATCTTCCAACTGTAATGTCCTCCACATAACCCCTCATGATAATCTTTGATTGTTCCTGTAAACTCATCCTCTGTTAAACATAATAATAAAATTCCAACAGGATCCTTCCAGTATAAACTACCTTCCACAATCATATATGGCTGCGCTTTGATCTTTAGTGCTCTATACTTTGTTCTATCTAGAGATTGGGGGCAGGAAAGAAAGCACAAATAATGAATTATATGCTTATACCATTCTGAACACAAAAACTTATACCTGATCTTCATACCTGGGCCTTGCTTTCCTTCATTTTCTTCAGCTGCTCCTTCATTCATAGGTGTCAGCAGGTTGATTCCCAATGCCTGAAAGTTTGATTCCGTTAACATTTTTTCCAATCCTTTCCCTTTCACCAACTTTGTGGGTTTTATGTCCAAGTCATATTCTTGGATCTTGGCTATCCATTTTCCTCTTCTGCCTTCTACGTTAGCCTATACTAATACATATTTTACTGCAACATTTGGCACATAAGAAATGATTTGTGAATGCAGCACATAAGTTCTAAAAGCTTTCAGGGCTTTTACCAAAGCATATACCTGTTTCTCAAGAATATTATATTTAAGCTCAGCATCCCTGAGAATCTTGCTGAAGAATGCGACTGGCTGTTCTTTCTCTTCATCATTTTTCTGCAATAAGACAATGGCTATTGAATTTGAGGACGCAAATGAAAAAACTTGGAAAGGATTTTGATAATCAGGGCTGATTAGGACTGGAGTTGCCTGCAATGCCTCTTTAATCCTAGAAAATGATTCTTTAGCTTCCTTGGTCCAACGCACTTCATTCTCCTTCTTCAGCATATCAGTGATTTCTTTCACGATTTCTGCATAGTTGGACACAAATCGTCTTAGGAAGTTAATCTTTCCCAGAAATTTTTGGATATCCTTTTTACTTCTAGGTAGTGGTATTTTTTGCACGGCTTGTACTCTGGCCGGATCTATCTTTACTCCATCTCTAGAAACAATGTGCCCCAATAGTTTTGCTTCTTCCAGAGAAAAAATGGATTTCTTGGGATTCAGGGAAAGCCCAAATCTTCTACATTTATCAAAAGTATTTTTCAAATGGTCCAAATGTTCTTCATTAGACTTTGAGAAAACAATAATATCATCCAAATATATTACTACAAATTTATCTCCCACAAAAGCAATGTCCATAGCCCTCTGAAACGTAGCACCTGCGTTCATCAATCCAAAAGGCATTCTGGCATACATAAAGGTTCCCCAGGGAGTTGTGAATGCCATCTTTTTCTAATCCTCCTTATTCACGGCCACTTGGTTATACCCAGAAAATCCATCCAGCATTGACATTCTAAAAGATCCTGTCACCTTTTGCAGTACGTGATCCATTTTAGGCAATGGATAGTTATCTTTCAAAGAATCCCTATTGAGATTTCTGAAGTCCACACATAACCTTATTTATCCATTTTTCTTTCTCATAGGCACTAAATTAGCCACCCAATTAGAATACCTGAGTGGAACTATTATTTTGGCATCAATAATTTTTTTGACCTCCTTTTCAATTGATGGTAGAAGCAAAGGATTTATTTGTCTAAGCTTCTATTTGAAGGGTTTAATTCCCTCCTTCGAGGGAATCTTGTGCTAAATAATATTTACATCATAGGTTTTGAGATCTTCATAGGACCATGCAAAGACATCAACATAATTCTTGAAAATTTTAATATATCTCTCTTGAAAATTAGGTGAAAGTCCACTGTACAATTTTACTAACCTGGGTTTCTGTTGAGTTCCAATGTTGTGATCCTGAATATGTTAATCTCATGAAATTTTCCCTGAGTTAACAACCACATCATTGGAATTAAAAAGCCTTTCAAGAGGAACAAGTCCCTTTGGCATAATATTATCTTTCAATTGAAAGATCTTCTGATTTGCTATTGAATCTTTTAAATCACTGACTTCTGCAATTTCTGTTGTCTCTTCCTCATCCTGATCAATTTCTGTGCCCTCAAACTCTTCAACCATAGTCAAAAACTCTTTAATCTGCTGATCATCTTCAAAAACTTGCCAATTTTTAACATTATTAGGAATAAAGGGTCTGTGCCTCATTTCTACCTCATATCTTAGTCTTGGATTAATAGGAGGCTTGAAAGTACTAGCAGCCATAGCCAATGAATCTGCTAATATATTCTCATCTCTTGGAATGAATTAAATGTTAAAAGCTTCAAAAAATTTCTCAATCAAATCCCATACCTCATTTCTGTATGCCCTAAGCCTAGGGTGCTTTGTTTGGCAGTGATATTTTATTTGCTTAATAATCAGCTCCAAATCTCCAAAAGCAGAAATTGACTTAACTCCCATCTGTTTAGCTGTTTGTAGAGAAATAATCAAGGACTCATATTCTACCACATTGTTTGTTGCCTCGAACTCTAATTTAAAGGAAAAGGGAACATATTACCTCCAGGTGCAATTAGAAGAAAACCAACACCTGTTCCTTCCTTGGAATAAGCTCCATCAAAGAAACATTTCCACACTCCTTTAATTTGTAGCTCTGTAATTACATTGGCTGAAGTAAGCTACTTCTGATTATCTTCAACCAGCTCTACATTATCATGCAGTGTGAAATAAGCAAAGTCATCCTTCTCCTGGCTATATACAGGTGAATTACTTGCTCCATTTTTTGTAATTGTTTTTACAAATCTAGTTTCTCTGTACAATCTCCTCTCTTCCCCACCAAAATCAGTATAATAGCATATGTAAAATCTAGTTTCAGAACACCACCTAATTTGGCCCCCCAAGACCTAGATAGAAGCATTCCAAATCTAACAGGGATATTTGCTACTACTACATCCATGACCAAGCTTCTAGTGGGAATTTGGGCTAGTGACATTGCTAGATCCTTAATAACCCCTAGACACTTGACTTTGTTTGAATCAAAAGAATACACGTCCCTATAAAGTTTGGTCACTTGTAGATTTAGTTGCTTCATCATTGACAAAGGCATAATATTATGTGAAGCTTTCGAATCAAACATACAATTATGTAGGAGGAAATCATGAACCAATAAGAAAGTATAAAAAGGAGGTATTAAAGAATCTACTTCCTCTACATGTGGACGAAAAACCACTACTGGTTTATCCTCTTGCATATTTACAGTGTCATTTATACTCTCATTTTATTTTAAATTAATAAACTCAACAATCTCCTTTTGATAAATACGTGTTTTTGCCAACTCTGTAAGGGGAACTTGAATTCTTACATTTCCAATTCCTTAGTAAGACTAAACAAGTGACCTTGTTTTGCAGTCCTTTCGTTCTCATCTTCACCTTTCTTCATGACTGGAAGTACTTGAGGAATTGAAACAAGTTTCTCCAAAGGAATTTTTTCAGTTTGATCATGAGAAGACTCACCTTGAAGTATTTGTATCTTGCCATTTGCGTTCTGTTGCTGCATTCCTTTATTTACTTGTTTTACAAGCTGAGATTCTTGTGGAGTCACCTTTGGTGAGGAAGTTGAGACTTGCTGTTCACTTTCATTTTCTTGATTTCTTGATCTTTTTCTCGATCTCAAGTCATACTTCTTATGTAGTTCAACCTGCATAAAATCAGAAAATTTCTTCCAATATTCATCAATTTCATTTTCATCATGAATGGCATCTGTTTCATCATATACATACTCTTCTCCTTCGATACCAAGTTCATCTTCATCTACTGCATATAACGTAGAAATTTGATCTTCAGGTTGTTATTCACCAGGATCTGCTTCTATATATAATGGTGCTTGAATCTGATTTTGATATTTTCTTTCCTTCTGCAAGATTTGCAAAGGTTGTCTTCTGTATTGGGGATTAAAGTTCTTATTATACTGTGTTTGCTTTTGAAAATTCTTATTTTCTAACTCTAATTTATTTAACTTATCTGAAAAAGTTCTAATTACATTACACATATCCTCCAATGCTTGACTTTGAGAGGATTCCATCTTTGCCTTTCCCTTGTCTTGGATAGGTTGTGTCTTTGGTGCTTTTCCTGCAGCCACCAGATTTGCTTCTATCTCTAATGCATCTATTTGGATTTGATCAAGGGTTGGAGCTCTTCTTTCCCTTAATGTGAATCCAAAATTTGATTCAAAAGCCCCTACAAAAGTTATTTTTGCACCAGCAAGAGGAGGCTTAATCTCCGCTCGGAGACTATTGTACAATTTGTTAAATCTTCTAACAAATTCAGCCATAGTTTCATCATACTTCTTCTTTATGGCATTAAACTCTGTTAATGAATACCCATGGTCTTTTTTTCTCCCCATTTCTGAATGAATAAACGTTCCATCTCTTCCCAAGAAGGAATAGAATTATTAGGAAGTCCTTTAAACCATTTCCTTGCTTCTCCATCCAAGGACTGAACAAAAAGTCTTAGAACAACATCTACATGTTCAACATTTTTGTTTTCTGCAAAATTGCAAAATACTGACACATGATTCTCTGCAGTTTGTTCATCTTCCCTTGTAAAACGAGGAAGAATCTTGAGGTATTCTTGTGGCATTTGATTTAATGGTTGTGGCAATTGAAGAGGTGCATACCTATTCATCAAGAATGCAGGTACTGCCATGTTTATTGAACCTTGATTACCAACAAATGCAGAACCTGACTTAGAAGTAAATGGAGTGTGCAGAGGTGGTAATGTGGATATTGGTTCAGGTTGAATAATTATAGTAGGTAAATGAAAAGTAACGGACTCTAAAGATTTCTCTTGACAGTTAGGTTCCTGAAATGAAGATGATGAAAAAGATGACTCTTTATCAGATGAATGTTCGAATAAGTTACTGCCTGATGCAGACAATGTAGGGATGGGTGTAATTGGGATCTTAGACTTTCCAGCCCTCCTAGAAACCAGCTTTTCAGGATTTGAAAGAGCTTGAACCTTCTGTTGCGAAGTGTTTGATCTTGTATGGGGTCTTCTTGAAGCTAGAGTTATTGCTTTGATTCAAAACAACCAAGTATTTCTTCCTCACTAACAACCAGAGGAAAATATTGAAAAACCCAGGGAAAAGTGTTCTTATCTTCTCTCCCTGGCAACGGCTCCAATTAATGTTGTACCTTAAGAAACCAGTTTCCTGGCTGTAGAGAAATTATGCTTAAGACATTAATAAATATTATTTACTGTCACTTATTTGTCACTTAGATATATGTTGTGTTCTCAAATGAAGGACCCGGAGACTTGGTTTTTTACTCTCAATACTTAGGTGACAAGGAAATATTAGAATGCCATTTGATAGCTGAATATGAATGATAAATGAAGAAAGCTTGAAGAAGTTAAGAATAGTATGCTGCCTTACGCAGAAACTACTATCTGTAACTTAGAAGAATTATGAAGGTGAGAACTGAATCATGGACAATATGCTGTTTAACACAGAACCTACTATCTATGTCTCTTGGAAAAGTTAAAGATAATATGGTGGCTTGCATAGAAACTACTATCTGTAACTTAGAAAGAAAGGTGAAAATTTCAAGTACAGGAGCGCTCTTTTAAGGAACTTTAACTTTATCTACCTAAGCAAATAAAGACCTGCAGCTTCATTACCATACTTGAAGGAAGAAAACATAAGATGACACATAACAAAGAAGTCACAAAATCATACCCAAGAAATGCATGGAAAATTCTGATTCTTCATTAATCAACAATTATATCATGAATACAATGGCCTTCTCTTCGGGTTCTCCAAAATTCGAACCCTTTCTTTGTAAATTTTCCTCTTCTTATACATTGTGAAATAGTTGCTGATCTTTGAAACTTTCAAACTACTAAACTGCTTCCCTAACTATCTGAAGTAAAAAATATAAAGGAAAATTACACAGAGGGTAAAAGACACCTCATAGAACATGAAATAATAGGAAATAACTGAACTTAGAAGATGACAATGACTGTTGGCTTTTTGGCTCTGTTAATCGGCTCTTGAGTTCCTCTGTGGATGCTTTAATAATGATTAATCCACTTTAGCCATAATGAATTGTGTTTGACTTGTGTAAACCTGGGCTTACACATGTAGGGCACATTTCAATTGGCCAAAACACCAAGAAACTCGACCAACTACCTTTTCTTCAAATTTGGCTTTAACACTGATTTTTTCCTTTACACGGAAAAATTAACGCAAAGCATGCAAAAGCGGAACTGAAAAAGAATTAACCCAGTTTAATAACTCCATCGGATCCGCCCGTTCAGTGTTGCATTAAATTCCCATCGCAAATCGCAATCGGCCCATTTCAAATGATGTATCAACCCAATATTTAACAATCTAAGACATGACGGACCCGCCGAAGTTATTAAACGTAATACATAACAATATCGGGTCTGGAATCCCATCGCATATTGCAATTGACGAATGAACTAATTACATATATATAACACGTTATGTGATATGATGGATCCGCCAAAATTATAAAATATGATATATATATATATATATATATATTTTGGGGTTTGGCCATCGCATATCGCAATCGGCGGAACCCAACGCATATGCATAAAGCATCATGTGATATCGCGGACCCGCTGGGCTTATAAAATGCAACATATATGTTTTCGGTTTCGCCTATCACAAATTGCAATCAGCGGAACCAACATCCATTGCTTTGCGGACCCGCAGAAGTAATAAACGCGATATATAATATTTTGGGTCTGGCCAGGGGTGATATCATATAACTTCTCATCGCAATCGGGAATCGGTGATTCCTGTGGTAATAACATAACTGCCTATTGCAATTAACCGCATCACTTAACACACACAAACACACACACATTGGTTATGGCTCCATATAACCATTTATAATATGATTTAACTTGGTCACATGCGTATATCGGGGCCGATTCTTTTATACTTGTTCTTTTAGCGATTCCGCTATGCCATTATCACTTCTTCATTTTGCTTTTATCTTTTTTTTTTTAATATTTTCAAGTGATTCTTGAATGAAAAATGAATACTACAAGCAACAAAAATGCATGTTACAACATGACCAACTTAAGGGGGAAAAATATTTCAGCAAGATCGACTTGAAGTCTGAATATCACTAGGTACCAATCGAACCCTCCGATGTGTGGAAGACTGCCTTCAAAACCAAGGAGGGATTTTTTGAATGGTTGGTTATGCCTTTCGGGTTGACGAATGCTCCTACAACCTTCATGAGGCTGATGGATGACATCATGCAACCATTCACAAACTCATTTGTAGTGGTATACTTGGATGACATCTTGATATTTAGCTAGAGTTGGGAAGAGCAACTACACCACATCTGACAGGTTCTCCAAACATTGCGGCAACACAAGCTGTGTGCCAATTCGGATAAATGAACTTTTGGCATGACCAAGGTTCAGTATCTAGGATACATGATTGATGAAAGGGGGGTGCATGTGGATCCAACGAAGATCCAAGTCATTTGGGATTGGCAAGCCCCAACCACTCTGATAGAGCTCCGCATCTTTCTGGGTCTTGTCAATTTCGATCGTAGGTTCGTGTTGGGGTTCTCTCATATCACTTGGCCCTTGAGTCAAGTCACTAAAGGAGGAGCGAAAGAAAAATTCTTTTGGCCTGATCTTAACATAAGGCATTTGTAGAGTTGAAACACCACCTCTGCTCTGCACCAATGCTCACATTACCAGACTTGCAACAACCATTTGAGATCGAGACAAATTCCTTTGACTATGCTATTGGGGCAGTCCTTACTCAACAGGGGCATCCAATGGAATATCACAGTGAGACACTTTCATACAGACTCAGGACGTATCCCACTTATGAAAAAGATATGTGTTCCATTGTGCAGGCCTACCGATAATGGAAGCATTATATTTTGGGGAAGGAAATGGTCATCCACACAGACCACCGACCCCTATAGTTCATACAGATGCAAGGGAAGTTTTAGAATGATCTCCATCAAAAGTGTTCCACGTACCTACAATAGTTCCATTTGAATATCAAGTACAAGAAGGGCATCACAAATAATGTTGCAAAATGCCTCAGCCAATCAGTAATCATGGCGTTAACCATCGTGCTCAACTCTTGTGGGCAGAAGACTTTTGATTGGCCACTTCTCTACAAAAGCGACCCAGAATTCGGCCACACATACCATACGCTCTTGGAGGGTCAGCAAGTTCCAGATTTTCACCTCTAAGATGATCTGTTATGCCACCCGGGACACCTTTATGTTACTTCAAGCGAGCATGTGAAGATTATTTTGTTAGAAAATTATATATTACAGAGCAATGGAACACATAAAATATTGCAAAAATATAAACACAGAAAACACATAAAACAAGAGAGACACAAATATACATGGTTCACCTAGTTTGGGTTACGTCCACGAAGAAACAACTAGTCCTTCTTTTTATATTATCTAGCAAACTGAAGAGATACAACGTACAACAGATCTGCTGTAATTCCCTCTTCGCTCTCAATGTCCTCTCTCTTCCTCACTCAGAATACAGATATACATAGACACAATACAATTCCCTTATATATAGCGGGGGGTTGCCTTCTAGGGCAAAAAACCTAAAATTAAACATAATTTCTACCATTAGATCTCTGCTTAATGAACGGCCCAGATTGAATACGAAATTACAACATTTTACAAGGTAATTTTACATCTATTCTTACCATCGGGGGCGCTACCCCCGATCCCCCCGCCAGGGAGGGGGCTCCCAAAGGTCGCAGCCGCCCCCCTGGACCCCCCCTACAACGAATATTTTATAGGCGGTATTGTCGCCCCATTATGAACTGGGGTCTAATGCGGTGATACCTTTGAATACATAAGATAATCAGGCTCTACACCCAACAATCTCCCACTTGGAGACTGATTATAGCAACTCCACCACTTCTTCATTTACTGGACAGGGACTCCAATTTGGACCTGGCTATTTCTCATCTTCTTCATAATACTTGAAGACCAATTGAAACTGAGCAGATTCTTAGTTTCTCCCTGGTTACAACTTTTGTTAACATATCTGCAGGATTTTGGCCAGTGTGTATCTTTTCTAGCTTCCACTGTCCATCTTCCAACGTTGACTGTATAAAATTGTACTTGAGCTGTATATGTTTAGTCTTAGAATGAAATGCAGAGCTCTTTGCAAGATGTATGGCACTCTGGTTGTCATTGTATAACTTTCCCAACTCCTGCTTCTTACCCAATTCATCCAGAAACCTTTGTAACCAAATCATTTCTTTACTAGACTTTGTAGCAGCAACATACTCTGCTTCTATTGTTGAGAGTGCAACAACACTTTGCAGTTTTGAGACCCAGCTGACAGCTGTTCCACCTACCGTAAACACATACCCTGTTGTGCTCCTCTTGTTATCTCTATCACCCGCCATATCTGCATCAACATATCCTTGTAGAGAAATGTTGAACCACCAAAGCATATTGCTTGATTTGTGGTACCCCTCAAATACCTGAGAATCCACCTCATCGCCATCCAATGTTCTTTTCTTGGATTGTTCATGTACCTGCTTACAACTCCCACTGCATGTGCAATATCAGGCCTTGTGTAGACCATTACATACATTAAGCTTCCAACTGCTGATGAATATGTAACTTTAGACATATGAGCCATTTCTTCCTGAGTCTTAGGACACTCCTCCTTACTTAATTTGAAATGGCTAGCCAAAGGCATACTAACTGGTTTTGCATTCTGCATATTAAACCTTTTCAACACCTTTTCTATGTACTCACTTCGAGAAAATGTTAATTTGTGATTCTTCCTGTCTCTAGTTATTCTCATACCAAGGATTTGTTTTGCAACACCCAATTCCTTCATTGCAAATGAGTTTGCCAATTTTTTTTGAGCACATTTATTTCCTACATGTTAGAACCTGCAACAAGCATGTCATCTACATACAATAAAAATATAATATAACTGCCATCATTTTGCCTTTTGAGATAAACACAATGATCAGAGTGACATCTAGTATAACCTTGTTCAGACATAAACTGTCAAATTTTAGATACCACTGCCTTGGAGCCTGTTTTAAGCCATACAAACTCTTCTTCAACTTGCACACTAGTTTCTCCTTCCCTTTCACCTCATATCCTTGTGGCTGCTACATATATATCTCTTCCTCCAAATCCCGATGGAGAAAGGCTGTCTTTACATCTAGCTTCTCAAGATGCAAATCTTCAACTTCTATTAGACTTAAAATAGTTCTGATTGAAGTCATTTTAACAATAGGAGAAAATATCTCATCAAAGTCTATACCCTTTTTTGTGCAAACCCTTTCACCACAAGTCTAGCTTTATACCTTTTTCTACTTCCATCTTCTTCCTTCAACTTGTAAACCCATTTATTATGTAATGTTGTTTTACCTGCAGGAAACCTGACTAAGTCCCAAGTCTGGTTATGTGCTAAGGAGTCAATCTTTTATTTCATGGCTTGCTCCCACTTCTTCTTGGTTTCTACCCGTACTGCTTCTTCATAACATTGTGGTTCACCAGAATCAGTCAACAATACATAATATAATGAAGGAGAGTATTGTTCAGGGGGTCTACTTATCCTGGTAGATCTTCTAACACCACTTTAAGGTGTTTGAGGTGCTTGTTGCTGTTGTGGTTGTTGTTCTCACTGTTGATCATTATGATTTTCAGGCACCATCACTTTTTCTATGATCTCGTCAAGCACTGTGTATTCTCTGTTTTCTTTTTCCTGTTTCTTTTCCTGCAACTGATCCTTATACAAAACCTTTTCATTGAATATGACATCTCTACTCCTAATGATTTTGTGTTTTTCATAATCATAAAAGCGATAACCAAAATCATTAACACCATATCCAATAAAGGTACATTTCTTTGATTTTGCCTCAAGCATTGTTCTATTTTGTTTATTAATGCGGACAAAGGCTTCACAACCAAAAGTCTTTAAAAAGGAGTAGTTTACCTTTTTACCTGTCCATGCCTCCTCTGGAATACCACCATCCAAGGAACTTGAAGGCCCTCTGTTTATTAGATAAACAACAGTATCTATAACATCTGCCCAAAATTGTAAAGGTAATCCTGCATGCAATCTCATGCACCTTGCACGCTCCATGATTGTCCTGTTCATCATTTCTGACACACCATTTTCTTGTGGTGTTCCTGGAACTGTCTTCTCTCTACGAATTCCATTCTTTGAATAGTACCTATCAAACTCTTTGTTGCAATATTCACCTCCATTGTCTGATCTAAGACACTTCAACCTTTTTCTTGTCTCATTTTCAACCAAAGCTTTCCATTTCTTGAAAGTATCAAATACATCAGATTTATTTCAAATACAATAAATCTAAGTTTTTCTAGTTGCATCATCAATAAAAATAACATAATAATGAGAGCCACCAAGAGATGATACCTGAGCAGGTCCCCATATATTTGTATGCACAAGCTCTAATTTTTCGCTCTTCTTTTCTTTCCCAACTCTAAGGAATCTGACTCTCCTTTGTTTTCCATAAACACAATTCTCACAGAATTTTAAATCAACATGCTTCAAACCTGGCAACATATTTCTTGAGTGAAGAATCTGCATCCCCTTCTCACTCATGTGCCCGAGCCTATGATGCCACAATTCTGTATCTTCTCCTGTAGAGGTTAAAGCATTAACATAATTAGAAATACCATTGCATAAATACAATGTACCAACCTTTCCTCCTTTCGCTATTACCAGGGATCCTATAGTGACCTTCCAGGTTTTATTTATGAAAGTAGTCACGCAACCTTCACCTCTCAACTACCCTGTTGTAATCAGATTGTTCTTCAGATCTGGAACATGCCTTACCTCATTCAATAGCCATTGATTTCCATTTTGCTGTTTTATAAAAACTGTACCCATTCCAATGATTTTACAGGGCTTATCATCACCCAATCGAACCTGTCCAAAATCTCCTTGAACATAATCATAAAAATGTTTCCTATCAGGTGTGGCATGGAATGACGCCTATGAATCTACTACCCAGGTATCAATAATATTTTCTAATGAAAGGACCAAAGCTTCTTGAAACACATCACCAGTTACATTTGCTTCATGATTAGTTTCTTGTTGCACGTCTCCTTCTTCTCCCTTTTGAGACTTGCAGTCTTTCTTCAGGTGTCCTTTCTTCCCGCATTTCCAGCACACTATCCCTGATCTAGAATTGGATCCGCCTTTTCTTGACTTACTGCGATATCCAAGGCTCTTTCCTCTTTCCATTTTTCTTCCCCTAGTCTCTGCAGTCAAAGCATTACCTGATGTCTCACCAGAGCTTTTTCGTCGCATTTCCTCACTAAGGATTGCATCGACAACATCATCAAACTTTAAAGTACTAGATCTAGAGACAGAGTTACTAATGGCCATAACTAAACCATTCCAAATTTCTGGCAATGAGCACAGAAATAATAGAGCCCTAACTTCATCATCAATAGTCACCCCTACAAAAATTAACTAACTTGTAACTGTATTAAATTCATTCAAATGATCAGCGACAGATCCACCTTCTAACATCTTCATATTAAATAAACGCTTCATAAGAAATACCTTATTTGAGGGTGAGGGTTTTTCATATAGTTTGGCCAATGTCGACATTAAACCCTCTGTTGTCGTTTCCTTTGAAATATTAAACACTACCGACACCGCTAGGCACAACTGTATTGTTCCAAGTGCCTTTATGTTGAGAATATCCCATTCTGTGTCTGTCATACTCATCGGCTTCTTTGTCTTTCCACTCAATGGTTGGTACAGATCTCTCTGATACAGATAATCTTCCATCTGCATATTCCACAGATGGTAGTTTTGGCCATTGAATTTTTTGACCCTAAACCTACCATCTTCCACCATTGCTGCCACTTGAACCAGGAATCCTTCTCTCCTGCGAGTTTATCAGCCAAATAGACGTTCGACTCTAATACCATTTGTTAGAAAATTATATATTACAGAGCAATGGAACACATAAAATATTGCAGAAATATAAACACAGAAAATGCATAAAACAAGAGAGACTCAGATATACGTGGTTCACCTAGTTTGGGCTACGTCCACGGAGAAACAACCAATCCTTCTTTTTATAGTATCCAGCAAACTGAAGAGATAAAACCTACAGTAGATTTGCTGTAATTCCCTCTTCGCTCTCAATCTCCTCTCTTTTCCTCGCTCAGAATACAGATATACATAGACGCAATAAAATTTCCTTATATATAGCAAGGGGTTTCCTTCTAGAGCAAAAAACCCTAAATTAAACATAATTTCTACCATTAGATCTCCGCCTAATGAATGGCCCATATTGACTACAAAATTACAACATTTTACAAGGCAATTTTACATCTATTTTTAGCTTCGGGGGCGCTGCAGCGAATATTTTACGGGCGGCGTTATCGCCCCATTACGAACTGGGGTCCAATGTGGTGATACCTTTGAATACATAAGATAATCAGGCTCCACACCCAACATATTTGGGAAGTGCACTACAATCAAGCTGCTAGGCATTTCGGGGTCGAGAAAATGGTGGCAGTACTGCAGAAGTATTTCTATTGGCCGAATCTTTGATAGGATGTCGGGAAGTACATAAGATCCTACACTGCCTGCGCCATTACCAAACTGACCATCAAGAAGCAAGGTCTCTCTACTCCGCTGCCTACCCCTAATCGACCTTGGGAATCCATCTCCATGGATTACATGTCAGGCCTTACTTCTACTAAGCATGTCAACGAATGTGTTTTTGTGGTCATTGACAGATTCTTGAAGATGGCCATTATGGCGGGTTGCAAGAAGAGTATCACAACAAAATCCACTACTAAACTATTCTTTCAATGAGCGTGGGTACACTTTGGGGTCCCAGAGTCTATCATCTCAGATCGAGACAACAAGTTCCTCAGTACATTTTGGTCCAGTCTTTGGTAGATGCTAGACACCAAGCTCACTAAGTCCACTGTTTTCCATCCCCAAACTGATGGCCAAAAAGAGGTTGTCAACAGGATGATCGTACAAATTTTGTGCATGTACAACTCAAAGCATCCACACACATGGGATGAGATCCTCCCCTATATACAACATAGCTACAACTGGGCTCTCCACAACTTGACTAGCCACAACTCTTTTCAGGGGGGCTTGTGATTCCAGCCATCATGTCCCATTGATGTGGCCATACCATTTGCAGCGACTCAGGCAGATTCGGCTCATGTCTAGTCCGAAGCTAACAAGGCAAATAGCTTCATCGAGCACATTCAACACATCCTCCAATAGGTTCATGTCACATTGGACAAAGCCAATGCTAAGTACAAGCAGTGACATGATCAACATCGAGTGCCACACAAGTTCTAGGTGGGTGACAAATTTTGGCTACATTTGCAGAAGGAGTGCCTCGTTGGGCCCCACCGCATGATTCGCCCACTTTGATATGGGCCATACACCATCACCAAGGCTGTGGGAGATAATGTTTTTGAGCTCCATTCCCCCATTCCTTGGCCTGCACCTAGTGTTCAATGTGGATCACCTTCGGCCATACTTTCCACCATTAGTGGACACATCTAACATTGCAGAACAGCTCACACCAACATAGTTAGATCCAAACTGCATGGAACAAGCTGCAACTGATTAGATCATGGACATGTAGATCAAGAATGTTCGCCAGCAAAAGATCCAACTTTATCGAGTTGTCAAATCCATCCAACTCTTGCACCAAGGAAAATGGCTCACTAGGGACCAAGTTCAGTAGAAGTTTCCTCATCTCATGGAGGAAATCAATGAAATGGAGACCATTACTTCCTAATGTGGGAGGAATTATCCAGGTGGATATTGGTGGCCACCCACCTATACCACTTGGAGCCCCACCATTGTTTCTTTCATTTTTCCAGTTTCCTTAATTATAACGCAGTTTACTATTTTTTGCAGTTTTTCGGGTCCTAAACTTTTGAAGTCGTTTTGAGGCCCTAAACGACATTTTTTTGGCAATATTCCTCTAAGTGATTTTGTTGCAATAGTGCTTTTAGTTGTAGTCCTCAGAGAGATCTTTCCAACGAGGTATCATGTGCGTCAAACGGAGATAATATGACCAAGTTATGACCTCAGGAAGTTGGCTGCCCAACTAACCCCAATGGGGCCCATTAACTCTTGGTATTACATCTCCTCGGGTTAGGGTTTTGGTTGTTTATGGTTTTCTCTTATTGTTCAATAATAAAAATTCCCTTGAGCCTCATTGTAACTTAGTTCAGAGGCATGTAGCCACCACATCTCTTCTCAAAGATAAGCTACCATCACCCAAGCTAGTCTCATTTCCATTTTGTTTGTAAGCATATTTCATTATTTGATATTAATGAAAGGAAGTGTTATTTCTGCTGCATCTCTGTATTTATGGTTATATCTGTAATTTGTTGCGTTCCTGTTTAAATTCGGATTAGAGGGGGTAAGAAGGCAGGGGATGATTAGGGAGTGACGAAACAACCCTCAATTGTTTGTGTGTCATCCCTAAAGCGGTCGTACAATCCCACTCAACAAAAGAAATACTATTAGGAAGCAACCAAGTTGTTCGATAACTTACTAGAAGCTAAAAAGGACAAGGTATAGGACTCAGGAACAATGACAATTTCTCAACCAATTGAAGAATGGTTTAGGCTATTCTTGCAAATTGTTGAAAATGAACAGATGCTAGGGGAGTTGCGCAAGAGTCTAAAAGAAATATTACCCGAAGAAGAAGTGAGAGAAGAAGCAGTATCAATAAATATGAATGAAAGACATATGAGGAGGATCTAGAGGAATAAGAAAAGGATAGGTAGGGAATTCCAGATCGATTCTCAAGTTGGAGGGTTTCAGATTAAAGATACAATGCTAGATCTAGGGTCAGATGTTAATATCCCACCAAGGAAACCATGGGAAGCGTTGGGGAAGCCGCAACTGAAGTATTCACCAATTCAACTACGGATGGCAAACCAATACTACATCTTACCCATTGGGAGGCTAGAAGACATGGAGATAGATGTAGCAGGGGTAAAGACTCATGCCGAATTTGAAGTGATAGATATAATGGGCGACAAGGACCCTTACCCAACACTCCTTGGTATCGACTAGGCATATGAGAATTATGCCATCATTGACCTTAAAAAGGATTTGATGATTTTTGAAGTAGAAGGGATGTAGGTAATACAACCACTAGATCCGTACTAGGGACCAAGGTTCACTGAACCTGTAGATGATCGAGATGAGCCTAGAATGCTAGATCAGTTGTACAGGCTAACTGCAGGAAAAAGAGAAGACTACATCAATCCCACAGTAGGAGGATTAATTAGTTGGAGAAGCATACAGAGCTTAGAAGCCAGCTCAGAAGCCGCTTGGGATGCTTGGCAACAAGGAGGATATGAGGTTGATACCAGACATTGTGCCAAGATATGTCGAGTAAACTGGATTGCAACAGAGGTAAGTAATTACCCAACCTTCCATGGCATAGAATCAATAGATGATTTTCTAAATAAGGTTGATAGAACTATAAGGGAGAGCCACAAGGTCCCGTTATTGGATATTGCATTGCAAGCCACCCCATCATAATGGTGGGGAGCACATCGAAACACCCTTTCTGACTGGGATAAAATCAAGAGAGCCATGAGGGAAAGGTTTAGACAAGAAGGAGACCGTCCGTGGGAGATGGTGAAGTATAGGGGGGACTCTGACCCCAAGAAACATCTAGAGGACCGCACAAAGAGATGGAGAAAAGATTGAGTTCCAAACGAATTTTGGGTACACATGTTCATACATAACTTTAGTATGATTCCCCAAGCATGGTATATACAGGAGGAACTTTGAAGACAAATAGGAAACTGGGATGCTATGGCTAAAAAATTCAACATCAATTTCTCATACAGAGATAGTGACCAATGATTGAATTAATCCCCGCATGCCATTAAAAGGATCCTATTCACTCTAGGACAATTATGGGAATGGTGCATCAATGAGTGGTTCCTACAATATTTCTATGAATCAGGGTATCCAGAGTTCATCTCTTACAAAAAAGTTAATGTGGATCCAGATGAGGATGATTTGGAAGGACTTAGACATCTGACATTTCAAGAAACTAAAGAGAACGAGATATTCAATGGGGGACTTGCAACAGACACCCCCCATTTTCTCTTAGTAAAATTGCGGAAGCAAAACATTGGCTCAGAAGATAAACCTAAGATGGCGTCCATTGGGGATTATCGAGATGAGCAAACAACTAATTTTTTTTTTGATTTGCTGCGTGAGTATGAAGACTTATTCCTAGCTTCAGTTGCTGAATTGAAAGGAATAAAAGGGAACATTGGGGAAATGAAGATTATACTAAAGCTAGATGCACAACCAGTAAAGCATAAACCATACAGGCTCAACCCAAGGGTAAAAGAGAAGGTCAAGAGAGAGATTGATAAGATGTTAGAATCAAGATTTATATTCCCAGTAGACGAAGCAGAATGGATCAGCCCAATTGTAATGCAAAATAAGAAGGATTCCACGAAAATCAGGGTCTGCGTAGATTATAGGAGCCTAAATAACGCATATGTACATGACCCATTTCCAACACCCTTCAGTGATGAGGTCCTATATAATGTTGCAGGCAAGGAAGCATACTCTTTCACTGATGGATTCCATGGATACCATCAAGTTCACATACCTGAAGAAGATAAGAAGAAAAAAACATTCACCATAGAATTGGGGTCTCACACATATCATGTCATGCCAATTGGTCTGAATAATGCACCTGTTGTCTTCTTTCGTATTGTCATAGCTACCTTTAGGGATTACATCCACCGATTCTTAGAAGTATACATGAATGATTGGACAATTTACAGCTTGCTAAAGAAACATACCAACCTCCTTCGGGTGATGTTTGAGCGATGTAGATGGTGAGCTCCAGTATTGCAGCAATAATGCTGCAACTCCTGGGACTCCCTTCTTTACTTTTATCAACCCGGTAGTTCGTAACAAACTTAGAAGCGATGGTGCTGTATGCACAAGTACTAGCTCTTGTCGCAGCTGTCACTTGGTCAGCTGGCATAAGTCTGCTAGGGGCTTAAGCCAACTTCTATGAGCTCTGAGAAGAAGCTTTTTAACTGATGGAAGAAATCTAACTCAAAGAAGGCTGATCTACTTGCAGAAAGAAACTAGAAAGCTGAAAGGAAACGTAACCCTAGCAAACCCTAATTTTACCAGCTATCCCTACCGATGCAATAAAGAGGATGCAAGCTACTGAAAGATATGACATTGACTTCTAGGAAGGTAAATACATGTATTTAAGCTACTTCTACAGTAACATCTGAAAAAAACATCTTTTTGTATTTTTAAATGAGTTGTCAGAATTATCATGCATGCAATTTGACTGTTTGGACTGTGCAAAGGTGGATTGGCGAGGGGGAATGCTTGGATGAGGTCGGGAAGGTTCAGAGAGGGCCTAAGGGGCCCCTAACACCCTTCCAGAGAGTTTCAAAAAGTTTGGCTATCAAGAAACCTCATTCGTGAGCTTCTACAGGAAGTCTGCAGGGGTTCTACAGGATGTTTTGGAATTTCTACAGGATGTCTGTAATTTTTCTACAGGGTTCTCAGAAATGGGATTTTGGAGGATAGATGGAGGAAGAAAGATGAAGGAGTGGGTATGGAGGTGAGATAAGGGTGTGAGGAGGTCCAGGACTTGCGGAATGGAGCTGAGAAGTGGCGAGGATGGTTGGATTTGTTCAAGGAGAGGTAGAGCAATGTTGCACAACAATATGGGAATTTAGGGCAGAGTGAGCAAATGGAAAACGTAAGGCAAGGATTATAAGTAGAGGATGAAGTAGGTGGGATTGATGGAGAATGGGTAGATAAAGAAGGATAACAGGTGCTCTGTAAGTTGTTTTTTCAAACGAAACAAACAAGGATTTGGAAAATCAAAGACCTAGTTACGTTAGTCTATTTTGCAAAGAAATGGAATTGAAGTTTATTTGCACTGAAATCAGATGAAATAACTATGCAACGAAGCAATCAAGAATCTGAACATGTAACCAACTTCTGCAATTAAAAATCGAACACTAATGATTTCATGGCGAAGCAAAGACAATGTTTTTGGTGGCAGAAAGGTCACCTTGATCCCAGATCCTGATCCCACTGAGGGAGAGGTGAAGTCAGAGGTGCTTGATGGCCTTTTTCTGAAGATCTTCCCTGTTAATAACCTATCAAATCAATCTGGACATAAAATTCCTTTTTAATAATCAAAAGTAATCTAAATAACAAAACAAGATTTCAATCTAGATAGAAGATTTTATTCTAAGAATGCAACAAAAACACATAAAGATAAACAAAGGAGGTACTAGGGACTTGAGATGGGCCCAACCCTAAGAGCTACAGCCTCCTAAGAGAGATTTAGAGCTGGTGCAAAGCTGGATTCATCTTTATTGATCAAAATAATAGTTACTTTCCAAAAACTGTCCACAAGGAAAACTTGAAAATGTGCTGAAATGCACAGCTAACCTACTGCCTAAAAAATGACTAAAAATCGAACTAAAAACTAGGTAACTTCTGCCTACAAAGTGACTAACTGAAATGAGGCCCTAAGCCCTCTTATTTATACAAATTGAGGACCCCAACAACCCTCCTAAACTTTAGGAACTCGGCTGCCAAAACTTGTAGTTAACAACACTTTTACTAGCACTTGCTCGACTGCCCTTGTGATAATTGATTTGGTGGCCCTTGAACTCCGAGCTGATGGTGGAGAATTCGAAGTAAGGGCCCATAAATGAAGGGGACACCTTGCTACAAATCCTCGCCCTTGTTCTTCCATGAATTTGGCCGCCAAGTTCTTATTAAAACCTTTGATTTTGTCTCAAAATTGACTAAAATTCCGCACAAAGCACCCATTAGACTTGTTGGCATAATGACTAACCCAATTCACTCTATTAGCATAAATATAATAAAAAACATGCAATAAACTAATGAGAATGGTGGATTAAGTCGAATTAGGAGGTTGAATGAGCCCATATAATTATCCATTTTTGGGGCTCATCATCACTCCTCTACTGAAAGTGTTGCTCATCCTCTGAGCAACCAATCTATCTCCTCATCTTTGATGGCCTTGGTGGCCTCCCTGTCATGCCAAGCTTCTGAAGTGATGTCCTCTTCTCAGTCATGAAACCATGCTTTTCTCTCTGCTTCTTCCCACTGCCTGTGCTCTTTTTCCTAGAGAATTCTCAGCTTCCTGTAGAACTGTCTCAGCATCCTGTAGAGAGGCCTTTGTGTCCAACATTTTCATTCTTTCTCTCCAGGTGGATGTCTTCGGGCTTCCCCGTTCATAGGTGATGGATGCCTTGGAGGGAGACCTCTCCTTTTGTGTAGCTAGGGTGTCTACAATCGTGATTGGTTCTTTTGATGGTGGTTGGGGTCTGCTAGTCTTTATCCTCACGCTCCTTCTTGCCTTAATATACAGGGAAGGCTCCCTCTTTCGCTTCCCTTTCTGCTTTGGAGATGTGCTTAGGGTGGCCAGCATAGCTACTGCCTCCCTGGCTAAAATCTCAGGCGATTTTCCCTTTTTGTTCCTCTGTTTCTAGACTTCCTGTAGAAAGTCCTGTGCTGACTGTTTTCTGGCTTCCTGTAGAAACGGTTTTCATGCTTCCTGTAGAAATTGTTTTAACTATTTTGGTCTGCTTGGCTGGATGTGGCTCTTCCTCCTTTTTTCCTCTTCTTTTGTCTTCTCTACCTCTGTTAGCTTGCTTCCTCACGCTCTGTTTTGGCTTTCTTCTCATCTTGTTTAACTTCTGCCTTCTCTGCTGTAGTCTTTTTCTTTTCTGTTCTTCCTTTGTTTTGCCCTCTTCTTGAATGATTTGTGCTCCCTCATCATTGGTTTTTTCACATTCTTCAGGCCTGTTTTTTTCCTAGAATTGCATCGCTGCTTTTGCATAAACATGCAACAAATAAAACTGTTTGTTTTCTTCTTCTCTTGAAGCCAGAAATTTTGCAAAAACCCGTGTTTTCTTCTAAAAAGATAGCTCATTTCCCCTCTTGTAAACTTGTTATTTCTCCTGGATTTCACAACAACAACTCCAATTTTTCCTTTCTTCAAACTTTTCCAACCTGAATTTGCTTCTTAGTTTTTGAAAAGAAATCAATTTTTTTTGACAGATCAGAGAACAAATAACATAGTTTTTTTCTAGAAAGTGGACAGTCTTGCAAATTCATTCTTTCACATAGGCTTAGTTCCTATGGTTGCATCTCTCTTTTCAGAAGAAGGTGAGAAAGAAGAAGCCAAACTTCGAATGCAGAGGGAAAAAAGAACTGTGTAGAACTCAGAAAATATGCAAGCAGACTTTTCACCTTTTTTCAATGTGCAGGCAGACTTTTCCTCTCATTTTTTAAATTTAATTCCATGTTCAATTCACCATTTTGCACCAACAAATCATGCACAATGAAGTTTCCCTGATCCTACCTCATTTGGAGCTTGAAATTCGCCGAAAATCCCAGGTTTTCTTTCTGCATGGTTGTTTTCTGCGTTTCCTGTAGAATACTTCCTGTAGAATGAAACTGCGCTTCCTGTAGAGCCCGATAGGCGGGATTTTTTTTTTTTAAAACGGCAGAAATCTCGAGAAATCAGGCAGGAATCTTGCAGAGGACCACTGGTTAACTGATCTGGACGTGGTGGACGCGTGCTCCAGTTGTGACCGTAGTTGAACAGAGGGTGGTGAGAGTCAGCCGAGCATTTTTGTAATTGCTGCATGATTTGTGGTGAGGGAGTGAAGTGGCCAGGTGTACGTGGCCACATGCAGATAGTAGTGTTGTCCATGAACTGTATGTTTTCCCTCTGTAATCACTGACATCAATTGCACTGAGGTTTTAAGCGGCCAACACTCCCGGTTGTTTTAATTTTCACGTGAGTCGACTGTCCACGTGTACTGCATGACTTCTGGCTGAGCGCTAGAGAAGGCAATGTCGGTTTAACCTTGCTAGATTCGAGGCTTAATCCCACCATTCCATTCGTTCATGCAGTTCTTCAATTAGATTCATGCAATAGAGGAACCAATTTTAGTCACATACCTGGAAGTCGAATGGTTGATGTGAGGTGCTTTTTGTTGCTGCATGCATTTGTTTCGGTGGTTGCATGATGGCTTGGCTGCTGATTCATGGCTGTTTTCTTATGCAGGTATCCTCTGGTTGGATCCACACTGCAGGAGCTGGCTTCCATGTTTAGATCTGCACCCTTAAGATGTTGTTGTTGATTTTCCACAGGACCGAAACTTGTTTCGCCATTGTTCCTGAACGATAGATCGGATCACTCTGAAACTTGCTGAGCATGTTCCTATCATCATGATGCACCTCCCATAGAAAAATTACGATCAATGGATTCACAAATTTCGAGAAAAACAGAAAATGGCTGAAGATTACAGAGATCAATTTCTCGGAAACTGTGCGTCGGAATCAGCTGAAACTGCTTGGGTAGGCTACTATCACCCATGTGCATCTCCCCATGAAACATTTTTTGAAATGGATGCACGGATATGGAGAAAATGCAAAAATGGCTGAAGGTGATGGAGGTTGATTTCTTGGAAACCATGCACCAGAATTGGCTGAAATTGCTCGGGCATGTTGCCATCGTCCCTATACAACTCCCCCTGTAACAGTTTTGCAAATGGATGCATGGTTTTCAAGCTAGGGAAAAAACAAATTCTGTTCTATGTATTTTTTTCTTCAAAGCATTCTGCAAGTTTTTGCATGGTAAAAAAATGAGCTTAGGCTGTGATGCAGGTATGGAGATGATGGAGGAGGAGTTTGAAGATTGCAGGAGGATTTCTGAACCCTTGAGGAAGCTATCATGTTCGCCAAACTACCTTTTTGAAATCCATTTCTAGCTTCCTTTAATTTCTACAGGAACTTCCTGTAGAAGCACAATGAGGTGGAAAAATGATGGAGAAAGGCGAGGGATGGAAACAGGGGTGCTTGCAGGCCTAACCAACAGATTCCAACCATCAGATTCCCTTTTTAAATTGAATTTGGTTCGTCCGAAGGGTCTACAGGATGTTTCAAAACTTCTTGTAGAAACGCCCAGAGCTTTTTGTAGAAAAGCCTGGAACTTCCTGTAGAAAGCCAAATCTTGACCTGAATGTGACCAAATCCTAGGAGAGGTGAGTGGCCATGGAGGGAGTGTCTGAAGGGATGTCCTGGAGCCTGGTACGGACTCCTGTCCTCGTTTTGTGCGCCCCTCTTTTCCTGCAAAGTATTCACTGCAACCTGCAATTTTTCACAGAGATTAGTCCTGCTTTCTTTTTTCTTTTTTCCTTTTTTTGAAAACAACTAGGGCGCCTCATGGAGGTTTTCACCCTAATTGCTTGCCTTGGGCGCCTCCAAGGGAGGTTTTCACCCAGGGATCTTATTCTCTTTTTTCTTCTTTTTTTCCAACCCATTGACCGCCTCATGGAGGTTTTCAATCAATGAGCCAATCTAAGGCGCCTCCGAGGAGGTTTTCACCTTAGATTTTTCCTCTTATTTCCATTTTTTTTTTCTTTCTACCCTACCCTACTTGAAAAACAAAAATCTTTTCAAGTATAAGAATACTTCCAATGGAGCCATGTGCACATCGAGATTAGAGACAAAATGATGTGGAGGCTTGAAATGCATGCTTTGACAACTATCCAGATTTCAGAGACCAAATGATTTTACTTTGAAGGGATCAAACATAGCTGAAGAAGAGAGTACTGCTGCAACTTAGTGACCGTCTGGAACCATGTCTCAATATAGCTTTGATATCCTTGGTCCTTTTGTTGATCTGGATCATGTTTCATGTCACCTTCTATCATGACCTTCTCATCTTCCTCTTTTTGCTGATTTTTCTTTTGAGTACATGGAGGATTTGATGGTAACCATGAGAGCGCTTTCTCGATCTTTGATTCTGATGCATTCTCTTCATCAAGTGCAACCCATGGTTCTCTGATCTCCTCTTTTGAATCTTCTTTTGCTGGATGTGGTCCTTTTGCAAATCTCTTTAAACTTGAAGAAATGTATCTTTGCAGTTCCATTCGAAACATTGCTAGGCCATATCATTTGCAAGGATGGCATTTGCATAGATCCCACAAAGGTTATGACCATCATAAATATGGATCCACCAAACAATATGAAGCAGTTGTGATCAACACTGGGCCACACAAGATATTACCATCGATTCATCCAAAACTACACATCTATTACTGCTCCCATGGAGAGACTGTTAAAGAAGAAAAACGCCTTCAAATGGATAGAGGTCGTCAAGTAGCGCTAAACAGACTAAAGGAAAAATTGGTGAGCAATCCTGTAGTATACCTAGGGGGGACAGTATGGGGTACAGAGGGAGGTACCCAAGGGAATAATGTAATAATTGGATGGGCATAGTAATAAATAAAGTGGTTAACCAGTATCATGTAAGGGACCACAAGTAGTTAGCAATAATGTAATAAGCCCATAGATGGTATTAAGGGAACCATGGTAATGACCTATGGTATTGTATGTATGAGGCCTATATAGAGGCTAGAGACTCCGCATTGAGAGATGTCAAGGATTATTGTATGAACAAGCATATGGCTTGTGGAGTGTTCTCATTCCTTAAGGAGTGAATGTATAGTGTTTCCCTACCTTAAGGGTTTGAAAGGATGTTTTTCAGGATGAATTACCTTTACATCTGGTACACACAGTACAAATTTTCGAAAAATCAACAGTAGAATTTATCGGTCCAATTACGTCGCCAAAACGTCATTCCCATGCAATATACATTATCACAGCTACCGAGTGCCTCACTTGGTGGGTAGAGGAAGTGCTAGTAAAGGACTGTACAATTGATATAGCGACAAGGTTCATCTTCGAAAGCATAATATCTAGGTTTGGATTACTGAAGGGCCTAACCAGAGATCAAGGGGCTCATTTCATAAATGAAATTGTTGCCTCTCTCCTCAATAATTTCTTGATCCAACATCATAAGAGCATCCCTTACCATCCTCAAGCTAAGGGAACGGTCTAAGTTTTCAACAAGATACTTGAGAAGGGCCTGACAAAAATTGTTTTAGCAAATCGAGATGACTAGGATGAGTGGGTTCCAACCACATTGTGGGCTTACAGAACAACGGTAAAGCGGTCACACAAACAAACACTGTTCCAATTGGTATACGGGTGAGAAGCGGTAGTCCTAGCAATGTTCATTGCACCAAGCCTCTTCGTTTCCCATGCTACTAAAATGATATACGATGCAAAAGAGAGGTTGGAAGAACTAATGGAGTTAGATGAATCAATATTTTTAGCTGAATTCCACCAATCAGTCGAAAAACGAAGACAAAAGGCTTGGCATGACAAGCACATTAAGAAGAAGGCTTTCATGGTGGGAGATCACGTTCTATTATATGATAGTAAATTTCAGAAATTCCCAGGCAAGCTACAAATGCATTGGTTGGGGCCATTCATAGTTGCGGAGATCAAAGAATCTGGTGCGGTGAAATTAGCACAACTAAACGAAATATAATTACCAAGATGGGTGAACAACGCATGCCTCAAACCTTTCCACAAGTCCAAAGTCATGTCACCAAATTGAAGGGGTCTCGGAAACAAGCCCACAAGTAGGTTTAGAGTCAATAACACTTAGTCAATTGCATAGTCAGTTGCATTTCAATTTCTTTTTCCAGCAAATAAATAGCGCATGTCAGTTGGGTGGCGGCATTAATGCCATGACACCGCAACCCACTTGTGGTCAGGGTAGGTAGTCACACGTTTTATGAGTCTTATCCATCGTACTTTGAGTCTTTTCCAAAATAAGTAGGAAATAATACACACATCATACATATTTATGTAGGATCTTTTCCCATTAGGGAAGAAATTAACTAATAAGTGTTTACCATTATGGAAACTTTATTACCCATACGCCCCACTCTATCCTTTCCCATGCTACATCATTTGAATCAGGTCTAGGCTAGCCTAGGACGGAGTAACATGATTGAGTCTGCATAGGGAAAGTTGTCATAGTAATTAGTTAGCAAGTCTAGTTAGAAACATCGTGTCAAAGTTGGTCTACTTAATTTGCATGGCTACATAGGAATTTCCAGAGTTTCAAACGAAGGTGATAGAAGAGCTCGAAATTCAGTTTGAGCACTAGCAACAGTAGAAACACAACAACTATAAACCTCCAGTAACCATAATATATCAGAGGTGTAGCAAGATGATAAAGCCCATTATCTCAGTCCTGAAGGATAGATTGGATGAACAAATTGCAATTCTCTAAACTCTACATGGAAAGTATGATAAGGTGACGGTAGTGGACAACAATCTTTCCGACTATTTCCAATTCCCAGCCTTGAAACGAGAAGTCTACACAGAGGAGGTTCCCAAGGGAGATGGAACCATGACCACAAAAGTTAAAGCTACATTCAAGGGCCTCCAATGATCGACATTGATCAATCTCAGAAGTTTACCAGTTTTTGGTATGCAATTGGCTACAATGTAATGTACCAAGCTCCTTGCAAGTAGGATGCATGGCAGATCATTATGGCTACAAAAATAATACCCAATTCATGTGGAAGACATCCAGGGGTTAAGAGTACTCTCAACGATAGGAAGTGCAATTTCTTCCACTTCCCATGCAGGAACCAAACGAGCAAAGAAAGAAGGTGACAAGGACTACTATGAAAAGTATAAAACCAAGCGCGGAGGCAAAGGTGCAAAGATTGACCTCATCAGCAAGGAAAAGATTAAATTCGACTGTTATATCATAGCAGGGAAGACGATGAGACTCTTTGCTAGGAATGAGTGTACTCTAGACGCCATCTCGGTTGCGAACACTTCTGTGAAGGGACATTGCTCAATTTGTCGGCCTTCCTACTAAACGAACTCTCCGAATCTTGCGAAGACATATACAGGAGAAGCACCAACTTTATATTCAGATATTTAATCATGACATTGGCAATGTGGAAGTGGTGTCTTCCAAGAGGAAGGGAGCTTGTTCAAATGAGAGAAGACCAACTCGTAGCCCTGAGGTATGACCCATGGAGGACCTCAGGAGACTTGAGTAGTAAAGAGGTCAATGATGCAACCTTCAGCGACTGGTATTCAATCATTCTTGCTACAATTAGAGAGGCAGAGAGGATACCCAGAGAACTTTTGGATGAGTTCTCGAAGGATATCTGGTTTAGGGTCACCCATGGGCATACCTATATAAGACCACAATGTGTTCATCCAGAGACATTCCAAATGAGGCCACAAAAGTTTGCTTTAGCTGAGGAAACATTCCACACTGAATTTGGTTCATGTCCAGGGTTTGCGTGTGATATTACAGAGGGTAGATACAAGGACCTATTTATAGGCATGCAACCACAACCGTCAACAAGAGAAGCACCAACAAGCAACAGGAAGACAGTAGTTGAGGATGAGCTATAGTTGATACTTACTCAAATGGAGAAACAAATGTCTTTCCTCAAATAGACAATTGCAAGTTTCACAGAACCCTCATTTAAGAGAACACAATCCATTCCTTTTCAAGAATCTACATTGTTTAACTTGATGATTATCAGCACCCCATAATATATAGAAATTCATCACATCGGCCTTCATATACAACCTAAGCCAACCATTCCTAAGCTGAAATTGAAAAGAGGGGCCAAAACGCCACCTGCTAAGAAGCCTAAGACAACCCCTGTAGTTCAGGTTGTTGACCTCAGTGTTGAGGCAACTCAATCAAGTTCTGCCTCACCCATAATAGAAGAAAATCCTCCATCCACATTTATAGTTTCACCTGGGTGACGGGATCCATCACCACATACAACCTCCACCTTTGCAACCTTGTCTGAATCCACCCCTTGTACCCGAGTGGCCACAAAAGAAATGGAAGTCAACTTTATATAGCATTACAATGGGTCACTCTAGGGTAACGACACTCGCACATCCTCACTGATATCCCTGCTCCTAGTGTCGGGCCCACTACCAGGTGAGGAACCAATCTCCTCCACACCGCAGTCTACAGGAACTGAACCTTACCAGTGTGCCTTCAAAATAAATTTCCCAGTGATCCCAAACTTGGTTATTATTCCACCCATTCCTCAGTTCACCACAACTTCCTAGCTAGCGACCTCGCCTCGTGCCCACTTTGAAAAATCCATTGCCATTGACCAATCCCTTCAGAGTAACTTCCAAGATCCAAACACCATGTAGGCAGAGACTCTACAACACTGGTCATCCTCGTAGTTGTTTGGATTTATCCAATAGGCTGCACAATGATTGGAGAAAATACATGATGACCTTGTCCAAGAGCATGAGCAGTAGAAACAAGAATTGCAAGTGGTCATGGAGGAAAGGGATAAGCTCAGACAAGCAAACCAAGATCTCCAAGCACAAGTAGATCAAGTCACAAGTAAGCTTTGGGCTCTTTGGCCAATAGTTTCAGACCTTGTTATTGAAGCTCTTGAAGATTTTTCATCCTGCACATTGGTCAATTGCTGTGAACACATTGAGTCAACATGTTCAAGCTTGTAAAATAGAGTTGAAAAATAATTTGGAAACGGTTAGATTAATGTTGGCTGATTCGACTGTGAGCTACACCCATGCAATTGACAAGAAGCTCAACATTGTCATTGCTATAAAGCAATGCCTTATTGAGGTCCTCACAGATGGATATGCCCTAATGTAACAGGTGAATGACTAGTCGGGGAACCTATCTCAAAAGAATCAACCGGTTATCCCCTTCGCAAGTGATTACAAAAATACACCGCAGACAACAAAACATGCAAAGAATCAGTTCGATTGCAGAATATTGATGAAGAAATCACCTCCATTGAGGTCCAAATCCGACAAAAAGAGGAAGAGTCTGCAAAGACCAAAAATAAAATCTGTGACCTCCAACCACCAGTCTGCTAGCATGTTATTTCTTTGCGGGAGGTCTGCAACAACAGTGAAGCATAGTGGAACACATTACAGAGCAACAGGCCAAATCAGTGAACCTCCACCATGGTTGACAATTTCATTAAGCAGGATGACTTAAGCACGACTGCATGGAAAGAAGTGCTTGATGATTACACCCCCTTTAGATAAGAAACGACCATGAATGTCCCTGAATTGGGGCCTTCATTTGGAAAAGAAGGCCAACAGGTAGCAGAAGCAGTAGCCTCGCATAAGGAAGCACTGGTGCAAGGGCAGGAAGAAATAGCGGAAACATTTGCAGGACCAGAGACATGACCCATGACACTTGAGATAGATTGACTCAAGGATGAGTCAAAGAACTCTGGTCGAGTTGCGGAGATGATAGTCGGGGATGGAGGAAAGAACATACAATATATGGGAAGTTGCGGCAAGGTGTCGAGAGCAAACAAGAACAACCGAGCATACAAGGAGGAGAGCAAAAACAACCGAGGGCAAGGACAACCAAGCAGAACTGGTAGTGGGAATGAAGAAAGAGAAGATAAAAGCAGAAGACATCAAGGGAGAGGGGTTGGTATCTAGCAGGGGTCAGAAGTGTAGAAGAACAAGGTCCTGAGGACCTAAGCAGTTGCGGAATGGCCAGAGCTAGACTTGGTCAGAGGTCTAAGGCATCCTGTGTCTATGGTATTTTATGTATCTAATGAAAGGCTTTACACGTGATGTATATTGTAATGAATCTTCCTTAAGTTGATGCTAATGAATGAATGAGATAGTTTGAATGGTGTTATGGTCAAGTGCATTGTTCTAGTTTATAGACCTGCTCAAAATTTTAATTAATGGCCTTTTACTGGATGAATATGGTAATTGTAACAACATAACATTGTGATGAATGATCTCTTTAAGCTATTGATAGTTAATTTCTGGATCACCCTTGATATCTCTCTAACCCTTCTTAGTTCTGGCTGCGACGTGCCTTGGGTGAGACTCATTACCCCTTGGGTAAGGTGAAAATGATGACGTTGGTGTATATTACAACAGATCCTTGTTGGCCCCTTGTGCCTGAACCCAGGGTCTCTTCCTTGATGACATTTTTGTGCCAACAGGAGAGAAAAGTAAGCCTCTAAGTGAGAGGTAATAGTAAAACCCAAGAAGAGACACAAATGAACTAGAAGGACCTGTCCAACACCCAGCGGAATAGTCCATAGTGGATGCGACAGTCGTTACAACCAACAAACAAGGGAAGATCCATCTAACATCCAATGGAATAGTCCACATTGGATGTGATGGTCATTATAACCAATAAAAAAGGAAATATCTGTCTAGTATCCCACAGAATAGTCCAGAGGGATGAGACAACAACAACAACCATTACACCACATTCTCAACAAGATAAGCACTAAAATAACTGAAATAGTTCAACTATCTTAGTACATGTGAAAGCTAACATGAAATACAAAAATCCACAAAATAGTCTTACAAACATTCATAGTTCATGCATGAAGAATGTGCTGGCCTGAAAAGGTTTCTGTTACTAAGAAAAAGTTCCAAGACACATATTTACACTGTACATCACTAGCCCCAATAATGGGACATTGGAGCCACTCGCTCCTTAAAGAACTAACTGATCTCTTTAATGCCTTGTGGGAGGAGTCTAGGTGAAAGTCCCTTGTTCATACAATGAGGAGGTATATATAACCAATGTCTTTCTTGCTCTTGATAGCTCGACTCGTAAGTTTAGCTACAAGTGGGTCTTTAAGCATGCTTCCCTCCTTCATCATATCATCGTGACTTGATAGTATACCTGTTCCTGTAATTCACTCATGACGGGATGACATCAATGTGAAAAATCCCTATTCTAATATGATGCATTGTTATCCATGAACTGAGCTCGGGACAAGTGACAAACTTGGAGGGAGGGCTCAACAATTACGCATTGTGCAGTTTCAACTAACAGAGAGAGAGAGAGCTTGATCACTGAGATTACGCAGAGCGCAACTCAAGCTTAAGTGAGGAAATTTTATGCACAATCCCCACTAAGGAGAAAAATTGCGTAGTGCCCACTGAGGATCAGAATTGTGCAGTTCAATTAGGCAGTGGTTGATGTGGGATTAATCTCTCGGAGGACAGTACTACGCAATTTTAAGAGGTAAGGGGGATTGGGCAACAGAGAGGCCTGAAGGGAAAGTCTACGTAGTTTGTGGGGGCAGTGAGCTCCGACTGAGGAAAGGGATTTGGAGGAAGAATTTACACAGTTTTGGAGGCCAAGGAAGGCTAGAATCTCTGTGCATTGTGTAGTTCCAACATGCAAGGGAAAAGATTGAGGGTTGAAGGTGCGAAGTGCGCAGTTCAAGGAAGATTGGGAGGCACAAATATGCAATTCTGAAGGTCAAGGGAGGCTGATAGACTCTGGAATTGCACATAACCATAGCCCTAGAGGATAGTGATTGCACATTGTGCAGTTCTACGCAACAAGGTCACATTAATGAGGGCTGAGACTGCACAATGCGTAGCTCAGTCAGAGCCCAGTGAAGCTAAGTTTCCTGGTTGGGAAGATTTTCCAAAAATGGTTAACTGTGGGAAGGGAGTTGGACTTGTGATGAAATTGACTCGTGATCCTACACTTAGCATATTTTGACAACACGACCACATAGATCATCAAAACAAACAAACAAAGCATTCCCCTCTATGTGATTGTCTCATGACAAGATGCGACAAATGTAACACTTAAGATAGAATTTAGGACGACCGTGAAGACACTTATTCGAAAACGTTCAAGAATTTATGTATGAGTGCAATAAATGTTTACATGGTTAGGACAATTAATTTGCACAAAAAATGACCTTCAAAACCACCAGAAAAAGCTCACCAACATTACATAATAATCAAACATGTGAAAAGATGACAAGTAATCCAACAAGCAAAAGGGGCCAAAGAACTTCAAGAAATCTCATGGGGTGAGATTGAGTGTTTGAAGCAATTAAGGAAAAGGTGAAGGAAGGATGCAAAATTTGAGTGCAAGGAAAATTTTTGGAGGGTGTTGCAGCAGCTACAACACTTGACGACACACTGGTTGAATTCCAACTTCTCTATCTTGGTTAGTTTCTTCTATGCAGGGCCTTGGTTCCTCAGGGAGTATTGATTCATTATGTAGATACTTTTGGCCTTCCCACTTATCCCATGGGAAAACATGGTTCCATCTATACCTTCTTAGTTGAACACAACATAAGATTCAATGTAATCACAACGTTTCAAGTTGGGAAGTGTAGTTTAACTCGTGAGCTTAATATTTTCAGAGTGTAGTTTTTCATCTCTTGTGTTGATCCGCTGCCAGCAGGATTGGACAGTACCTTGGCAGAGCCACATAGGAACACAAACGTTGCTTTTTAGTTAGCGAGCCTGGAAAATACCTCGATAGAGTTACTTGCTTCACTTCTCTACACAGGAATCTTTTCTCTACTTTTTTCTTTATTTATTTATTAAAGAGAATTGTGCATCATCACTTATTTATTTTGGGGCGGAAGAGGGATCTCGACTTATTGAGAGAGAAAGAGGTTGTTCCTTCAAAGAAGCATATAAAGACCTCTGATTTAGGATTTCTCATTTAGATTTTTCCACTTCTCCATTTCTACTAATTGGATAAGATTGAGAACACCAACAGAAAAACTGTGTATAGGCATGAGGTTTTCAGACTAGTCATGGGTTCATGGTTGGACCAAAATTCTCCTTACAAATGGATCATATTTACCGTAGGGACTTCATTGGCCAAAAGATGTAACCAACACAAGGAAGATGGATAGAAGGCTAGAAAAATGTTGGAGTGTAACAAGACTCTTTAGACTTCAGCCACACACACACTTAGAAGCCACAACGCAGTAAGGTATAACACTTATTTAAATGAACAAACAACACAAAATTCAAGCAAAGAAACAATGATAAACAATAAAATATTATGTACATAGTGCGGAGCGTAGCCCCATATTTTCAGTGAAAACATTGCTTGGCCATTTACAGGGAGAGAGTCAATCTTCCCATCAAGTAATTGAAGACCGTATGTGTGTTGGACAAGCTTCTCATGTACTGTGTATGGAACAATCCACATGGACTGGAACTTAGTGTGTTTCCCTTTGTCCTCATGGGCTTTATCCCACTTTAAGACTAAGTCACACACATTAACGCTATTTTTCCATGCAGAATTTCTATCAAACCACCTCTTGATATGACTCTGGAGAAGCAAGAATTTTTCTTTAGCTTTCAGCCTTTATTTGTATAGCTTGTTCAAAGTCTCCATTCTACGCTAAACTAAATGACATGGCTAAACTTCGTACTCTTGGGACAGTTGGAGAGCATGCATGTAGATGTTCTGCAAGAGGATGGCTTCTTTTTCGTACACCAAGAAGTAAGGTGAGGTGTTCAAAGAAGGATTAGGTGTCACTCAATCAACCCATAAGGAATTCACCAAAGCAAAGTGCCAGTTTCACTGTTCATAGAATATGGTATTTTTGATGATACAGATGAGGTTCTTGTTCATAGATTCAGCAAGACCATTTCCCTACGGATAATAATTGGCAGGATGTTTCAAGATAATACCAGTTTCCAATGCAAAATCATACAGTATTAACGATAAAAAATATGTTGCATTGTAAAAAACAAGTGACATAGGAATGTTGAACCTGGAGATGATGTTTTGTTGCAGAAAGCTAATGACTTCCTGATCGTTCGCCTGTTTTAGTGGAACTTCCTTTGTCCACCATGTGAAATAATTTGTAGCAGTGAGGATATAGCGGTGGATCTTCAATGAGTGTAGGAAAATTTCCCCAATGATATCAAGGCCCCACTGTTGAAAAGGCTCTTTCACTGCAACGGGTTGCAGTGGGGCTGATGACTTCTGGTTTCTGTTGGCACGCCTTTGACAGGCTGAACACTTGCAGGCGTATGCATGAGAATATTTGAATAATGTAGGCCTGTAAAAGCCGACCCGCATAACCTTATGTGATATAGTGTTTCCTATGATGTGTCCCCCGACTGGTCCATCGTGGAGATCACATAATACCTTTTCTGACTCGCGTGCATCCAAACACCTAAGCAATACTCCATTGTGGTGCTTCCTTAACAACACCCCATGCACCAACTATTATGATAATTATTTAAGTCAAAATTCCCTCTTCTACTATGTAGAGAAGTGAGAGAGTACTCTGCCATGCTTGAGGTATTGGTGCACATATGTGTACCGAGTCCATATCCAGAGTGGAGGTGGCTCACTCAATGTTGTACATTTCAATCTCTTGCTCCCATCCCATGAGCTCTTCTTCTTCCTCTTTTGCATTTACTGCCTCTATTGCTAATTGGAAAAGACCATGACGCTTGATGGTGTGAATTTGCTTGATGTCTAGATCATATTCTTGTAACCCGGTCATCCAATTTGCCCTCCTTTCGCCCAACTCTTGCTGAACAAGTAGTGATTTGACTGTTGGGTGTGGAAAAAAGATAACACAATGGTTCTTTAGCAGATAGGGTATGAAGTGCTTTACCGCCTTGTAGATTGGATAAGCCTGTTTGTCCACGATGGGGTACTTGAGCTCTGGTCCTTGCAGACTCACACTCATAAAGGAGATAGGCCATTCATTGTTCAGCTCATCCTTATGAGTTAGCACAGTAACAAGAGATGTTCTGGAAGAAAAAAGTGTAGAGAAAGAAGTCTTTGCCAAAGTGTTGTTGGGAAAAGTATCCATTCGGAATGCCCCTATCCCACTCTAAGGTGTGATAGTGCCTTAGCAACAAACAAGGAAACTTATTCGAATATTTCTTCTTTATGAAATGTAAATGAGGAGAAAGGATGCAACTAACCTGTGTCTTCCGCTAGTTTGTCGATCCAAATCACTCCTCTCTTCAGTAGCTCCTAGCTTCTTGCTCCTTCATCGGCCCAGCTTCACCGAATTCCTGCAAGATCACAAGAGAGAGAAACTACACAAAGATACAGATATACATTCATAAAAAGCTCAAGATCAGATTAAGCTAAACATGTAAGCATAACAAAACATCATTGGTACACATCATGTAGGAGAAACTGAAATAGTTTATTGATAGAATAAGAAAGTCCAAGAGGAGATACAACCAAGTGAGTTCCGATCCAGCATCTACCTCCCAGCAAAGGAATCCCTTCCTCTCCTCCAACAAAGCATAAATCACCCAATGTACTAATCTCAATCTCAAACCAACAGCAATTCTCTGCAAAGTACAAAATTCCAGCCTCCTGAACCTCTGGGTGAGAGATCCATATATAGATGTAAGCAGAGAGGATGAGTCAGCTTATGTTTTGACTTGTGGCTTCTCTCTGTCAGTTCTTGCTTCCACTTGGAGGTTGAGAGCCTCTTACTCATCACTAGTCGAATTCATTGAGGCAAGTGTCATTGGAGAAGATTCTGGAAGCTTCCAGGGTCTTTCCACCTCGTTTAATGAGTTTTCCATTTGTCATTTCCTGCTCAGCGCACCCTGGTAGTGCTTCCACCTGTGTTGCAGTGCACCTAGCCAATATAGCCTCTGCATTTCAATGCAGGCAGCTAGTGGAGCCTTTGAATTGATACTGAATTGACTGTTTCTGAGTGGTTTTTGGTGGAGAACTTCTGGGAGAAGCTGTCATTGGTTGACCTTGTTCCTTTAGGAGCTGTAGCAACATCTTTAGGGACTTTGGATCCCTTGAATTATGGACATTTCATGCTTATAGCTGCAAGGCACAAAAATGTCTATAACAGTTGCCCCCTAAAGTATGAGGCCGTTTATCGGGTGAAATGCTTTATTAGGAGGATCCGAAGTTCATTCAATGCTGGGAGGAGACCTGTAATAAGATACAATACAATACATTATTTTTCATACTGTTTTCATGATCTAGCTGAGGCGGGCATTCCCATGCTCAGCTTTATAAATTCATTTTTATGTACATAGGACAGACAATTGTCTGATGATAGACTGATGATCCTGCTGAAATCATCATCCTTTGGTAGGATGATTGTCTGTGCTGCAATGCTGTACATGTCAATGTCTTTATTTTTCCTGAATATATATCACAGCCCGGATGGATGAAACTAGATCCGGGGTCTTCAAACTCGTTCGATCTTCACTCTAAGTACAAGTCGATCCATGTGAGAAATGTTCTGAAGTCGAACATGGAAAGACATCGCTTGATTACTAGTCAATGATGTAAACTGTTAACAAGCGCGAGAGGAATCACCGATAATGATAATGACCCTCAAGGTACTGCAGTACAATTTACGTGGTGTGAATAAAGGACTTGGCGTCGAACACCACGCAAAATCTTTCGGTCGAAGGTCATTGATGTATACCTGTCGCCGGAAGTGAGAAACTTGCCATTGAGGCATGCAAGCTTCAAAGTACTGAAGGGGGTGTCCCTAGATCAACTTCTTGGATAATGAGCTGATGTCGACAAGAAGCAATCCGTCAAAGGAGGGCCTTAATGTATCCCACATCAATGACACGGAACGGAGCAAATGATTTTGATGGAGGTGAAAACGATCTGATGATATATGGTTCAAGGTGGCGGTCATGAAAGAATGAAGGATAATGTATGGTAGTGGACGGGACACGGTTGACTTCTCTGGATGACTTCTCTTGAACATATCGGCGACACTTATGTGATGGATTGGTAGCATTTACCCCAAAGATGGATGGTATGGCGAGACCATGGCGATGTGACCGGTGAATGAAACAACCCAACCCGACTCAGGCACGGAGTGGAAGTGTCATGTTCAAGAGCGACTTGCTACCAATAAAAGTTCTTTGAGTTTCTCCCAATTTTCCCCAGTCATTGCTGACCAGTACCTCTTTATTTTTGTCAAGCTTGAGGAGGATAACATATGCTTGTTCTATAATTTGCCCTTTGGGCAAACCCATCGCTATGTTTTAACGAGCCTAGCGATAGTGAAACTCGTTCTCGTCTAAAGACAAGTTTGTCGCTATTTAATGTTTTTAACGAGTCTAACGACAAAGATAACTCGGTCCTTTTCATTTTTAGAGAGTCTGAAAAGGTACGTAAAGTCAACTCCGAAAGTCCTTTTTCGTCATCTAATCCCTTAAGTCCGAAAAAGTATAAAACAATACAGAAGGGATGAATTTTTGATAGTTTTAACGAGCCGAACAAAACAAGTGCTCGATCTTTTTGTGCAATAATCCCTCGGGTCCAAAAAGATTAAAATCTAAAGGAGGGATAGCACTTTCGGTCGCTTTAACGAGCTGGAAGGCCAAAACTCGGCAATCTTTTCATATTTTACTAGTCAGATGAAAAGAGCTTAAAGAAGACTCGTCTTTTGAGGAATGAGTGATAAAACGGGTAGCAGCTGATTCCAGGTAAGGGTTGGAATTTTCCAATCATGGCAGTGTCACAAGGATGGCTAGTGAAATCACTCTTCGCAGCTGTTCCTCAAAATGGGTAAACAATCAATATGGAGGTGAATGATCGGCCAATGGAAAAGTGGAGGTGACGGTGCAAACACGACCAAGGCTTTAGTGGCTGATAATGTTACATTCACGGTGGTTATTTACCAGGGGATAGTTCATTTTTTAACGAGCTTAAACATGGGTGGAAACATTTGCTCGGTGCGGGTTTATTTTTTAACGAGCTTGAACCTTGCGGTAACACTTCTCGATCTTATGTTTATTTTTTAACGAGCATGAACTATGTGCTAAAACTGCTCGATAATCCAGTCATATGATAAGAATGTCTCATGTAAGATTCCATTTTTTATGGAGCTTGCGCCTTACAAAGCTATGCCCCGCATCCTTTCTTTATGCAAGTTAGGAAACGACTAACCCAAAAAACAGATAAATAATCGCTCTTTGCTTGCACTCCAAAAGGTTTGCATGCCCCCAGGTATAAAATAGAGTTTCAAGGTTACCTCTACTTCACTTCCGCCAAAACAATTGTTTTACCGAGAGAGGCCTACCTCTTTCAGGTTACCCAAAGATTGTCCTGTTAATCTTTCAAACAAAACACTTCTTCGGCGATGTCTACCGAGATAAACAAAGGTGAGCGACGAGGCCCGCCAACTCACATAACTTTGACAAAAGAATCTTATTCTAGAACAACCCCTGTCTCAATCACGGACGGGGTACGGACTAGTCATATTCTCCCGCGGAAACCTACCCTATACCCAAAGTTTTCCTACCGAAGCAGACCAGGACGCATGCCCCCTGGGTTCCAGTCATATCCCTCCGAATTACTCGTGCTCATCGGGAGGACGGACCGTGGGTTGAGACATTTCTTGCGTGAAGAGATCATTTAGGGATGGTATATGACTATTTGCGATGCGTGCTCCGGGAAATGAAAGCTGGTCCACGAGCTTGACCACTCTTCCTTCGTGCGGAAAACACATTACTCTAAAGAGTGAGGAGACGATGGCTCCCATGCAATATATATAATCTCGTCCAAGGAGTAGGTTATAATCCAAGGGTCCTTGAACGACCATCACGTTCATTTGAACGGTCTTCCCTTTCAATGTTATGGGCACATTGGGGAGGATCCCTAAAGGTCGACTGGTTCCTTTATCAAAACCCGTCAGATTTCTCATTTCCGGAAAAAGCGCTGGCGAACCAAGCGCTTTCCAAGCAATAGAGGAAAGGATACTCACAGATGCCCCCTCATCAATGATGGTGCTAGCCATGACCATTCTGTATATTTGGACGATAATTCTGAATGGTATACTTGCTAGCAAACGTGGTCTGCCTAGTTGGTTCCAGTCGAAGGAGACAACTAGGTTGCTTGGTGGTGGGACCGAGTAGACGGTCGGGTATCGCTCTGACGAACTTCCTTCCTGCGATAAAGGAATGGGGGAATTGCCCCCGTGCTTGTCGGAGTCTGTGTTGATGAAGAGAATTTGGAGGGTGTCATCTTTATCCTCTTCAGTGACTGTATCATTCGAAGATAAATCCTCTGAAGGCAAGACCGGGTCAACTGCCGCCTCGACCTTTTGACTTTCGTCGGGTATGGATTCAGCTGGTTCATCTTCAATGACCGGCGCTTCAGCTGACCACTTGAGCGGGCCAGCTGGATTCTCAACTAATGAAGGACTTGGCAAGAGTTTCTTATATCCAGGAGGAAGTCGTAGCGGTGAAACCGGACGATCATCCCAAACTCTTTTTGCTTCGTCTAAGAAGGGACAACGGTGGATAGCATGATTGCCTTCGCACAGTCTACAGGGAGATCTATCTCTCCCTTTCTGTCCAAGGACTTCACTTTCGCTAGTTGACGGTGTGCATTCAACATGGCTATCAGAGGTTGATGCCACCAGATTGTGCAAACGGGGAGACCAGTCCCTTAGTATCCGAGGGATGCAGGGACAATCTCTGTGGAAATGGTCTCCCTTGCATATGACACATGGCGATTTAGGCCTAGTCAGTGCTGTGTGTGGATTTTTGTCAGACGACACTTGTTTGCTCCCAGTCGCTTTTGGCTCCTTCTTCTTCTTCTCTTTCTTCTTCTTTTCCTTCTTCTCCTTAGGAACTTGGTTTTTTGTTTTACCAGTTCTATCAAGCAAAGAGGAAGGAGGAGAGGAAGAATTAGAGGAAGTAGAAGGTTGGTGGGTAACTCTGGACTGGTCTAACTGTTGATTCGACTGTTCAGGAATAGTGGTGTTCTGAACGACATTGGTTGAGAAGAGCCAGACCGGCAAGGCAATTGTCAGTCCTGGAAGCGACAATGTGGCCATATGGGGCGCACCAACATCTCCCCAAGAGGAGAAGGGACTAGGACTTCCACCAAGGGGAATTCCTTGGTTGGTGGGCTCCATTTTCTCAACCTAAAGATCAACGCAGGAAAAAAGGGTATGAATATTCCATTTAAAATAAATTTTAACGACGCTTAGACACAACTTGCTTTTTCAATTTTAAAGAGTCGAGAAAAAGCAAAAGATGACTCTAGTCTCCTTCGATGTTTTAACGAGCCCGAAGTGACAAATGCTCGGATGGACTTTTTCCGTTATAGAGTCTGAAAAAGGCCAAAAGGAACTGCTCTGGAGTTCTAGGTAGAGGGTGTGCCAAACTTTTCGCAAAACCACAGAATACTTTTTAAGGTACGAGCGGTCAATCTTCCCGAATGCTGTGTTCAGTGCATTGCGATCAGTAGGGCGGTCGACACGACTTCCTAAGGATAAAGGTTTTATGACTATAGGGGTCTCCCAATATATACTCGACGGTATGTGGGAGCACAATCCATACTGGCGCTATCGTCTCTCAGGAGGAATCACCCAACCATCAGCGAGATCGACAGTCACCAGGTTTTACGACGCCGGAACACGTCTCTAGCCTAGACCTCTATGTTGTGCGTTAAGTTACAAAGCGTTGTTAAGTTCATTCAATTTATTTTAGGTTGATCTTTCTTAGAAGTTTGCCTTTTTGGATCACCACGAGATGTATGATACAATTCCTAAATGCAGTCTAAAGATGATAAGCAAGCTTTTATATCTTTTCAACAATGAAAATCCTAGCTACAAGGGGAAAAGGAAGACAAAAACTTTTCTCAAAGAGCATAGAGCACACTGTAAATGCAATTTTCCTAAATCAACATACAAACTATCAAAATGCAAATTCACATATGCATGTATTTGTTTTCGCTTTCTTAATATTGATGCCTAAAAAGAAAGCTGTTGTACAAATTTGAATTCGATTTCAAGTGAAAATATAAACAAGTTTCTTTTTGAAAACAAAAAGACGATTACGACACTTTATGATTTTGAAGTAAACACTTGTTTCGACACTAGAAATGCGTAAATTCAAACCAAAAGACAAAAGTAACAGTGTAATCAACTGTGAACAGCAAACAAACTCACTCCTAAGATCAAAACGACACTTACAACAGGTCTAGATCTAAGGGCGACAGTATGACTAGTTTACTTTTGTAATGGGAAACTGCAAATGATGTAACAAATACACAAAGAACAAATACAATTTCTTTATACAACTGAGGCAGAATTAAGGCAAAGAAAAGGGGTTTCAGATAGGTACACTGACTGATAACAGGCTGCAAAAACAGAGACAAAATTGAGCAAAAGGAAGCAGGGAACCACAGCTGCACAAGGCAAAGGCTGATCAGCGCACCCTCAACACAGAGAAACTGAACTTCAGCGCAGGTATCCTTCATGGGACCTGCGTTGAAATGCAGAACCTCTTCACAGAGTCTGCGCTGAAGCAGAAATGAGAATTGTCTCTGGGTTCTGGGTCACGGTTTGCAGTTTAATCTACAGTTTTTGGCTGGATAAAAGCTATCAATTAGGTACAACTAGGAGGATGATTTAAAGGAGGACTAAGATCTATCACAAAGGGCTGTTAGAGCACTTGTGGATCAGTTTGTTTAGATCATAAAAACAGGCCCAGTGAATGGACCAGAGTGGCAGGTCTCTACTTTGCATTTGAAAATGGCAAATGCATTTCGATTCGGCACTCCTGAGTTTATGAGAAGAACAACAATAGAAACACAAATAAACTAACAAGATACGATCCCCAGCGGAGTCGCCAATTTGTTGTTGGGAAAAGTATCCATTTGGAATGCCCCTATCCCACTCTAAGGTGTGATAGTGCCTTAGCAACAAACAAGGAAACTTATTTGAGTATTTCTTCTTTATGAAATGTAAATGAGGAGAAAGGATGTAACTAACCTGTGTCTTCTGCTAGTTTGTCGATCCAAATCACTCCTCTCTTCAGTAGCTCCCAGCTTCTTGCTCCTTCACCGGCCCAGCTTCACCGAATTCCTGCAAGATCACAAGAGAGAGAAACTACACAAAGATACAGATATACATTCATAAAAAGCTCAAGATCAGATTAAGCTAAACATGTAAGCATAAAAAAACATCATTGGTACACAGCATGTAGGAGAAACTCAAATAGTTTATTGATAGAATAATAAAGTCCAAGAGGAGATACAACCAAGTGAGTTCTGATCCAGCATCTACCTCCCAGCAAAGGAATCCCTTCCTCTCCTCCAACAAAGCATAAATCACCCAATGTACTAATCTCAATCTCAAACCAACAACAATTCTCTGCAAAGTACAAAATTCCAGCCTCCTGAACCTCTGGGTGAGAGATCCATATATAGATGTAAGCAGAGAGGATGAGTCAGCTTATGTTTTGACTTGTGGCTTCTCTCTGTCAGTTCTTGCTTCCACTTGGAGGTTGAGAGCCTCTTACTCATCACTAGTCGAATTCATTGAGGCAAGTGTCATTGGAGAAGATTCTGGAAGCTTCCAGGGTCTTTCCACCTCGTTGAATGAGTTTGCCATTTGTCATTTCCAGCTCAGCGTACCCTGGTAGTGCTTCCACCTGCGTTGCAGTGCACCTAGCCAGTGTAGCCTTTGCATTTCAACGCAGGCAGCTAGTGGAGCCTCTGAATTGATCCTGAATTGACTGTTTCTGAGTGGTTTTTGGTGGAGAACTTCTGGGAGAAGCTGTCATTGGTTGACCTTGTTCCTTTAGGAGCTGTAGCAACATCTTTAGGGACTTTGGATCCCTTGAATTATGGACATTTCATGCTTATAGCTGCAAGGCACAAAAATGTCTATAACACAAAGTTGGGGTTGTACAACGTGGGTGATTCTGCTATAGCTTGTTTGATATGGGAAAACACATCCTCTTCCCTCTTATCCCATTTATAGATTGTGTCCTTCTTGATCATCTCATGTATTGGTTTAACTATCTGGGCATAGTCAGAGATGAACTTACAGAGGAAGTTAATCTACCCCAAGAAAGACTGCATGGCTTTCTTGTTCACTAGGTGGGGAATCTGCGTGATCATCCCGACCTTGTCCAGGTCTACCTTGATAACACTTTTAGCTATTATGTGTCCTAGGAGGTTACCTTCTGACGCTACAAATATAACCTTCTTGGGATTCAAGGATATCTCGTATTTGTGGCACTGCTCAAAAATATTTTTCAGATGGTGTAGGTGGTTTGACCTTTTTCTGGAGAATATTGTCACATTATTGAGATAGACCACTATGCTCTGTCCAATAATGTCATGAAAGGTGATGTCCATCGCACGTTGCAATGTTGCACCAACATTTACTAGCCCAAATGACATTTTTCGAAATGCGAACGTGCCCCACTTCGTTCTGAAAGTAGTTTTTAATCTTTCAGGATCTGCCACCAGAACCTAGTTATATCTTGAGAATCCATCAAGGAAAGAAAAAATTTCAGCCCCGGATACTATTTGTAGTTTTTTCTCCATAGACAGAATGGGGTAGTTATCCTTGTACGAGGTAGATTGAGGTTTCAGAAATATACACACAGGCAGATCTTCACGAACTTCTTTCTCGCGGGAACCAAGTATGATACCCACGTTGAATGTCGCACCTTGTAGATGATCCGAGCATCCAACAAGTTTCTCAACTCCTTTTGTATGAGGGGCTCAAGCATTGGATGAACTTTCCTCAGTTTATGTTGAAATGCCTTAGCCCCTTCCTTGATCGGTGTTACATGCTGGATGATTCGCGTGTCATATGTCTTGAGTTCATCGTACGTCCATGCGAAGACATACTGATACTTTTTGAATAAGTGGATGAATACCTGCCACTCTTGTGGTGTGTAAAAAGTAACAAGATTAACATATTTTAGATCTTTCTCAATTCCCAAATTGATTTACTCGTGCGGCAGAGTGGAACTGTGGGTCTTGGCATTAATAGGCCCCTAGAAGCGATTATGAAAATCATACAAGTTCTCTAACGAAACCACACCTTTAGGGACGAGGTTTCCTTTACATGCATTGGCCACGTCCTGCAGTGCCTTTTCGTGCTCGTCCTCATCGATCGCTGTGTCCTTGAATATGTCAGCTTTCTCCATGAAATATTGTATATGTTGGTCATCATAAAAAAAGCCTAATTTAAGTGATATTATCTGAGATGGAATGTTTAAACAAAATTTCAATAGAAAATTTGTCCCTTAAAGGCTACATCCTAGTAGTAGCGCTTGTCAAGGCATCGGCTGCTACACTACACATTCTTGGAACTGAAATAATATTAAAAGCTTGGAAGTGATAGATGAGTTGCCAAACCTCTTGTTGATAAATTTTTAGATGAGGCCACACAATGTATAGTGTTATGTACTCGACACACCATGATTTCGGAGTCACCCACCACTTTTATAATGGCAACGTCGAGGTCGATGGCCTTCTGTAAGCCCAAGACGAGTGCTTCATACTCTGCAGTGTTATTCATGCACTTGAATTCCAAGTGGCTAGAGATCAGATGTTTTCTCTACAGCGGGTCTATTAAAACGCAACCAACTCCAAAGTCTTCCTGTGTCTTGGACCCATCAAAGTTCATAGTTCACATATCATATGTATCAACACCGCTAACTACACTACTACTACTAGTTGTAATACTAACTGTACATAGTTCATTCTCGCCAGTTGGACATGGAAGGAGATCCAAATGTGTGTCTGGTGGAACTGGGGATGGATTTGCAAAGATAGCACCCCAACTATGTTTCCAGAAAATTATTGCCAAATAATGGTTCTGCGAAATCCATTGGCTTGTTATGTCCATTCAAGGGAGTCACCATTCTACCTAGATTTGATTGTTCCCGACCTTGTACGGAAGCCATAGGCATGACTAGTCCATGGCAAAGTATCCTTGAAGATTGCTTGACCATATTTGCTTAGTGACACTCTGTATGCTTCTGGAATGTCCATAATTACTATGTTAATCATTGGTGAACTCATCCATCAAATGATAACCGGACGATGACGTCCCTGAGTTCACTAATTGCTTGGACATGAGTTCCATCCAAATGAATAATCTGTGCATCTATCTTTTCCCCTTTAGCATTGATCTTCTTGGCCACATATAGTGGCATGACATTCACCGATGCACTCAAATTAACCAGGCAATTGTGTACATTGAAATTGAATATTTCGAATGTTAACAAGAACGGTGGGAAGAGTGTGTTTTCATCCCTCGTGAGTGCAAAAAGTACAGATGTGAGAGTGTCAAGAGACTTACTAGATCCCTTGTTCAGAGAGGCGACATTTCCTAAGGAGGTTTTCCCAAGTACTCGTAGAAGGATGTCCCACTGGATCGTGATATGTGTAAGTTTGAACATGGAAGTGTTTGGACAAACCTTCTTCATATCGTCTACAGTGTTATGATCCATGGTAGGTAGACTGACCGATGTGTGGGGATGGAACTTGGTTTATCATTTTAGGAGGGATGGTTCTATCCTTATTGCGGTCGAAAACACTTTTCGTTGAGACTGCTTTCCCAGACTTGCTATGAGTGTTCTGCGGTAAGTTAGCAAGAGGATTGAGTTTCCTTTAACAATTTTATCTGAACTTTTTTTTTAGCACCTCAATCACAGTGGTCAACCGTTGGCTTCTTAAGTTTTATCAGTTACTCTGCTTCTGGGCCAGACCATCACTCAGAGGTTTCTTATCGACAATACTCTTTTGGGCTGTGAGAATGCAGTGATACATGTTCACTACATGCCTAATGCTTGAAACTTCATTAGCTGCAACAACTTCTTCCTTCTCTTTATCTGGATTAGACTACTCCTCAACCATGACTGAGTCAACAAACTATGTAGCCATTCAACTCATGAGTTGGTTCCATTGTGTATAGGTCTTCTTTGAATGATGCTCACTACAAAATGTGCAATACAAATTCGTGCCAATTTTTTCAGCATTTAGGACAACATTGGAACTCTACCCAAATTTTGTCGGATGATTGCTGCTTCTACCAAAAGCTGAATTCCTTCCGAGCACGAACTTGGGAGGCTTGCTGCTCATGCTAGTCTCTCTTATCCTTTGTTTGAGTTTAGCCATTTCATTGGTCAGGGACTTCATGAGACGAGTCAGGCTTTCAAGATCATTCGGTTCTTTCTCCTTAGCCTTGCTCACGGAGGCCTGAGGCCTCTTACCCATGTCCTTGGAGTCCTTTGTTGATTCATCATCTGTGATGAATCCAATAGCATGCAAGTTCTTCTTAACGATAATAGCCTCTTCATAGTTTTCTGTCAATCTATGTCTCGCAATTCGCTTTACAAACTGTGTAATATTTGTTGGCAAGGTAGAAGTGTAGTAATCTATGGTGATGGAGTCTTGCGGTTTTGTGTTGTCAGAATGTTTTTTCAAGATAAGATTGAACCTCTAATTGAAATCCTTAAATTTTCTTTCTATTCCATATTTAGATTACCAAACTCATTAATTAACATGGTAAGGGTATTGTCTTCAACAATTTTTTCAAGAAATATATTTTTGAATCCCCTCCAATTATGGATGGAGTTCAGAGGAAGGCTGTGGTACCATAAAACTTTTCTACCATCCAAGGTACATGGAAAAATTCTGCATGCAACATCATCGTAATGTATCTCAATTGTTTGCAGGTGTAGGTAAATTTTCTCTAAGTGATCTTCAACCTTCATTATCTTGTCAGGGTCATACTTCATCAAGAGCTTCTCCACGTGCCTCGACATCTTGTGCAGGACACTCGAAAGTACCAGTGGGCCCTGAGTCATCTAGTCTAGATTTGGCTCTTCCATGTCTTCCTCTTTATCCTCCTCCTCCTCCTTTTTGAATTTGATGGTTCCTTTTCCTCTTCTTCTTCCTCTTCCTCTCCGCCTATCCTGCCAAAAGTTGAACCCGAGAGTAAGGGGTTGCCTTCTTTACCTATTTGAAAGAGTGGAGGCTCTTCTTCCCTTTCCACAATGTCTGCTAATTCTTCAAGAGTGGTGAGAACCACTTATTTAATGGATGAGACTACTATTCCTGTGGGGGTGGTATTTTTCTTCTTTTAATAATATGGAAGATTGATTACTCCCAGAATCAATCCAACAACTTTTGAAAACTAACGAGTGATGGGGAAAATGACCCAAAGCTGATCATATGGGATTTCAAATTCAGGCCTTGGGTGGGAAGAGTCACCACCTTCAGGGGTACAAGTAGGGGAGGTGGAGTAAACATTGTTTCCTTGACAAAATACTGGAGGCCTTCCTTCTAACACCAGAAATAGTGGGGTATATGGGTCTATCAGCCACAAAATACTGGAGGCCTTCCTTCAAACACCAGAAATTTTGAAGGTGCTGGACCCGCCAACATTCACAGGATCTCCCCAATATGAAGTTCCAATCAGACCTTACACCAGTTTTCGTAAGGGTCACATTCGGTATAAACACTCGATTTCCAGATTCTTAAATATTTTCCTTGACTCTAATTGTCGGCACAAGAGAGTGATGAAATGGTTTCTTCAAAAAGCAAGGGGAGTGTGCTTGGTGAGTGTACAATGCAACTGTGTCGAGGTTGTTCTATTGCAAAGGGGGAGAGAAAAGTGAGCCTCTAAGTGAGAGGTAATAGTACCACCCAGGAAGAGACACACATGAACCATAAGGACTTGTCCAACATCTAGCGGGATAGTCGACAATGGATGCGACAGTCCTTACAATCAAGAAACAAGGGAAGATCCATCTAACATTCAACGAAGTTGTCCACAATGGATATGACGATCATAATAAGCAATAAACAAGGAAATATTTGTCTAGGATCTTGCGGAATAGTCCACAAGGATTAGACAACAAAAACAACCATTACAACACATTCTAACCAAGAGAAGCACTAAAATAATCGAAATAGTTCAACTATATTAGTACATTTGAAAGAAAACATGAAATACAAATGTCCACAGAATAGTCTTACAAACATTCATAGTTCATGCATGAAGAACATGTTGGCCTAAAAAGACATCTGTTCTTATGCAAAAGTTCCAAGACACATATTTACATTGTGGATCACTAGCCTAGGACATTGGAGCCACTCCTTGCTCCTCAAAGAACTAGCTGATCTCTCTAATGCCTTACGGGAGGAGCCAAGGTGAAAATTCCCTTGCTCATACAATGAGGGGGTATATATAACCAAGGGGTGATGCTCCCCCCTTGTGACTCTTTGACTACCCCCATGACTATTCAACTTCCTATGACTTTTAAACCTACATGACTCTTCATATTCATGTGTGTCATTTGGACTTCCACTTTAATATACATTTGATTACAATAACATGGTCCACAATAGTGATGTGGCATATGACATCTCATGACATGACTTGACATGACACTGTTGACATGGATTGGCTTGATGATGTTGAAATGTCAAGTAACTATTGCTGTTGAGTGCTAGATGTCTTCTCAGATATGATTTCTCTTCTCCTCTGCATAACTTGATGATACAGGGTCTTCAATGATCTTTGGTCTTGGGAGGTGGTTGCAAACTTGTGTTCCTTTGCTTTCTCTTCATAGGTACACTCGTAAGTTCAACTATAAGTGGGTCTTTATGCATGCTTCCCTCCTTCTCCTTCTTCATCATCTCACCGTGACTTGATAGTGTACTTATTCCTGCAATTCACTCATGACAGGATGGCATCATTTTGAAAACTACCTAGTCTAAGATGATGCATTTTTATACATGAATTGAGCCAGAGACAAGTCATAGGCTAGGAGGAAGGGATCAGTAACTACACATTATGCAGTTCCAATTGACAGGGAGAGAGCTTGATCACCGACACTACGCAGAGCGTAGCTCAGGATTGACTGAGGAAATTTTCTACATAGTCCTCATTGAGGAGAAAAATTGCACAGTGTCCACTGAGGGTCAGAATTGCGCAGTTCAATTAGGTAGTGATTGTTGTGGGATGAGGTCCTGTGAGGACAGTACTGCGCAGTTTTAAGAGATAAGGGGGATTGGGAAAAAAAGAGGCCTAAAGGGAAAGTCTGCGCAGTTTGTGGGGGCAGTGAGATTCGACTGAGGAAAGAGCATTGGAGGAAACATCTACATAGTTTTGGAGGCCAAGGCATGCTAGAATATCTGCACATTGTGTAGTTCCATCAGGTAAGGGAAAATCTTGATGGCTGAAGGTGTGAAGTACAGAATTCAAGGAAGATTGGGAGGCATAACTACACATTTTTGAAGGTCAAGGGAGGCTGTTGGACTTTGGAATTGTACTGAACCACATCCTTGGAGGATAGTGACCGCACACTGCACAGTTCCAGGCAACAAGGTCACATCAATGAGGGCTGAGACTGCGTAGTGCACAACTCAATCAGGGCCCGGTGAAGCTAAGTTGCCCGATCGGGAAGGTTTTTTGAAAATGGTTAAGTGTGGGAAGGGAGTTGGACTCGTGATGAACTTGACTCATGATCACATGCTTAACATAATTTCACAACACGACCACATAGATTATCATAACAAACCAAAAAATCATTCCCCTTTGTGTGACTGTCTCATGACAAGATGCGACAATTGTGACACTTAAGATAGACTTTGGGACAACCATGACGACACTTGTGCGACAACATTCAAGACTTCGTGTATGAGTGCAATAGATGTTTACATGGTTAGGAAAACTCATTTAGACAAAAACGACCTTTTAAACCACCAGAAAAAGCTCACAAACATTACATAACAGTCTACGATGTGAAAAGATGACAAGGAATCCAACAAGCAAAAGGGGCCAAAGAACTTCAAGAAAGTTCATGGGGTGAGCTTGAGTGTTTGTAAAAATCAAGGAAAAGACCAAGGAAGGCTTCGAAATTTGAGTGCAAGCCAAAATTTTGGAGGGTGTTGCAATAACTACAACACTTGGCAACACACTGGTTGAATTCCAACTTCTTTGTCTTGGTTAGTTTCTTCTGTGCATGGCCTTGGTTCCTCATGGAGTATTGATTCATCGTGTAGATCATTTTTGCCTTCCCACTTACCCCATGGGCAGACATGGTTCCCTCTATACCTTCTCAGTTGAACACAACATAAGATTCAACGTAATCACAATGTTTCGAGTTGGGAAGGGTAGTTTAGCTCGTGAGCTTAAGAATTTCAGAGTATAGTTTTTCATCTCTAGTGTTGCGCTGTTGCCAGAAGGACTAGAAAAATACCCTACTGGAGTCATGCACGAACAAAAATATTGCTCCATTGTTAGCGAGTTTGGAGAGTACCACGACGGAGTTGCTTGCTTCACCTCTCTGCACAAGAAGCCTTTCTCTTTTTTCACCTTTATTTATTTAATAAAGAGAATTGTGCATCGAAACTTATTTATTTTTGGGCAGAAGAGGGATCCCGACATTGAGAGCAGAAGAGGTTGTTCCTTCAGAGAAGCATATAAATACCTCTAATTTAGGTTTGCTTATTTAAAATTTTCCCTTTCTCCATTTCTACTAATTGGATAAGGTTGAGAACACTAACAAAAAAGCTAAGTATAGGTATTGTAGTTTTTAACCCTGTACATAAATTGCCTGCATACGAATTCTAAAACACATAAAATAAACAATGCAACAGCATAACACATAAAACACATATACACAAAGATTTTCCCTTAGATCCTAAAACAAGGACTACCAACTTGATTTTCATTATGTTCCTTTCAATGTTACAATACATATTTATACATGCTGAAGCATCCAAAACCATGGACTGAAAACCATCGTGTCCAAAACCATGGACCAAAAACCATCGCGTCCAAAACCATGGACCAAAAACCATCGCGTCCAAAATCATGTGCGAAAAACATGCAAAAAACCATAGGCAGGCCCGCCCAACCTAATATAGGGTCCAAAAAACAAAATTTTCACGGGCGCTGCCCCGGACCCCATAAAGGGGTTACCTGCACCCCTCAAAGCCCCTTTGACCCAACTACTACGTAATCAATGCAACGAAGGGGGGGCTATGCCCCCCCTCTAATCCCTCGGTTAACTACGTGGGCTAGTCGTGGAAAGAATATAACACAACCCAACATTCTCCCACTTGTTGTTTTCTTTCCACAGGGGACCACAAGAGGGCTTAGTCATTTATCGAGCCACGCAATGCCCATTGTTTATCTACACCATGAGAACTTCTCAGAGCTCACAGATTTTTTCAATGCATCTGCAGTATTCTTCAAAGTGTCCACCTTTACCAGCAACACCTTTTTGTCTCTATCATATCCCTCACAAAGTGATACTGAACATCAATGTGCTTTGTCTTTGAATGATATGCAGGGTTCTTTTCCAAGAAAATTGCACTTTGGCTGTTATAGTTTATCCTTATAGCTCCCTGTACTAATCCCATACTTGAACACAATCTCTGCAACCAAACTGCTTCCTTTATTGCATGAGTGGCAGCCATGTATTCTGCCTCTGTAGTTGATAGTGCCACTATATATTGTTTCTTACTCATCCAATTGACTGAACCTCCAAATAGGTTAAACACATACCCACTTGTAGATCTTCTCCGACCCTGATCTCCAGCCCAGTCTGCATCAACAAAGCCACGAATATCTAACACTCTGTCCAATCCTGGTCATCCTTGGTAGCACAAACAATAATCACTAGTGCCACACAAATACCTAAAATCCCACTTCACTGTTGTCTAGTGCTCCTTCCTTGGTTTTGACATAAACTTGTTCAATACTCCCACTGCATGTGAAATGTCTGGTCTAGTACAGACCATTGCATACATTAGGCTACTAACTTCACTTGCATATGGAACATGGGACATGTCCTCTTCCTCTTCTTGTGTCTTGGGACACTTTTCAACAGATAACCTCACACCTACAGGAATAGGAACCTTCACCGGTTTACTGTCTTGCATATTAAACCTATGCAGTATTGTATCGACATACTTCCTCTGGTTTAACTAGAGCTTCCTATTTTCCCAATCTCTTTTAATTTCCATGCCAAAAATATAGTTTGCAGCACCAAGATCTTTCATGTCGAATTTGGAGGACAATTGGGCCTTCGAATCCTGGATAATTTCTTTGTCATTTCCATCCAGCAACATATCATCCACATACAAGACTAGATAAATAACACGGTCACCAATTAATTTAAAATACATATAGTGATCTGCTTTTCTTCTGGTGAAGCTAAGTCCCTGTATAAATGTATCAAATTTCTGATACCACATCCTTGGTGATTTTTTTAACCCATACAGAGACTTCTTTAACTTGCATACCATTTCTTTCTTACCCTTCACCGCAAAACCTTTAGGTTGCTTCATGTAGATCTCCTCTTCCAAATCCCCTTGAAGAAATGATGTCTTCACATCCATCTGTTCTACCTCAAAATCAAAGGCAATAGCAATAGATAAAAGTAATCTAATAGAAGCTACCTTGGTAACAAGAGAAAAAATATCACCAAAATCAATTCCTGGCACCTGGGAATAACCTTTTTCTACCAACCGAGATTTGTATTTCTCCACCTTTCCTTCTGCGTTTGTCTTCTTCTTGAACACCCATTTGTTGCCAATGGGTTTCCTTCCAGTCGGCAACACCAATAGATCCCAAGCTTCATTTTTGTGCAAAGATGCCATTTCATCGACCATGGCCTCTTTCCAGAGTTTGCCATACTCTGAATCCACTGCTTCCTTCACAATTTTGGGATCATCATCAATAACATATAAAGAAAAATTTGAACAGAAAGTAGATGGACTATACCTTTTCGGCTGCCTTCTTTCTCGAAGTGATCTTCTCACACCTGGAGTTTGTGGCTCTTCATCTTATGATTCCTCCTCTGCTGTAGAGTCTCATTCTTCCTCCTAAGCTCAAATTCTATCTTCTCAGGTTCCTTTGGTTGGACTTCATGTTTAATAACATATTTCACCTCTCTAAACACCACATCTCGGCTGTACACAACCTTCCTTATTACTGGGTTCTAAAGCTTATAACCCTTTAACCATCCTTATACCCAACAAAGATGCACTTCTTAGATTTACTATCCAACTTGGTTCTTTTCTCCTTTGGAACATGTACATATGCATCACATCCAAATACCCTCAGATGTGAAAGATAGGGTTTCTTACCAGTCCATACTTCTTGTGGAGTCTTATCCTCCAACTCTGATGAAGGTGATTTGTTGGCCAGGTAACATGCTGTCTCCACCGCCCCTGCCCAGAATTCCTATCCTAACCCGACACCATTGAGCATGCTTCTTGCCCTTTCCATCAACGTCTTGTTCATTCTTTCTGCAACTCCATTTTGCTCAAGTGTGTATGGAGTAGTCTTCTGCCGTGTTATACCACGCTTCTTGCAGAATTGTTCAAATTCCTTGCTGTAAAACTCTCCACTGTTATCTGTCCTCAACACCTTTATCTTCTTTTCTGTCTGGTTTTTCACTAGAGCCTTAAATTCTTTAAACTTGTCAAAGACTTTAGATTTCTTCTTAAGGAAATATATCCATGTATTCCTTGAGAAGTCATCTATAAATGATACATAGTACACAAACTTACCCAGTGATGGAACCTTCACAGGTCCAAACACATCACTGTGCACAAGTTCTAATATATGTTTCACCCTTTTACAACCATAGGAGAAACTCACTCGATTCTGCTTCCCATATACACAATTTTCACAGAAATCAAAATCCAGAGAGATATTAATCATACCTTCTACCACACCTTTACCATGAAGTATTTGAAAACCCTTCTCTCCAATATGTCGAAGCCTTTGATGCCACAACATGGTCTTCTCTCCAGAGACCACTAGATTTTCTGCTCCACTTTCAGGAACCACAAAACTGTTGCACCCATCAACAACAGTGCTACCTTGTAGCTTGTATAGAGTTCCAATTCAAACTCCCTGCATCAATACAAGTGCCCCCCGAACCATCTTGCAGGTATCCTTCTCGAACACTATTTTTACATCTGCATCATCGAGCTTGCTCACAGAAATCAGATTTCTGGCCAATGTAGGAATATGCAGAACACCCAGAAGTGTTCTAACCCTTCCACCTTGCAACTTCAATTTTACTTTTCCACGACCAACGATTCTAGCCTTCCTGTCACCCCCCAAGAAGACATCACCACCATCATATTTCTCATACTCGCAGAACCACTCTCTATGGGGAGTGAAGTGAAAGGATGCATTTGAGTCAATCAACCATGACTCATGATCTACATGTGTACTTGAAGAAGCCAAGTACACATCTGCACCTTCATCTAAGGTGGTTTTCGCCTCTGCAGAAGGAGCATCATCAGATCCCTTTCCTTTGTTAGGAGATTTACATTTACAATCCCTTTCTTAGAGCCCTTCCTTTCCGCATTTCCAACACCACCTTTACATGTTTTCCTGGAGATTTAGATCTCCCTCTAGATTTAGATCTCCCACTCGATGAATTATTTTTGTTTCTTTTTAGGGACCATCCTCGTATAGACAAGGCATCACCATTTGGGCTCTCCGTATTTTTCCGTCTCATCTCCTTCGTCAGCAAGGATGAGACTATTTCATCAAACCGCAAAGCAGTTGCATTGCTACCTATTGCAATAACCAGACTATCCCACAAATATGGTAGAGAACACAACAAATTGATGCACTTATCTTCATCTAAAATTTTAATATCAACAGATAATAACTAACTTACCATAGTATTAAATGCGTTCAGATGTTCTTTCATCGAGTCTCTATCTTTCATCCTCAGGTTATACAAATTTTTCGGTAGGAATAGTTTATTCACCAAAGAATTAGATTGGTACAAAGTCCCTAACTTGTCCCACAAAGCCTTCGCCGTAGCTTCCCCTGATACATTCAACAACACTGAATTTGAGACACACAATCGTATTGTGCTCTTTGCCTTCTGATCCAACTTCTTCCATTCTTCATTAGACGCTCCTGTTGGTTTGGAACCTGGATCTACGACGATCTACTGATATTTATCCACCAACATATCCTCCATCTTGAGTTTCCATAACTCAAAACTCTGACCATTAAATTTCTCGATCTCTATCTTTCCACTGCTCGCCATATTTTTTTCACCACCAGAAACAATCCCGCAGATCTCTCACTGAACAGGGTCTATCACAGGCCCGAGCGAAACCCCTCAGCAACAAAGGCATCCCCTTGAAGCCAAAATAGATCTGATACCAAATGTAGTTTTTAACCCTGTACAAAAATTACCTGCATACGAATTCTAAAACACAGAAAATAAACAATGCCAGAGCATAACACATAAAACAAATATACACAGAGATTCTCTCCTCGATCCCAAAATTGGGACTACCAGCTTGATTTTTCATTATGTTCCTTTCAATGTTACAATACATATTTATACATGCCGAAGCATACAATACCATGGACCGAAAACCATCGCGTCCAAAATCATGTGCGAAAAACATGCACAAAACCATAGGTAGGTCCGCCAAACCTAATATTGTGTCCATTTTTATTATTATTTTTTTAATTATTTATTTATTTATATTTTTGGGGCACTGCCCTAGACCCCATAGATGGGGTTACCTGCACCCCTCAAATCCCCTTTGACCCCACCGCTACGTAATTAGAGCAACTAAGGGGGGGCGTAACCCCCCGTTTAACTACGTGGGCTAGTCATGGAAAGAATATAACACAACCCAACAGGCATGATGTTTCCAGACTAGCCATGTGTTCATGGTTGGACCAAAATTCTCCTTACGGGCGGATCATATTTTCCGTCGGGACTTCATCAACCAAAAGATGTAACCAACACAAGGAAGATGGATAGAAGGCTAGCCAAATGCTAGAGTGTCACAAGGCTCTTTAGACTTTAGCCACACACACACTTAGAAGCCACAACGCAGTCAGGCATGACACTTATTTACATGACAAAACAACACAAAATTAAGGCAAAGAAACAACAACAAATGACAAAATATTATGTACATAGTGCGGGGCACAACCCCAAATTTTCATTAAAAATATTCTGTTAAGTCTTGGTCATTGACAAGGAGAGAGTGAATCTTCCCATCAAGTGATTGAAGATGGTATGTGTATTGGACAAGATTCTCATGCACTTTGTATGGACCAATCCACAGGGACTGAAACTTAGTGTGTTTGCGTTTGTCCTCATGGGATTTATCCCACTTTAAGACTATGTGACCCACATTAAAGCTATTTTTTCCCGACTTTCTATCAAATCACCTCTTGATATGTGTTGTCTAGGAAATCTTCTATATGGACATAGACGATCCCTCTAGCCCAATGAGTGGGACTAGCAACCTACGTGACAATCTACTAGACACTTTCCTAAGTTACAATCAAAATAGGGGAAGAGAAAGATGGCCTATTTCGTTTTGATGCTATAATGTCCTCTTTTGTTGAAGACCTTGAATCGCTTGTGCCACTAACATGGTCCTATTGCTCGTAACATTTGAATGCCTACACAAGAGATCAAGACACAACAAAACATACAAATACAAATAATGTAATAAAAAATAACTTACTTAATAGATCAATGAGCATTAAGATAAATGATGTATTAACATACACATTTATGGAAAATGAACCAGCAGTTGTATATATTAATAGAATTAAAGGAGGAATCATACTACCAAGCCTTGATGTCAATAAGATCTCCTTGAGTGAATGTCAAAGTCCAATCTCAAGCTCTCTAAGCACTCATTCTCTAAGCCAAATGAGTAGCATGTAGGCATAATCTCAGCATAAGGGTGCAAATGGCCAAATACCAACCATTTGGGAATGGGAGAGGCTGAATATATAGGTAGGTAAAGGGAGTTAGGATCTCTCCAAAGATAGGAGAAGGCCCTCATCTCAAGGAGGTATCTCATAGGGATAAGACCAAAGAGCCAAGTTGAGAGAACTCGACCTCATCCACATTGAACAACCTCCAGCTCGTCGTTCTGGAAGCTTATAGATCATGAAGCTTCTTGCCCTCTTTGGGAAAATTTCCTTTTAGGGATCATTGCTAGTATCCAAGACAAAAGCACACTGGCATCGCGGAGCTAGTATAGTGCAACTAGTGACCATCATGATTTTCAGTGTCAGGGGAAGCTCAAGGCATTTTTCCATTAGTTTTTTAGAGAGAATCTAAGATGCATATCTGGATGAGTACACTACATGATGTTCATGTTTCGAGCACTTCGGGGTATGTCACAGGGAAGTGCGGGAGGTTTGACAAAATACTGTGTAACAGATGCCCCCGGAAGTATGAAGGCAGAACAAGGAGTGATGGTTGAGATGCTTTACGAGCTTCTGGAAGGATGAGAACAAACATTGTCAGGAGACCTACAAATCAAGGATGCATATACATATACATATCTGATATCAAAACATGAATCCATGGTATGGATGCAACCATTTAGATAGTAAGGACTATGAAAAAGGTCCATGACATGGGCACAACCATCCGAATGAGAAGGATCATTTGTAAATCTAAGATCCAAGGTATTGGATGCAACCACCCGATATAGAAGGATCATCATAAATGTAAATTTCTGTGGTATGGTCACAACCATCTGTACAAAAGAAACATGTGTACAATCATGAACAACACATAACTCCATGCAGCTTGAGTCATATTAGACAAAGCTCAAGGTCTTGTGCTCCATCCCAACCCAATTAAAGTACAAATTCTAACATGCGAATGAATGTGTTGAAGTCGAACATGCTAGAAAACCACCTAATTACTGGTCAATGAAGTGGATCGTTAATAGACACGAGAGAAACCACTAGTAATGACAATGGCTTTCAAGGTACGACAATACAATCCGTGAATGTGAAAAATGAAGCTGAAGTCGAACACTCATGGAATCATCCGATCAAAGGCTAATGATGAAAACCTGTCATTGAATGTGAAGAACTTGCCATTAAGGCATGCAAGCTATAACCCTAGATTAATCTATTTGACATGTTTTTTTAGTGTAAAATTTGAGAAAAAAAGTTGTACCTTGAAATATTTAATCCCTTCAACATTTGACAGATCCAAAGTTAAAATGAATCTAAACTAATACTATATAATTAATCAAACTTGAAAAATTTAAATCACCAAACCTCAAATTTCTAAATCTCTTATCTCTTACTGTGTAAAACATGAAAAGTTGGAGAAACATCCTAAACCATGAGAAGTTGGAGAAACTCGTATCCTAAACCATAAACATGTGCGAGTACACTGGTAACACACAAGAATTTGAAGAAAAACATGTTCTAAGCTATGTGTCATGCTTCTTATGAATTACCATTTTTGGAAGATTTGAAGTCATTTTAGAACATCTAATCTCTTGCTCTTATGAGAAGTTGGAGAGAAATATGTTGTAAGCTATAACTATGAACTAGTATTCATGAATCATTTTTTGGAAGATATCTTAAGTAAAGTGTTCTAATGTTAGAAGTTACTTATATTTCATGAAGGAGAAAGATAAATGTTACATTGTAACATAGCATTTCATCAATCACAAAAAAATGTATAATCTGTTACATTTTAAGGGGTTAAACTGTCACAAAAAAATCTTAACTAGTAATAACTAAATTTATTTTTTAGTTAGATTAAAATTAATAAGCTGACACTACAAAGACAATGATTATAAGAAGAAAATTAAAAAAACAAAAAGCATTTTTTAATATATATATATATATATATATATATATATATAAACGTTTAGATAAATAAAATGTTTAATAAAAATATATAATTAAAAATATTTTAAAATAATTTTTAATTAACTAAATTATTTAATAAAATATATACTAAATTAAAATAAATAATTGGTTTTTTCCATATAGGGATGGGTAAGGTGATTTGGCGATGAAGTTGTCGTTACCTTGAGCAATGAATGAGGCTAATGTGGCATGTCGTCTCTCATCAACTAGTATATATGTGTTAATATTCTACACCATTTGGGATACAATGGCCATTACGCCTAGTCATTTCATCCCTATATGAGTTTTTAGCTTCACCTTGAAGCACATTTGTTCATAGTTTATACTCGGCTCTTTTTAGTTTCATCTCATGGTGGAGTCCTTCTTCATTTAACATTTATCCTCCTTTGTTAAAGACTCATTTGGCACCCTTCCTTTCATTGCAAATTTTTCAATAAGCAAACTTTGTTTTTTCCTCCCAACCTTTGAGATGCATGATTGGCTTCGTTGCAGGTTATTCATTGGGTCTTCAATCTTTTCCTTGGATTTGTCCTCATCATCCCCTTGTCCCCTCTACCCTTCCCTTGTTTCACCTCTTATTTATTGCAATACTAACCAGGCATAGAGCGCAATGTCATAAAGGTGGTGGTGGTTAGAGATCAAGAGGGGATGATTTTGTGTTCGTTTTTGAGTTGATTCCTCCACTTAGTTATATCACCACTAGACTTCTCAAGAAATATAATAAGATATTAGGGATGTAGAATGTAACACCCTCCTCCCACATCTACCCAAGTAGACAACCAACCGAGGTAAACATGTGAAGAGAAGTTACTACGATATGATTCGACCTCCTAAGTCATGTTAAGGAAGTGGAATTGATGGAAACACACCATACAGACCTTCAACATCAGCAATATGACTCCTAGGAACCATCCCAATCTTTCTGGTATCATGCCCTTGGGTCCCACTGAGTTTTTAAGTTATTAAGCCTCTGGAAGCTCCCATGCTATGGGCATGCTAGCGTCTAGAGAGCTCTGGACGCTCCCATAAGCTAGCATGCCTGCGTCCAGGGACTAATTCCTGTAGACCTGTGCCAAAGTCCGGGGAATTTAAGGCACTTTTCAAGCCCAGAATTTCGTCCACTGCCCAGAACTTTTTGTAACTTCTGGAATCCATTAAACACATGATGACAAGACTAATAAACCAAAAACTAACTCCAGGACTAGGCCTGACCATCCCCAACCGGGACTGACATTATGTAAAACACTTGACATCAATGCAATCTACAGGTGTAAACAACATATCTAAGCATAGGGTTCTCATATTTACCTGAGATTCACTATAAGGAATTGTTTCCTTATCACTTTAGCTGCATTTTCATCCATTAGGCCATAGATGAATTTTTCATTCATATATAAGTACAAACATGATGGGATCCATACATAGCTATTGTCATAATACATATTCATAACCAACATAATAACAACAGAAATACCAAGGAAAGAATAACTATATAATCCACATCTAAACTAGTATAATACTCATGATATAACAAGGAGAAATAACCTCATATTAATGATGCAAAATAAAACCTGGTATGGGACTACCATGTTCCACCCAACCGTAGAATGGTTGAGCCAAATCTCTCTTCAACGATTCACTCTCATGCCATATTCCAAGCATGAATGTGGGATCTCATAGAACACATCAATCCAAAATCATCCAGGGCTTCCAGAGGCCATCCACCTCAACCCATCAAATAGTGATTCCACCTCACAGTCGTACATCAAAAAGCCAACACCAGATTGGTCTCTACCCAAGTCTTCCTATGATCCAAAGTGTCTGTTCCAACCAAGGCTTCAAGACTAGTAACACAACCCACAGTTGCTTCCGGGCTGAAAGCATTTGTCCAACCAAGGCTCCAGGACTAGTAACTCAACCCACCAAGGGCTCTAGAGCATTTTTCCAACCAAGGATCCAGGACTATTAACTCAACCCAAGATGCTACAGGTCTCTAGAGTGTTTGTCCAACCATGGCTCCATGAACTAGTAACTCAACCCAAGCTAAGAAAACATGAGAACCAACCAGAAAAAAACAAATAAATGAACCCACAACACCATGGTTATCTAGTAAATGGCAAGGCTAGGCAAATCCACTATCAATCCAGGAAATCCTCCGTGCCAATGACATATCATAACCAAGAAACTAAATGCATGTGCCATGCATGCCAAAACTAGTGAGGAAAACATACACGCAACTTGGTACCTACCAAAAAAACCCGTTGTAGTTGTTGATCCCAATATCCTCTTATGCTTTCCTGCTCTTCCTTTGTCTTCTTGCTCCAAAACTCCAAGTATGGCATACTCCTCCAAGAGCGCTCCAAGAAAAATATTAAGTGTCCTAGTGATCAAGTGCTCAAGTTTATGCTCAAAAATCAAAGTGTTAGAATTTTGTCAGATTCAACTTTAGATCGAAGAGCTCGTCATTCTGAATCCAATGGTGTAAATGGCACTCAAATCCAAGCTTGTATGCAAAAGTTAGAAAAGTCAAAGTTCAAATTTGACTTGTGTACATGGCAGGATTAGATGACGTGGCAAAGGTCCCATTGAATGAGGAGGCACTAGGTGGTAGGATGTGATTGGACCTCGCATATCGCATATCGCAAGTCACAGGTGGATCGGGTTAAGAATTGGCCCCCGTGTAGTGTCGATTGCGATTTGCAATATTGCATATCGCAATCACGGGAAAGGAGGAGTTATAGAATCGGCCCTGGCACAGTCAGAGTTGCGATGTGATATATCGAAATTGCATATCACACCCAATACCTGTCGATATATATATGATACAGGGTTTATCCGCTGATAGCAAAATGTGATGAGTTCTGATTTGTGATAGACTACCCGGATGTGATACGTTTATGTTTTGCAGTTTATATTCTATCCGATCTACTGATACTACCGATTATGTTCCCACGCCGATTTCTGATTGCGATGAGTGATAAGTTCCCAAACGTGATACATTTATAAGCCACAGTTTATACTCTCGTCGAGTTTGCGATATCTCTATTGCAACATTCTGCCGTGTTAATAAGACTTTCAGCCCACCAAACCTTTCCGATTGCGATTTGTAATACGACAGATAGGTTATGGTCCGCGGCACAGTCAAATTCTCGCTCAGTTAGCAGATTCTGGAGAAAATTTGTAGGATTATGTCTATTTTGGAGCAATTTATGGAACAAATAGTGGGAAAACTGGGAGAAGTCATAACTTTTTTAGTTCTTATGAAAATTGGATGCAAAAAGAGGCTAGATAACCATTTTTGAGTATTCTGAACTCATTGAGGCAGGTTTTAGAGGCATTTGAGTAGTGTAAACACATTTTTGTTGTAATTTTGAGCATAATAGAGAGGCCCAAGCATTGGAAGCTGGACCAAGGAGATGTAGCACAGGAGGGGTGAACTCCTCATCAAATCTTTGTGTTGTGTGTTGTATTTTGATTTTGTTTGTTATTATTTGCTGCTATTCAACATATGTTTTATGTTAATTGTTTATAAAATTTACATAAGAAACTCTCATGGGAATTAGTTAATAAAGAAAACATGGTGAATCCTTAAGCACTTGAGAAGAAAATGATAAGCATGTTGGGTTTGATTCTGAATGGGGAATTAGCACAACATTACTAATCTGCTCCATTTCATATCAAGTTGGTATAAGAGCACTAGTTTTTGCTTACTAGATTTGCTTGTGCAAAGAAGGATTTAATTGTTTTCTAGTTTTGTGTCATGCTAGCAAGGTTAAAACTCAAAACAGGTGAAGGAAATCTGGTTGGAAGCCCTAAAGTTGGGTCAAGGGGAAGAAGAGCAAGGTTGCCACAATCTCCAACACCAGTTTAGCTTGAAGTTGTAGTGGAGACTCCATCATGTCTCATGAAGGGGAACCTACAAATATGACAGAAATGAGAAGAACTTCAAAAAGGTTTTCTTTGATATGATGAAGATGGTGAAGGTCCTCTATGAAGAGAGGAATAACAGTTTGGAAAGAGAAATTTCCAAACCTCCCAAAGAAGAATGTTCTTCAGGAGGAGGTAATGGAAAAGGAGGTAATGGGAATGGAGACAAGCCTCCACCCTCTCCACCATCTTCTTCATCTTCTAATTCATAAGAATCTTCATACTCTTCCAATAATACAACCATTACTCATACTCATCATCATTCTAAAAAATGAACTGGTAAATCACCTTTTCTAAAACTTTATGTTAAATTCGAGTTTCCCATGTATAATGGGGAAGTGAATGTAGAGAAGCTGGATAATTGGATTTGTCAGTTGGAGGTGTATTATAGAATTCAGAACCTTCAAGAGGATGATATCAAAATTCAGTTGACTTCATTGAGAATGGAGGATGCAACACTCATTTGGTGGGAAGCAAGGACCCAAGAGGAGATTTAAAAACATGGTAAGATCTCTATTACTTGGTCTGATTTCATTGCTGCCATAAAAAGACAATTCTACCCTTTAGCTCATACGCAAAGAGCTATCATGAATTGGCAAAATTTCATAATGTTAAAAGGTTAAAAAATGCAAGAGTATACTCAGGAGTTGAGGAGAAGAGCTCTTATGCTAGGATTAGACTTGCAGTCACAATATACTTTGCTAAAATACATAGGAGGTTTGCGTATCTTCGACACACCATTATTATGTTTAATCCCACGAATCTTGATGAGGTCTATGTTCAAGCTAGGGAAAAATGTACAAGAAGAAGGTAAGAAGAAGCCATTCCAGAGTGGTGAAAAAGGGAAGAAATTCAAAGGAATGCAGAAGAAAAATGCTTCTGTTAAGAAAGAAGGGGAGAAACCCATGTGCAAGAATTGTTCCAAAGAGGGCCATGATGAAGCACATTGCTGGAATCTTCGTCCTGAATTAAGACTGAAGAAATCTAACAATAAGGGGAAATAGAAGACAAACACTGTTGTTCAATAAGACTTGGGTTTTGACTCAGGTGATGAATCAAAGATTGTAGCCACAGTCACTAAGGGAAAAGTCATGGCAAAAGAAAGAAAAGAGGAGGTTGTGTTAAGTACCAACGCGAAAAATAACTTCAATAATGCTTATGTTGAAAGTGCTTGATCCACCAACATGTCAAGGATATATCCCTGGTAAGAAGTCACAATTAGACCTCAGACCGTTTGGTGTAGGAGTCCCAGTAGTGGGTCGCAAGGTAATGCCTTGACCGTGATGTCGCATAGAGTCAAGTAAGATAACTCTATCAGTAGCAAGGGTGTGACAGTTGCAACGAGTCAAGGAAGGTGAATGAGAGGTTCTAACACATGGGAGGTGAGATGAGTGCGACCCTTAGAAAACTGTAGCAGTACTCAGTTGAGAAGGGATGACATGAGCGAAGATGCATCACAAGCTGGAAAGCAGATTAGTCAACAATCCAAACTGATGGTTAAACCAACATCACATCTGCAACAAGATTCATATAATTTCATACAAAGCAGTTCATACACAAATACATAAGTTAAAAAACATATATTGCTAAGCAACCAGAGCAATCCAACTACAATAAAAACATATGCATGAAAATGTGTTGGCTCTTCGTTATCGGGAAAACTAGTGTCCATTCAGAGCTGCTAGTCCCACTAAGACGGGTAGCTATCTTAGAAACAAACAATTTAAAGTCACTTGTGTTTTCCTTTATGAGAGATAGATGAGAGAGAAGCAGAGAGCACCAACCTCAGTCTTTCGCTTGGCTCCTTGCTTGTTTCCTCTCTCCCTTGATAGAGCTTTCGCCACTCCTTCCTCACTTGTCCCGCTTCAAAGAACACCTGTAGAGTCAAAGCAGCAAAATACCATCAAAGCATAGATATCTATAACCATAAAAAATATAGGATCACATGTATATTAACCATACAAATGCATACACAAATACAAGATTCAGAGATATACAAGTATATGGAGGAAAACTCAAATAACTTTATTGATAGAAGTAGTAGAAGAGAGGATTACAACCAAGCTGTCTGATCCAGTGCCATCCTCCTAGCATGAAAGCCCTCTTCACCTCATGAAAAGCTAGATCACCCAACAATACAATGTTTCACAGAGAAACCAACAACACTTCCTTACAAAATACAAAATTCCAGCCTTTGGATCTCTAGGATGAGGGATCCATATATAGATATTTGCAGGTGGGTGAGTCAGCTTCTGGGATTTTGATTAGTGTCATTTCAATGATAGTTCTTGGTTCCACTTGGATATTTCATGATCTCTTACTCATCCCTGGGCGAATTCAGAGAGGCAAGTGTCAAATGAGCAGTTTCTAGAAGATTCTCTGGGTTTCCACCTAGCAAACTGCCTCTGCCATTTGTCTGCTCTCGCTCATCGCACCCTACAGAAGGGCTTTTTAGTATGCATCGCACTTTTTTCATGTAGCAAGTGAGATGCATCGCACCCTTAGCACTAAGCAGTCTATATGGTCTAGTTTTGACTAGTTCTGAGTAGTTTTTCAGGGAGAACTTCTGGGAGATGATGTAATCAGCTAACCTTGTTCCTTTAGGGTATGAAACAACACTTTTAGGGGCTTAGAAGCCCTTGGTTTATGGACATATGAGATTGGGGTTGCAGTGCCCAAATATGTCTATAACAGTTGCCCCCTAAAGCATGAGGTCATAAATCTTCTGATGTCGGGTGAAATGCTTTATCATGAGGATCCGAGGTTTTTCGAATAGGAAGGTGACCTGTAACAAGATACAATACAATACATTATCTTCATAATATTTTCATGATCTAGCTGAGGCGAGCATTCCCATGCTCAGCTTTATAAATTCATTTTCATGTACATAGGACAGACAACCGTTTGCGTGGTAGACTGATGATTCTGGTAGAGCCATCATCCCTTGGCTTGGATGATTATTTGTGTAGCTATGATGTACATTTGATGTCTTTATTTTCCTAAATATATCGTAGCCTGGATGGATGAAACTAGATCTTGGGTCTTCAAACTTGTTCAATCTTCGCCCGAAGTACAAGTCGATCCATGTAAAAATATGTTCTAATGTCGAACATGGAAAGACATCGCCTGATTACCAGCCAATGATGTAAGCTGTTAATAGGTGCGAGAGGAATCACCGATAATGATAATGACCCTCAAGGTACTATAGTACAATTCACGTGGTAAGAATACATGAGTCGATGTCGAACACCACGCAAAATCTTTCGGTCGAAGGCCATTGATGTAAACCTATCGCCGGAAGTGAGAAACTTGCCATTGAGGTATGCAAGCTTCAAAGTACTGAAATGGTTGTTCCTAAGTCAACTTCTTGGATAATGAGCTGATGTCGACAAGAAGTGACCCGTCGTAGGAGGGCCTTAATGAATCCCACATCTACGACACGAAACGGAGCAAATGGTTTTGTGGAGGTGAAAATGATCTGATGATACAAGGTTCAGGGTGGCAGTCATGAAAGAATGAAGCGTGAGGGTATTGCAGCGGATGAGATGTTAGTTGGGTTGGTGAATTCTCTGAGTGACTCTCTTGAACATATCAGTGACACTAAAATGGATTGGTAGCGTAAACCACAAAAATGGATGGTATGGAGGACCAATGGTGATATGACCGGTGAACGGAATAACCCAACCCGTCTCAATCATGGTGATGGAGTGAAAGTGTCATGTTCAAGAGCGACCTGCTACCAATGAAGTTCTTCAAGTTTTCTTCCCAATTTTTCTCCAGTCATTGCTGACCAATACCTCTTTATTTTTGTCAAGCTTGAGGAGGATAACATATGCTTGTTCTATAATTTTCCCTTTGGGCAAACTTGTCGCTATGTTTTAGTGAGCCTAGCGACAGTGAAACTCGCTCTTGTCTGTAATGGACAAGTTTGTCGCTATTGTTTTAACGACAAAGATAACTCAGTCCTTTTCAATTTTAGAGAGTCTGAAAAGAGACGGAAAGGAAACTCCAATTGTCCTTTTTCGTAGTATAATCCCTTAAGTCTGAAAAAGTATAAAATAATACGAAAGGGATGACTTTTCCGATCACTTTAGTGAGCCGAAAAAGACAAGCGCTTGATATTTTCGTGTAATGATCCCTCAGGTCCAAAAATATTAAAATACAAGAGGGATGACACTTCCAATCACTTTAACAAGTTGGAGAGGACAATTGCTCAGCAATCTTTTTATATTTTACGAGTCTAAAGAGAGCTTAAAAGAGACTCATTTATGAGGAACGAGTGATATTTTCGGGTAGCAGCTGGTTCCAGGTGAGGTTTGGAACTTTTCAATCACAGCAGTATAAAGAAGGTGGCTAACAGAATCACTCGTCGTAGTTGTTCCTCAAAAGGGTAAACAATCAAGTGGAGGCGTATGATCGGCTAAAAAGTGGAGGTGATGGTAAGAACACGACCAAGGCTCAAAAGCTGATAGAAATGCAATCACAAAGGTTATTTACCGAAAGATGGGTTCATTTTTTAATGAGCTTAAACTCTAGGGGAACATATGCTCATTGTTAGGTTTATTTTTTAAGGAGCTTGAACTTCGCGTAAACCTGCTCACGTTCGGTTTCATGTTTAAACAAGATTAAAACAAAAAACTATGCTTGTTATAAGTTTGCATGCCCCCAGCATAATGACACAAATCGAGGCGAATGCCCCCAAGCTTCATTGCATTCAACGCGATGGTTGGAATGAAGGTTTACCTTCGAGATCTTTGAAAGACTCGACTTGGATTTTACGAGATCGTAATCAAAGACTCGATTTGGAAAGGGATTTGTTTCATTTTTTAATGAGGTTGACACAAGATAAGAACCGTCCTCGGGTTCCCCGATCACAACTTGTAAGAGGTCATGAATGAGAACTCTGGTTCCAATGCCCCCAGTACATGGTGTACAACATCGCTGAATTGATCGTCAGTTGATGTAGGTATGGAACTGGTTGCCACATAATTAATTTTTGGCGGGGATGATACCATCATTACAAAAGGACCATATAAGGAATATGGTTGACTAGGAGCCATATTTGGACTAGGAAATGAAAGCTGGTCAACGGGGATAATCCTGCCTTCATGCGGGAAACAAATCACTCGAAAGAGTGTTGAAATGATAGCTCCCATGCGATAAACATAGTCATGCCCAAGAAGTAAATTGTAATCTAAAGGTCCTGGGACTACCATCATGCTCAGGTAAATGGTTTTTCCTCCCAAAGTGATAGGTAACTAAGGAAGTATCCCTAATGGTCGACTGGCTCCTTTGTTAAAGCCCAACAAATTCTGTGTAACAGACACAAGCGGTGGTGAACCGAGCGCTTACCAAGAAGTTGAGGAAAGGATACTCACTGATGCACCTTCGTCTATAATAGTGCTAGATACGATCATATTACAAACTTGTACTATGATCTGGAAGGGTATGGAAGAGGGAAGGCAAGATCCTGTCAGTCGATTCTAATCAAAGGAAGCGACTAGACTACTTGAAGTGGGTACGAGATAAACAGTTGAATGAACTCCTTGAACTGGGGAATTTTCCTCCTTTTATAAAGGAACGGGCAGATTGCCCCAAGTTCATTTGAATTTGATGTAACAAAAAGAACTTGAGTGGTATCATTTTCACTCTCTTTGGGAAAGGTCCGATCAGCTGAAGGTGAAATCGGGTCAACTGTTACCTTGACCTGTTGATTTTGATCGCGTATAGACTCATAGAATTCACGTTCAGAGAGAGTGATTTCGATTGATGGTTGATTTTGGTCAGTCAATTCATCAACTAGTGAAGGATTTAGAGACAGTTCATATGGAAGTCGTTGCGGTGAAGCAGGACGGTTATCCAACACTCTTTTGGCTTCATCTAGATAGGGACAAAGGTGAAAGGGGTGTATACCTTCACATAACCTACATGGAACTTTGACCTTTCTTTTCTGTCCCTGAACTTCACTATTACTAGTTGATGGAGTGTTACCAACATGATCACTAGAGGTTGATGACACCAGGCGGTGCAAACGGGAAGACAATTCTTTCAAGATCCGAGGAAAATAAGGACAATTTTGATGGAAATGGTCTTCCGCGCAGACTATGCATGGATATTTGACTTTGTGCAGCTTAATGGACTGATTTTCATTAGATGTTGCATTCGAAGCAATGGTTGCTTGGTTTCCCCCTTGCTTAATTGGCTTCTTCTTCTTCTTCTTCCCTTTCTTCTTCTTCTTAACCACCTGGTTACTAGTATCAATACTTTCACCAAGCGAAGAGGAAGAAGGGGAGGGAGAAACAAACGAAGTAGAAGGCAAAGGGTCAACTTTAGGATCATCTGGAGTTCGATTTGATTGTGGAGGAACCACCGTATTTTGAATGACAGAGGTTGAGAATAGCCATACTGGCAGGCCAATTGTAATTCCCGGAAGAGACAATGTAGCCATATGAGGAGCACCAATATTTTCGAAAGAAGGAAAAGGACTAGGATTCCCATCAAGAGGGTTTCCATGATTGGTGGACTCCATTATCTCAAACTAAGACCAACAAAGGAATAGGGATGTTATTCTGAGTTAAATAAATTTTATGACACTTTGACACAACTTGCTTTTTCAATTTTTAAGAGTCGAGAAAAAGCTAAAGATGACTCTAGTCGCCTTCAATTTTTAATGAGCCTGAAGTGAAAAGTGCTTAGATGGACCTTTTCTTTTAAGGAGTTTGAAAAGGAACGAAATTGACTTCTCTGGAAATCTAGACAGAGGGATTACCAAACCAATCGCAAAACTGCAATATACACCTCGGTGGTAAATTATAGAGAAATTACCAAGGACTTTACGTACGAAAGTCAATCTTCCTGAATGATGTGTTCAATGCATTGCGATCGATAGGGCGGTAGACATGGCTTCCTAAGGATAAAGGATATCAGCCTATTGTGGTCTCCCAATATATACTCGATGGTACATGGGAGCACAAGTCCGTACTGGCACTTGTACGATGAAAATGATAGTTACTAGGCTTTACGATGCAGGAATACGTCTCTAGCCTAGACTTCTAGATGTTGTGCGTTAGGTTACAAAGTGTTTTTATGTTCATTTATGTTTATTTTATAGTTGATCTTTCTTAAGAAGTTTGCCTTTCAAGGTTCACCGCGTGATGTAGATGTACAATTCCTAAATATGCAATCTAAAATGATAAACAGTTGTTTATGTTCTTTTAGCAATGAAACCCTAGCTACAAAGGAAAGAAGATTATGATTTTTCTTTCAGCAGAGAGCATAGAGCACACACTAAATGCACTTTCCTAAATCAAATTCCGCAAGCAGTCTAAATGCAAATGCACATGCATGTATTTGTTTTTTTAGTTTTCTTAATGTGTGAATGACAAAAAGAAAACTAAGTACAGATCTGAATTACTTTTCTTCAAATCGACACTTTAGTAATTTCTTTTCAAAAACAAAAGAAAGATTAAGACGACACTTTCAATTTCGACTTGAAAACTGCTTTCGACACTTCAAAGAATTGACGATTCAAATAAAATACAATGGCAAAAGTGTAATCGATTATCTAAAAGAGGAAGACTTTACGACACTCTTTTCTTTAATTGAAAACGACACTTGCGACACTTTCAAATCAAAATACGACCGTTCGATTAAGCTACTGTTTGCAAAGGAGAACTATAAATGATGAAAAACACATAAAAAACATTCACAATTATTTATCAATGGAGGCTGAATAATGAAAAGGAAGAGAGTTTCAACAGTGATATACTAATCATAGACAACAAAACTACTGAATAAAGCTGAAGACAATGAAGAAAAAACCAAAATCTGGAGGCAGAAACAGTCTCACTCAATCATCACACTTGTAACACAAGGAAATAGGGATGCATCGCACCTGCAACACATGGAAGGTGCGATGCATCTAGGTTGCCAATGAGAGACAGTGCGATGGTCCAGGGACGAGACTGAGCTTGATTTCACTCACAGTTTGCAGCTAAGTTCAGGGATTTAGGCTGAGCTAATGATAGACGTAAACAGTACAGGGGCTGATCTAATGAGGTTACTTGAGGTACCACCAGGGCACTTAGGATGTTTGCAAGTCAGTTGTTTAGTTCATAAACAAACCCAGAGATGGACTGAAGCAACATTGCTCTACTTTGTACTTGCATAGCAAAAGCAGTCTGAAGCTAGCTGGCTCAACTTCAGGCTCTGTCTGTAGTTTATAAAGCAAACAAATAGAAACAAACAAACAAACTATTCATTCCCCAATGGAGTTGCCATTTTGTTATCGGGAAAACTAGTGTCCATTCAGAGTTGCTAGTCCCACTAAGACGGGTAGCTATCTTAGAAACAAACAATTTAAAGTCACTTGTATTTTCCTTTATGAGAGATAGATGAGAGAGAAGTAGAGAGCACCAACCTCAGTCTTTCGCTTGGCTCCTTGCTTGTTTCCTCTCTCCCTTGATAGAGCTTTCGCCACTCCTTCCTCACTTGTCCCACTTCAAAGAATACCTGTAGAGTAAAAGTAGCAAAATACCATCAAAGCATAGAGATCTATAGCCATAAGAAATATAGGATTAGATGTATATTAACCATACAAATGCATACACAAATACAATATTCAGAGATATACAAGTATATGGAGGAAAACTCAAATAGCTTTATTGATAGAAGTAGTAGAAGAGAGGATTACAACCAAGTTGTCTGATCCAGCACCATCCTCCCAACATGAAAGCCCTCTTCACCTCATGAAAAGCTAGATCACCCAACAATACAATGTTTCACAGAGAAACCAACAACACTTCCTTACAAAATACAAAATTCCAGCCTTTGGATCTCTAGGATGAGGGATCCATATATAGATATTTGCAGGTGGGTGAGTCAGCTTCTGGGATTTTGATTAGTGTCATTTCATTGATAGTTCTTGGTTCCACTTGGAGATTTCATGATATCTTACTCATCCCTGGGCGAATTCAGAGAGGCAAGTGTCAAATGAGCAGTTTCTAGAAGATTTTCTGGGTTTCCACCTAGCAAACTGCCTCTGCCATTTGTTTGCACTTTCTCATCACACCCTACAGAAGGGATTTTCAGTATGCATCGCACTTTTTGCATGTAGCAGGTGAGATGCATCGCACCCTTAGCACTGAGTAGTCTGTATGGTCCAGTTTTAACCAGTTTTGAGTAGTTTTTCAGGGCGAACTTCTGGGAGATGATGTAATCATCTGACCTTGTTCCTTTAGGGAATGAAACAACACTTTTAGGGGCTTAGAAGACCTTGGTTTATGGACATATGAGATTGGGGTTGCAGTGCCCAAATATGTCTATAAAACTCTTATTATATAAAGAAGTGTAATTTCTAATCGTATAATACATCCATGTAAACCTGCTAGCCCTAACAGTGAAGATTTATAGCCACATCTGCCTACTACCCCAAAGATATGAACTAGCTCTTTGCAGTGGAGAAGCCAAGACGCATTACAATACTGTCCAAGCTTTCTCCAAGATAGTCTTATCAGAAGCTTGGCTGACCAAAAGCCTATACAATGAGTTATGAGGGACTATTTATAGCAAAGGGTGGGGTGGCCCTTGACATTCCCCTTTGTGACTGTTCAACTACCCTCATGACTCTTCACCTACTCTATGACTGTTACATCCACTATTGACACTTGAATTACACTTGACATGACTCAACATTACAATGCACATGTACCCATGTGAACACAATGGCTTGAGCAAGCCAAACTAGACATCACTTTGACTTAGACAACTATAGAAGTCCAACTGCTCAACATCCTCATGCTGATCAACAATAACATATTGATGCCAAGCTCTGTAGTCTCTGATACTGTGCGTGTGTTCTGCGTGACATCTATTTGAAACCTGACCTTCGCCTCCATAGCATCTGGGTACACTGCTCAGGCTCCTCTATCCAACTCGTATGAAAGAATGCACATAATTGTATTCAATGTGGCCAGACCAGCAACATACTTGTGCATGATGTCTGCACTGATAGGCAATTTTGGACTGGTGGTGATGCGCATTAACTCGTCAAAGTACGAGTCAAGATCTAGTTGGACCTGCTTCTTGGCCTTCACCTGGGTGAGAGTCCCAAGTGATGGGATCGCATGTGTGCGCACCACAAAATCCATGCTCTTGAATACTCGTGCATGGGAAGCCTGTATGCTAGTGATGAGTTGCAGGAGGTATTCATAGTTCCAGATTTGACTTTAGATATGTGCTTTCAGCTCGATCGCATTTGGCCTCATCATCTTTGGCAAGTGAAGTGGGGCTCCCTTGTACTTCATCATCCATGTTTGCATGTCATCAACAACAACATGTATGTTCGTCAAGATGCGTGCTCTCCTAGCACATCGCTGCTGCCATCCATTGAGATGGACGATCGCCTTATGCACGGTACCAAACTTGGAGTACAATGCTCGCATAACTATGTCAAGGGACAATACTTCATCTAGTATTGCCTTCTTCAATTTAGCTCAGGTGGACATTATCACCAAGTCTCCTCCTTTCTTGGCCACTTGTAGTTCCTTTGCCATTCGCTCATTCTCAGTTATGAGAAAACGAATACTTGAGCTAGTGGCTTCGACATACACTCTGGTTGCATCAGCCAAAGCAGTTGGATACTTGCGCACATCAGTCATGATCACTCTTTCTTCAACTTGCACAAGATATGTTTAATCCTCTGGAGTTGAAACTCTATGAGACTGCACAACTCTATGTTGGGATTCATCAAACAAGATGTTGTGCATCTCTTCTTCTGGTTGATCACCAAGGATCTCAGTGCCTCCTTGGTCATCTGAGACTTGCTCTTCTTCTAGATGCATTGAAGCAGGTGAGTCGACCTCTTTGTGGTGAGGCATGAGGTTGGTGTCTTGTTCCAACTCTTGTTGCTCCATGTCTGCATCCAACTGTTGAAGTGCATGTTCTATCTCATGAGCAAAGTCTTGCCCCTGCGATGGTTCACCTTGTTCGCCTGATGCCAACTGTTCAAATGAATCAACTACTTGTACAGGCGCTGCTTCATCTGTTTGCACACAATGCACCCCTTGCTGTATCTATTGTTGCTGCGCTTCCCTCTCCTATTTGCGCGGCCCTTTTTCCTTTAGGAGTTGTTCTCTCATCTCATGCAAGTCCTTCTCTACTTCTTCCATTCTCTTCCTATCCTTCTGCCTTCGCGCAATTCACTTGTTGTGCTGCTACCTCTTTTCCTTTATAGCCATAGACGCTTTCTCTACAAGTGGATCTGCTTGAAACTTGCAGCTTTTCTCCCCCTCCATGTGATCGACAATCTTCCTCTTCCCTTTGTCATGCACTAGTATGCTTGGATCTGCTACCATTGCTACTACTATTGGTTCTCTTTGTGATGCTGCTTCATGCTGCTTCGCTAGCCACTCCACAACGAATCCCACTAGTTCATTAGGTATGGAGAAACTGTAGCAATATCTCCATGGGTCCTCCCCGACCTAATGAAATTCCTCGTAGATCCATTTGAACTGAACTCTCGTGTAATGATCCTTCACAATGAAATGTGGGTCATATAGATTGTAGCTTTGGAGGTTGAACGTGTATTTCTTCATCAATTCTGCTATGACATCCGCTTGCTTGATACTCCGGATCTCATATAACCCAATATGCAATGGAAGAGTGGGCTAAGGTGCCTTCTTCTTTTGCTGCAGTCTAACTATCAATCCTACCGAGATGTGATAGGCTACTTCCTGCATGACAAGTACGTCCAAGGCAAACTTTGATAAAACATGCAGAGGCTTCTCCGCACTGAACATGCAGATGAAAGTGCTAGAAGGTGAGGCATGCCAATTTACAATGCCTATCAATGCCTCCATTGCTTCATTTGACATGGAGGGTGGATCTTGCTCAAATATCATCTTGTACAAAGGGACGAAAAAATGATCGGACAACTGTGTGATTACTCCTTTGAAGCTACATTCGGATAGCAACTTGAAATATGTGTTCACAACAGTCTCTGTGGGTGACCATGCCCACTCCAAGCCTGGGAACTCGTTTCAGGCACAAATTGCATCCAGGATGTAGGCGGACATGTAAATATCTGCATGCATAACTCCGGGTGACTGTCGAGCTTTCGTGACTTGCTCCTTCGGCTGATGAGCTAGTATGTCGGACCAGTTACATGGTTTTCCTTCTCTAGCCACTTGGTCTAGTGCAACCACCCAACTCTGTGGGAAGGTTTCTATGCTTGCTTGGTGTTGGGTAAAATTAATTGCTTAATAAATGAATAAAACAACTAATCTCCTAGACATTAATTATCAACCCGAGGAGCGTCTTTTTATTTTAAGGAAATCGACAAAATATATGCATAACAGTACTAACCACCCAACTTTGTGGGAAGGTTTCCGTGCTTGCTTGGTGTTGGGTAAAATTAATTGCTTAATAAACAAATAAAACAACTAATCTCCTAGACATTAATTATCAATCTGAGGAGCATCTTTTTATTTCAAGGAAATCGACAAAATATATGCATAACAATACCAACAAATAACATTGGTTCTATATGATTGTATTATATACTATCAAGCTCATTCAATAAGAAATAAAATGTAAGACTTGAATAATAAAACTAAAACTAAAAAGAAGAAATAAAATGACAGGAAAAACAATTATGCTAATCACACAACTTGAATCATTGCTAGATTAAACCACACATTGCTGAATTGGAAATTTAATCTATTGCACTCAATAGAATTCAAATGCTAATCTAGAGCAGCAAATTAAATGAAATATAGAAATTGGATGAAATAACAAATCTGTAAAATGCAACAAACAACAAATTAGTTCAAAGAAATGAAATCTTCTTTAAGGAATGACAATTGGAATTCAAATAAACAATCACATAAGTAAACTAATTTACATGTTCAAGGCAACACCTCATCCAAGGTAGTGGGCCCAACTACCCAAGACTTAGTTCTGCCTTGAGAAATAACTCAGATCAGATTACAAATAACAGATGTAGAACTCAATGGATAACTTCCTTCATTAAAACATATGAGAGAAATAATTACAACATAATGAAGCTCTTGGCTTTGCCTCAAATTCAAAAATTGTTCATCCTCTCATCTTTTATCTCTTATCTATTCTCCTATATCCTATCTAAGAATTTTCCATCTCCTATCTGCTAATTATCTCTCATTATTCCCTAATTATCCTCTAATTATCTTCTAATTATCCTCATATTATCCTCTTCTCTTTGATCTTTGTTTTCATTTAAATACACAGAGAGCAAAGGGAATTTACAACAAAGATGATTACAAAATTATTTCCATTGCAAATTTGGTTTGTAAAAAACTAATTGATCAGCAAGATCATATCTGAAAGATCTTTCCATCAACATTTAGCAGGAACAAGTCGAATTTGGTATTGCAATTGGAAGAATTTGGAAAATGGCCGAAATAGTAAATCTAAGGAAATCATTTTTGAAGAACCTTCCATTTCTCTTAATACAGACCGAATTTTGGAAAATTGCACATTTTAAAATTAATTTGGTCCGTTCTGGACAAAACCCATGTTTCAGATTTTCTAGATTCTCCTTCTCCGAAACATCCAATGAAAAACTATTGCTTCTTATTCCAGTGAATTTCTGAGTTGGAATATTTAATTGTGAGTTGGAGATCAAATTTGCAATCTGGAAAAGATCTTAGAGGCTACAATCATGAGCGATGTTACAACAAATCCATTAGTAAACCATCATTGGTAAAATCATGCATAATAATTATCAATTTATTAAAAATAAAGGATAAAAATAGTATTTATAAATAAGAGCATAAATAATTATAAAATGGAATTATATGATAAACTATGATAAATGACATGATAAAGAATAGTAGAAATGGATGAAATAGGTGTCAAAAAGTGATAATAATAAGGACAAATTAGTGGCCTAGCATACCCCCAAACTTAATATGTTGCATGTCCTCATGCAACCCCAAAGCCTCTGTATTAACCAAGCTATAAGAAATGTTCATCTCAAGTTATGAAAGTGATGGAACAAATGCGTTCTTCCTCAAATAATGAATATTCAATTTTAGCAATGTTGATGAAAGCATAACAATTTTCACATTGACTTTCAACCATATGTATATGAAGTTGCAACAAATTTGATATAAGTAATGAAAAACTTCATTAACCATTTTCTCAAAAACTACAAACCAGATTTTGCTAAAATTTGGCAAGAAGATTTCTACTATATTAATGCTCCAAAAATCATATCATTTTGATGCACGGAGCATGAGATATAAGCAAAATGGCTGTAGGTGATAGTGCGTGATTTTTGAAATTTTACAAACTAATTTAACTTGAAATTTTCCGGATTTGTGTATTTTAATGATACCTCTTTTTTGTCCAAAAATCATAAGAATTCAGTTCATTGTTTTAAAGGTATGCACAAATCAATTTCTGCACTGTATAAAAATGAAAGTTTATTCCTTAAATGAGAAAAAAGTTGATCCAGGTGGATCTTCAGACACCATGGCATGGAAACGCTCAAAAATAAAAGTGATAAAAATGATGTCAAACTAGGACCAGAGTATAGATCTTGTCTTTCTGATCACGGAGGTGCAAATGGTTTGTCAATCTGAGTCCGGATGATGAAGTTATCGCGAAAAGAGTTGCCTTGGTTCCTTTGAAAAAAAGAGGTTTTTCTCATAAAAATGGACTTAAAGCCTTTATAAGGCAAATCACATCGGGAATCGTGTCAAGGGCGGACTTAAGTGGGCCTTTAGAACCCCCGATCAATGATCTTTGACTAATCGGAGGTTAAGGGGCATGCTAGATGCGATATCGGCACTATACAGGCTTGCAAATCGATGGTGGAGGATCGACATCGGTGATCTGCGTCGACGAAACCCAAAGGCCGAGGACCAGGACCCCTGGGTGTAGAAAATGTGATTAGCGATCGCCTATATCAGCGATCGACGATTGGTGTCGGCATATGCCAATGTATTAGCGAAGGACCCCGGGCCGTAGCGATAGCGATATGTGATGCAATCTCAGCCGTTGGATCGGAAACCGTTCAACGACCATGATTAAATCAACGATCGGCGATCTGTGATCCCGACTTGCGATATAGCGCAGACCCAATCGATTATAGGTTTGATTTTATAAAATTTGAAATCCGAACTTTCGGATTTTTTAATGTTTTCCAGTGCTTTTCGGGTTTTTGTATTATCGTTTTAAAATGATAAAAAGGCTATTTTTTTAAGGTTGTTGCGCCCGCCGATTGTTCTATACAAATGACTTCTATTCATTAGCAACAGACCCCCGATTTGTATGTGACCTTGTCCCAAACGTGTTATAAAACACGATGGAGGCGGAGTGTCCGGGAGGCTACGTGCCAGAGGAAGAAAAGGCTAGAGAGAGCCTGTGCTACAGAGAAACTGCGTACCAGAGGGGGAGAGAGAGCCCGAGAGCTTGTGTTGAGTGCCAAAATCACCTCAATGAGGAGGCTGCACCCGATGGAGAGCTACAACACGAGAGGACTAGATAGCCAGAGGTAGCTAGACAATGTCGCATTCAATCAGAGAAGCTGGAAATCTTGCCAGCTAGAGCGCCGTAGAGCCTGAGTGGCATAGAGCATGATTGAGGCAACACGAGAAGGAAACCAAAGAACCAGAAGGTCAGAGCTGCAGTAATGTAGCCAAAGCGCTACAAAACACCAGATAGCCTGAGAGCTACATTGCAGAGAAGTCTAGAACAATCTTCTTTAAAAAAAAAAAAAAAAAAAACAATCTTCTTTTTGAGCGATGCTATGAGATAAATGGTTCAGCTTATGGATAGCGGTTTTAGATGCCCCACTTCTTCATATGGCCATTTGTAGTGAGGCCGTGACAGATTGGTAGCAGGTTATGCCTGCACATTGATAATGTGGACAACGTATTCACCGTGGATTGTCTTATGAACATCCACTTCTTCATCCACTTCTTCAGATGGACCATGGTGTGAGGTATATGGTTATTGTCCATGTACTTCTTCTTTTACATTATGTTGCATGGATCCTTGATTGATATTGATGCAGGATCTTGTTTATTTCATGTTGTCATGATTCCTTGCTTCATGTTATGCAAAATATTTTATATGATGTACTTGCTGTCATAACTCTTCATGTTATGCTTTGAGATCCCTTGTTGTATGTTGTTGGGATACTCTTATTGTCGTCATGCATGTGTTTTTCTTTGACATCCCTTTTGTGCCATGTTGGCGGGATGCACACCATGCTTGTTTTTGTGTCATACTGATAGGAGTATTTTGATTGAGAGTTCTAGTTGTGGAAAATCTCTTAGAGCCACTCCTGCATGAGGGCATTTTTCCTTGTATGATCGAGACATCATCTCTATGTACATCACCTTATTGACAACACTTAATGTAGTGGCCTACACCATCTTGACACCGGGGCCCGGAAACGTAGTCTGTCCTGGACGAACTTCGTTATCAACGACTTCTGTTTTCATGTGATAATGATTGTTATTTTCCTCTTCTTTACATTATGCAGCTGTATTTGTTAATGTTCTTTTAAAATGAAATTTTAACGCATCACGAAAGTAAAAGGTCTTGGAAGGTCCTTCTTCACACCCGGACCTATATCAAGTGGTATCAGAGCAGGTCTTTGCGTTGATGTGAATTACAGTGTGAACAATGGAACGTGAAAAGACAGAGGATGAAAGAGTAATGTACGAAACTATGCTTAACATTTCCAAGAAAGTGGAAATTGTGTATGAAACTCTACAGAAAGAAACATAGGAAAAGGAGCAGTTACAGTTTCAGTTGAAAGCCACAGAAGAGGCCATGGAGGAACTGAAGCAAAACAAACATAATCTTCAAACTGAGAATGGTGAATTGAAGATTCGCTTACATGAAGAGAAAGAGGAGAAACAAATTTTGCTACTACAGCTACAAGCAAAGGATGAGGCTTTGGAAAAGCTGCATCGAGACCCATGTGAGGTAAAAAGTAGTTCTCCATCTTCATGTATGCTTCCTGATGATGATTTCGTTGTGTTTGAAAATCATACCACAGGAATTGGCTCCAAATTGTTGAAGAGAATGGGGTATGAAGGAAAAGACTTTGGTGTTAATGGCCAAGGCATTGTAAATCCCATCCAAGTAGAGGAATTACCGTGTCGAGCAGGACTTGGGTATGTTAAGAAATAAGTTGGGGAAGGCACTGAGACAGTTAGCGAACCACCAACAACGGATGATGAGCATCCCTCATTAGTTCTTTCCAAATCGAAAGAGAAGGTAAAAGATGTTGCTTTCCTTTCGATTTCATATTCTCATAGTATGATGTTTGTTGGAGATTTGGAGATCCCGATTACAGGGACAAATATGAGGCTCCTTACAAAGACAAGGCACGAGGAGAAAGAACTTGGTGCTAACAACCAAGACATCACTCAACCTTTGAAGGTTATGCATGAACTTCGATTTGCAGGCTCGAGGTACACCAAAGGAGAGTGCTCAAAGGTGTTAGATTTGTCCAAGACTTCGTCGAGGAAAGAGAATGATGGGAAAACATCCCCATCATCACATGGCAGTTCCCATTGCAGGGAGAGAGCTGAGGCAAGATCTCATCGCCATACTGACATCAAAGATAGCAAAGGAAGGTATAATCACTTTCAATCTTCAAATGTTCATTTTGATAATGTTGTTAATAATGAATGAAGACAAAGGCATAAAAAAACATGCACTTTTTGTGGTTTACCTAACCATACCTTTTCCAAGTGTTGGAAAAGAATGGCAGCACTCATGAGGTGTGAAAAACCCTCTCGACAGCATGAAAAGAAACAGGTTAAGCAGATATGGAGGAAGAAAGCCTACTGTAGTCATTGCAACATAAATGGCCATCAGAGAGCCACTTGCTAGAAGCTCCATCTAGAGCAGTGCCTTAAAGATAAAGCGTCGGTGCATGAACCAAGTAAAGTAGTTGTTCGACAAGTAAAACCACCTCAAGGAGGTGACCCATTCACAAAGAGAAGTGAGAAATGGTTTCTAGACATGTTGTCATTTCATGGCCATTCTTTTGTAAATCACTTGTTGCATTTTAAAATGTAAACATGATGATGTGATTCCATCACGTAGTTAGCAAAAATGATGTTTGGTCATGTTTTGAGTCGTATTTTGAAGTTGCATGTTAAAACTCTAAAAGTGATGTTATGTTTCCATCATGTGTCGAAACAATAATGTTTGGCCTTATGTATGTAAATCATGTGTTGCAGTGATGATGTGTTTTCCATCACTTTTTGAAGCAACCATGATGAGTGGACCTTGTTGTCATATCTGGAGTATTACATCCATCTTATTGTAAACTTGACCACCGATTATGAGTTATAAACTCATGGCAAGTATGGGACGTTTGGGTCTTTAGTTGGTCATGTCATTCAAAGCATGTAATTTGCAAAAAAATGCATTGTAGGTTGCCGAGGTAGCAGGTGTCGGTTCGTCACTTAAGGCTCCAAAGAACAAAGGTGAAGGAGATGGAAGCGAGACCTTTTCAGGAAATTTGTGATGCAGACATGGTACAAAGAAATATGCAGATTACTTTTTATGCTTTTGGAGGACCAAAAGCTCCTCAGTGGGGAGGATTGATCTATGTGGATCTTCAGACACCATGGCATGGAAACACTCAAAAATCAAAGTGATCAGAATGATGTCAAACTAGGACCAGAGCATAGATCTCGTCTTCCTGATCACGGAGGTGCGAACGGTTCGTCAATTCGAGTCCAAATGATGAAGTTATTGCGAAAAGAGTTGCCTTGGTTCCTTTGAAAAAAGGAGGTTTTTCTCATAAAAATGGACTTAAAGCCTTTATAAGGAAAATTACATCAGGAATTGTGTCAAGGGTGGACTTAAGCAGGCCTTTAGAACCCTTGATCAGTGATCTCTGACTAATCAGAGGTCGGGGGGCATGCTAGATGCGATATCGATGCTATATAGGCTTGCAAATTGGTGATGGAGGATTGGCATCGACGAAACCCAAAGGCCGAGGACCAGGACCCTTGGGCGTAGCAAATGTGATTAGTGATTGCCGATATCAACGATTAGAACGATCAGTGATTGGCGACGGCATATGCCAATGTATCGGTGAAGGACCGCGGGCCGTAGCGATAGCGATATGCAATGCGATCTTAGCCATCAAATCGGAAACCGATCAACGACCATGACTAAATCGGCGATCGGAATGATCGGCGTCAGCGATCGATGATCTGTGATCCTGACTTGCGATATAACTTGGACCCGATTGATTTATAGGTCCGATTTTATAAAATTTGAAATCCAAACTTTCGGAATTTTCAATGTTTTCCAGTGTTTTTCGGGTTTTTGTATTATCATTTTAAAATGATAAAAAGGCTATTTTTTAAAGGTTGTTGCACTCGCCAGTTGTTCTATACAAACGGCTTCCATTCTTCAGCAACAGACCTTTGATTTGTATGTAGCCTTGTCCCAAACATGTTATAAAACACAATGGAGGCAGTGTCCGGGAGGCTGCGTGCCAGAGGAAGAAAAGGACAGAGAGAGCCTGTGCTACAGAGAACCTGCGTACCAGAGGGAGAGAGAGAGCCCGAGAGCCTGTGTTGAGTGCCAAAATCACCTCAATGAGGAGGCTACGCCCGATGGAGAGCTGCAGCATGAGAGGACCAGATAGCCAGAGGTAGCTAGACAGTGCCACATTCACTCAGAGAAGCTGGAAAGCTTGCCAGCCAGAGCGTCGTAGAGCCTGAGTGCCACAGAGCGTGATTGAGATAGCGTGAGAAGGAAACCAAAGAACCAAAAGGTTAGAGCTACAGTAATGTAGCCAGAGTGCTGCAAAACACTAGATAGCCCGAGAGATACTTTTCAGAGAAGTCCAGAACAATCTTCTTTTTGAGCGATGTTAGGAGATCAATGGTTTAGCTTATGGGCAGCAGTTTCAGATGCCTTGCTTCTTCGTATGGCCATTTGTAGTGAGGCCATGATAGATTGGTAGCGGGTTGTGCCTGCGCATTGATAATGCGAACAACGTATTCACTGTGGATTGTCTTATGAGCATCCACTTCTTCAGATGGCCCGTGGTGTGAGGTATATGGTTATTGTCCATGTACTTCTTCTTTTACATTATGCTACATGGATCCTTGATTGATGTTGATTCAGGATCTTGTTTATTTCATGTTGTCATGATTCCTTGCTTCATGTTATGTATAATATTTTATATGTACTTGTTGTCATAACTCTTCATGTTATGCTTTGAGATCTCTTGTTGTATGTTGTTGGGATACTCTTGTTGTTGTCATGCATGTGTTTTGCTTTGACATCCCTTTTTGTGCCATGTTGGCAGGATGCGCACCATGCTTGTTTTTGTGTCATACTGATAGGAGTCTTTTGATTGAGAGTTATAGTTGTGGAAAATCTCTTAGAGCCACTCCTGCGTGAGGCCATTCTTCCTTGTATGATCAAGACATCATCTCTGTTTACATCACCTTATTGACAACACTTAATGCAGTGGCCTACACCATCTTGACACTAGGTCCCGGAGACGTTGTCCCTCCCAGACGAACTCTGTTATCAATGGATTTTGTTTTCATGTGCTGATGATTGTTATGTTCCTCTTCTTTACATTATGCAGCTGTATGTTTTAATGTTCTTTTAAAATACAATTTTTACACATCACGAAAGTAAAAGGTCTTTCTTCACACTTGGACCTGGATCAAAAGTAGAAAACATCCATCATGTGTAGCAATTCCTCCCCCAAACTGGAGAATTAGCATGCCCTCATGCAATACTAGAAAACAAATTGAGGTGGTTGCTACAATTGTGGTTGAAATCTATGCTTGGTGTAAAACAACATGGAATAAGAGAGGTTTTGAGAATGAATAAGGAGATCGGTGGATGATGGCATGATCATAATAAATAAATGAATGAAAGTAACACTCCCCCAAATTGAAAGCTTCTATGTCTCTGAAAAATGGGAAGTGGTAAAGATGTGGAATGAATGATGATAAATAATGCTCAATGGATTTTCATGAAATTCTCCTAAACTTTTAATAAATCAGAAACTTATGCTATTTTACCTCAAGTTTTACCTCCAGAAAAATGTGGAATGACATGTATGGACTGGTATTTGTTGAAGCTGATGTTGGCTGAGATGATGCTAAAAGTGATGCAAAAGGTGGAAGCCATGCAAGCACATCCTGTCTGCGAGTTGCTCGAGCCTCTTCTATTAGTTGCAATAGTGTGGACTTGCTGCGAATAGAGTTTCCCCCCATACTTGTTGTTCTCCTGTAAACAATTCACTACTCTGTATGCAATTTTCTTGAATCCACAGTTTTAGTTTTGAACAACAATAGATAAGCCGCATGCAAAAATTTCAATCAGAAAAAAACTTTTGTATAAATGCAATAATAATATTTTGTCAAATCAACAAGTTATGGCGGAGTTCAGTAATTATTACACACGCTATTCCATAATGCATATCTTCCCCCCTCAAATTAGAAAAGGGCGTCCATGACCATAAAGCATAGGAAAAAGGGAAAGGACGTTGAGGATTCATAAATGCAGGTGACCAATCAAATAAAAGTGTGTAAAATACGACAAAGACAATTAAAGCATTACACATGAAAAGATTTGAAATACCCCTGTTAGGATTCCAAGAAACTCTCCTAGGTTGTAGCTCAGAGATGCCTGGTAACATATAAATTCAACTATTGTTGCAAGTTTAATGGAAGGAATGATGGTTTGGTTCAATCCAGATAACCACTTCTACTTTGTTTCACTCCAGACATGCGTGAACAACCCCAAACTACAAGGCTTTATACCACCAATGCTCACAGTTTGAGGTATTAGGTGAATATGGAGAATACTAACCACACCAACAGATGCACAAGACCATGTGACGACCGGCTGCAACTAGTAAAGAAACCTGTAAACTTATTCTACTGATGCATAGACAGGATGACAACTCTCTTGCACCAGATAGAGAGAAACCCGAGTAACCTATTCAATGATGCATTAAACAATCTAACACAGAGATAAGATGACAGTTATCTAGTGCTAAACCTCAAAAGATCAAGAACACAACATATTAGGCACATGCTTAGAACAGAGTGAAATGGAAAGTGAGCAGTTAATAGCAAAAGAAGCTTGTATTAGCTAAAAATGAAGACGAGACACTGCAAGTGACAAAATATCTACAGTCTCCAGAAGTTGAACCTTACATCAAATGCCAACCTTGATTACATCTTGCTTCTGGGTATTTATAGATTTACATTACAAGGGCACTTGGCCATTTAGGTATGGAGGGGTCATAATTGACCACCAACCGCATTTAACTACCTGATGGAGTCTCTGACTATGTTTGCTCGCTTTAGTGAGTGAATCTGATATACTCAGGTGTTGTGCTGTCCTCTTTGGCTATTGGAGTGCTCGTACTAGTGGAGTCCATAACTGATAAATTTAGTTACAGGGTCGTGATGTGTCCTTTTCCCTTTTGGCCATGTCTTCTGTTAAATATGGTTGTTGGGAACTGACTGTGACTGGTACTAGCAAATTGGTTATCTCCTTCCTCGGGCAACGGGGTGGTCAAGGACCTAGAATGCATGGGAAAAGAGATGGTCGGGGTGAGAGGGAAGGATGACCGTTGGATCGAGGAAACGGATGACGGAGATGACTCAACGGGGGCTACCAACCGAGGCGAGAGTGGGGTGATTTAGGGCCGTTAGATCTAAAGCGGATAGATCAGGCGGTCATTGGGAAACAGAGTCGTGTGGGAGTTTAATGGGTGGGACGGATAGGTCGAGCGGTAAATGGTATTTATCGCACCGCTTTTGGGCACTAAGCGGTAAAAGCTCATGGTCGTGCAATTCCATTCAGCGATCGACACGTAGCGGCAAATGAGAGAGAAAAACCGCTCTCATTGCACGCTAATGTCCGATCATATTGTTGGAGAGATGGGAGCGAATGCTGTCGGATCTTTACAGAGATGATCAGATGGTGTGAAATGATCGAGCAGGTCACTTTATCAGGCACGATGAGAACCGTTAGATTGGCAGGGTGATCAATAGCGGAGATGAGGCGCGATGGGTTATGAAAGTGCGAAGGTCATATGGGTGAGGTTCTGTGGTGGGTTTGGGATTTGCGCCCAGGGCTAAGGCTAAAGGGGGTAAAATGTTGGGTTTAGAAGAAAAATAGAGGAATGGAGGTGGCAGAGAGAAAGTAGGGTAGAAGAAAAAGGGACACTGATCCATTAGGGGCCTCCTTTGAAGACACCATCACACAGACTAGAACTCCTCCATGATCTTAGAAAATCAACTTTGTATAGCAGAGCTAACACTGGCTCCTTCTGGGGATGAAATCCTCCATGTGAGGTTTCAAGAACTGTAGACCACTTCCTTACACATGAAAACAATATTAGAAATATTTCATAGTGTTCCATTGGGCATGGAGTCTAATTAAGCCTACACTAAAACTTGTAAAAAGAACATATTTACAATACTGAGGCTTGGAGGCCTTAATCAACATAAATCTTTAAAAACCGCCCATTGACTGGGCCATCAAAAACTGTTTCTCCTTCCATACTTTACAGCATGAAAGTGTTGTTCCCCTGGATCTTAGCAATGATGAAAGGTCCAGTCCATAGAGCATAAAACTTTCCATGATTGCCTTTCTTTTCCTTCAGTGCATCTCATTTAAGCACTAGGTCTCCAACCTAAAAATTATCCATCTTTGCCTTTCTGTCAAAGGCTTCCTTGATTCTCTTTTGATGTGCTGCAGACTTTTCAATCAATTGATCTCTGATTTGATGTACTTCAGCCAGGTCACTGATTCTTTTTGCCTTGTCATTTTCCTCATTCTGTTTTTCCTGCAAGAATTTTGCCACAGGGAGAGTCAACTGAATTAGGAATACAACCTTAGTGCCATATACCAGCTTGAATGGGGAGTTCCCTATAGATTTCTTCGTGGTTACCCTGTCAGCCCACAATGCAAATTTCAGTTTGGAATCCCAGTTCCTTTTGTTGTCCTCCAACAACTTTTTGATTATCCTTATCAAGCTCTTATTGGATGATTCTTCTAGACCATTACCTTGAGGGTAATATGAGGTGGAATGAACTAGCTTAATGCCCATTGAGTCACACATGTCCACCAACTCTTTTGCCCTGAAGGCTGCTGCATTGTCTGTAACTAATTTGTGTGGGCAGCCAAACTTGGTGAAAATGTTTTCTGTCAAGAACTTCATGACCACATGGTGATCAGCTTTCCTAGTAGGGATGGCCTCAATCCATTTAGTGAAGTAGTCAGTGGCTACTAAGATCCATCTGTGCTGGCCACTGGAATGTGGATTAATTTCTCCTATGAAATCCAAACCCCACTGTTGAAAAGGGCCACTGGCATGTATTGGCTTCAAGGGTAAAGACTTCAATTACTGTTTTCCTTCAAACCTCTGGCACCTGTCACAAGATTTTACAAATGAAAAGGCATCAACAAACAATGTGGCCAATAATACCCAGCCCTGAGGATTTTGTGGGTTGTGGTTTTCCAATAGTGATGTCCTCCATAGATGCTGGAATGGAATTGATGCATGACTTCCATAGATTGTTCTTTGTCTAGACATCTTAAAAGGATTTCAGATGGGTCCCTCCAATACAGTAAGTTTTTATGGATGTAGAACTTGGCTGCTCTGAGCCTAATAGTCCTAGCTTGGCTTGAACTAAGGCTTGGAGGAACTTCTAGCTTCAGCAAAAATTGAGCTATTGTAGAGTACCATTCACAAGAAGCTAGATTTTCAGCCAATGACTGGTTCTACTCTAGTTCAACTGTTTCTTCCCTTGTCTATCTGTCATCTGAGCTTGGCTATCCAATTCATGTCCAGCATTCTGCAATTTTCTTCAGTCATTAGCTTGGCAAGGCCCTGACATCTAACAAGCTTGGTGGGCTTTATTTCTATGTTGAATTCAGTAAGCTTTGCAATCCATTTAGCCCTTCTTCCATCAACATCTGGCTATGTTAGGACATCCTTTATTGAAGCAAAGGGTACATATGCAATTACCTTGGAGTGCAGAATGTATATTCGGAAAGCTTTTGAAGATTTGATAAGAGCATATGCCTATTTTTTGATCATATCATATCTCAGTTTAGCATCCCTTAAGGTTTTGCTGAAAAATGCCACTGGATGCTCTGAACCTTCATCATCTTTCCATAGTAAGACTACTGCAAGGGTGTCATTGGAGGCAAAGGAAAATATATGGAACTCCTTGCTATAATCTGGGCTGATCAAAGTGGGAGCTTCCATAATAGCTCTTTTGATGGATTCAAAAGATCTTCTTGCTGCATCAGTTCACTTGACCTCTGATCCATTTTTCAGCATGGAGGTGATGTATTTTACCATTTCTGCAAAATTAGGAATAAACCTCCTTGCAAAGTTTATTTTTCCCAGAAAGGATTGAATGTCCTTTTTGATCTTGGGACAGACAAGGTCTGTATTGCTTTCACTCTCTCTGGGTCAACCTTGACACCTGCAACAGAAACAATGTGCCCTAGAAGCTTTCCTTCTTCTAAAGCAAATTGTGATTTCTTAGGATTCACTGATATCCCAAACCTTCTGCACTTCAGAAACACTTTTTTCAAATGCTGCAAATGGTCTTGATGGCTGCTGGAGTATACTGTTATATCATCTAGGTAGACAAGGACAAACTTATCCTTCTCTCCTACAAATGCTATATCCATAACTCTATGAAAGGTAGCTCCAGCATTCATCAGCCCAAATGGCATCTTAGAATACATAAAAGTGCCCCAAGGAGTGGTGAATGCAGTCTTTTCTTGGTCATCTGGATTTATAGAAACCTAGTTATACCTTGAAAATCCATCCAGGAAAGACTTGACCTTGGCTCCTGAGACTTTCTGTAGCAAATGCTCCCTCTTGGGCAATGGATAATTGTATTTCTTAGAGCATTTGTTTAGGTTCCTGAAATCAACACATAGTTTGATTTCTCCACTCTTCTTCCTCACCACTACCAGGTTGGCTACCCACTTTGAATATCTCAGAGGAACTATGATTTTAGAAGCTAACAAATTTTTGATTTCTTTTTCAATCAGAGGGAGGAGCAAAGGATTTATGGGTCTTAGCTTCTGTTCGAAAGGAATGGTGTCTTTCTCTAATGGGATCTTATGCTGGATGATCTTTTTGTCATAATTTTTGAGGTCGCTGTATTCCCATGCAAAGACATCAGCAAATTGCTTCATTAAGGTGCAGTACTCAGAACTTTGGGTAGCAGACATATGGCTGGACAAATTTATATACTTTAGATCTAGACTCCCTATGTTATGTTTATGGACTGCAGACTGATCTTCTTTTTGGGCAATCTTATGAGGCACATCATTCTGGTCAAACAACTTTTCTAGGGGCACTAGCCCTTTTGGTATATGATTGCTAAGCAGCTGTACAACATTGTCTAGGCCAATTTTGTTCTTAAGCTGGGGTTGGGGATATTCTTCAAAAGCTTCATTCTCTTGATCAATTTGCATTTCAGAGAATTCATCAATGACTTGCAGAAACCTATTTACTTCATCATCATCCTCAAAGACTTTCCAATGCTGGACATTATCAGGCAAGGATGGTCTATATTTTATCTAGACTTCATAAGCCAATCTAGGGGGCATGGGAGGGATGAACATGCTAGCAGACACAGCAAGGGAATCAACAAACTGATTTCTGACTCTAGGGATATATGAGAGACAAAAACTGTTAAAAAAGTCTTTGAGTCTCCATACCTCATCTCTATATGCTTTCAGCCTTGGGTGCCTTGCTTGGAACGTTTTGTTCACTTGCTGAATGATGAGATCAACATCTCCAAACACCTTTATGTCTTTGATCCCTCTGTCTTTGGCAGTGTTTAAGCCCAATATCAGAGCCTCACACTCTACTATATTGTTGGTGACCTGAAAAGTCAGCTTAAAAGACAGATGGGTGGTTTCATGCTTTGGAGACACCAACACCACTCTCACTCCTATAGTTTCCTTTGAACAGGCTCCATCAAAGAACATATCCCAAGCCTGTGTTCCTTCTCCTTCCATGGCCTGGCCTAATGTTTTCTTGATCTGCACTGAAGCCTTTTGGGATTCTTCAATTTAGAGAATACATGCTCCAAAATCAGTGTCCACAGCGTAAATGGGATGATTAGTGGGGTTCTTCTCATCACTGATGATATAGGCTAGCTGAGCTTCCCTATATAATCTTCTGCTTTCTCCTCCAAAAACTGGGACAGTGGCATAAGATAAGTCATTTTGTAATGTCCCACCCAATCTCTTAATCCACCCTCTAGACAGTAGCATGCCAAACTTAGGGGGAACATCTGCTACCACAATATCCATCATCATGCTCTTCATGGGCAGCTGAGTTAGGGTGATAGCTAAGTCTTTGATTAACCCCAGACATTTCAACTTTCTTGAATCAAAAGAGAATAAATCATGATAGGGTCTGGTGAAGTCAAGGCCTAACTCTTCCATGACAGCTTTGGGCATCAGATTGTGATTGACACCCGTGTCCAATAGAAAGTTGTGGAGGGTTTTGTCATGAATGGTCAGAGAAACATAAAATGATGGGGAATTATCATCAGCAGGTTCCGTCATTGGGCTGAGCACAACTGCAGGTTTGTCATCTTGTAAATTCACATAGTCATGGGATGTTTGTGGTCTTCAACTCAAGGGCATCAAGGATGGGTTTCCTAAAGACCTCACTCTTTGTAAGCTCTATCAGAGTTACATATATTTTTAACTTCTGGACTTTTGATTCAAGACTAAAAAGGGAAGGGAACTTGTCAGGGTCTCTTACCTCTTGAGCTGGTGCTTTGAGGATGATGGGATTAGCTGCTGGTCTCTTCTGTTTGCTGATCTTCTACTCTATGGGGACAACAGCTCTTTGAGTAGGATTCTCTTTGACATTACTTGTTCTTGACCTCAGATTATATCTTTGCTGGTCTTTAGTCTATAGAACAACTTCTCTGTCCCACTCTTGACTGGTCTGGTCCTGAAGTAATGACTCTTCGTAGGCAGTCAATGTCAGAAAGGTAGCATCGCCCTTGTCTTCCATGCAGTGAATCTCATCCTCTTCATCAAACTGCTCCTCCTCCATGACTACGTTTTGGAAAGGAGTCTTAACCCTTTGTTCCTCACTGGCCTCTTTTCCCCTTTGGATGATCTGCAATTGTTCATTTTCTCTTCTGAATGGATTTGGGTTTTTAGGAGCAAATGTATTAGGCAGCCTTATTTTCCCAGAACTCTGCTCAACCTTCAGTTTGGATATCTCAACAGCCACTGACTCTATCATCTTAGTCATTTTGTCTATTTTGGGCTCTGAAGATGAAGAAGAAGAAGAAGCCTCACCTCTCTACCTCCTTCTATCAGCGTGACCTTTGAGTTTCTCTGTAGCCATAATATTGGATTCCACTTCCAACGCTGCATCTTGCATTTTAGCTAGAGTGGCACATCTTCTTTCTCTTAATAGTAGGAAGAAATTAGAATTAAAGGCATTGGCATAGGTGAGTTTTGCAGAGGTGGGGGTAGGCTTTACTTCAGCTGGTATCTTGCTATACATACGATTGAATCTCTTATTAAAATCAGATAATGATTCCCCATTTTCCCTTTTGAGGTTGCCAAACTTAGTATGATAGTATAGCAGGTCTTTCTTATCTCCCCAATGCTTAAAAAACACATCATCTAATGCTTTAATGTCTACTATAGACCTAGGGGTTAGCTCTCTAAACCACTTTCTAGCCTCACCATCCAGGCTTTGGACAAATACTCTCATCCACACATAATCCTCATTGATATCTATGTTATCAGCATAACTATAAAAAGACTCAAGGTGTTCTTCAGCTATTACCCCCTTTGTACCAGTGAACTTAGGCATGTATTTCTAATATTTTCGTACAGGCATGGCATTCAAAGGAATAGGTAGGACTAGGCGTCCATATCTAGCAGCTATGATTATTTCCATTTGGTAGGTGCTTGGGGGCCTGCCATGACTGGGGTAGATGGAAGAGTACTGGCAGTTTGGAAGGTAGAGAGCTGAGAAATAAATGATAGGGCTGGAGGAAACTGATGGACTATAGGGGAGGTTTTCTTTGGATTGAGATCCAAAGGGGAATTTATTGGACAAGGAGCTTTATGAGTCTCTGGAAGTATTTCTTCACTGAGAGTGCTAGGTGTTGGGTTGTGTTATATTCTTTCCACGACTAACCACGTAGTTTGTTGCGCTGATTGCGCAGTGAGGCGGTCACAGGGGGGGCGGCAGCCCCCCTTGTTCGGGGGGTTTGAGGGGGCCAGGGCAGCGCCCCGGGAATTTTTTTTTTGGACCCTATATTAGGTTGGGCGAACCTACCTATGGTTTTCGGTCCATGGTTTTGGACGCGATGGTTTTCGGTCCATGGTATTGGATGCTTCGACATGTATAAATATGTATTGTAACATTGAAAGGAATATAATGAAAAATCAAGCTGGTTGTCCCGGTTTTGGGATCCAAGGGAAAATCTCTGTGTATATGTGTTTTATGTGTTATGCTCTCGCATTGTTTATTTTTCTGTGATTTAGAATTCGTATGCAGGTAATTTTTGTACGGGGTTAAAACCTACACTAGGCTCTATATTTTCAACATGTACATGCTTAGTTACAAGCCTTTCTTGCAGAGATACATAAGATTGTTTAGGCTTACCTGATCCTGATGCTCCTTTCTATGATGTTTTCCTTTGCTTGACAATCTTCTCAGGGTCATGCACTGGGTCAGCCAGTGATTTCTAAGGATTTCTCTGAATATGCCTCACAAACTGAGCCAGAACTGTGATGTGGAGTCGCCAAAAGGTTGGTCCTCCAGTAGAGTCGCCAGATAGATGATTACAAGCAAAAATGTGTCTAGACTTTGTCTATCATCAAAGCTGGGTCTGTGTCGTTCTCCCAGGGAAGCTGAGCTTCAATCTCTTCTCCCTGGCAATGGCACCAATTATGTTAGTATTCCAAGAAACTCTCCTAGGTTGTAGCTCGGAGATGCCTGGTAAGATATAAATTCAACAATTGTTGTAGGTTTAATGGAAGGAATGATGCTTTGGTTCAAGCCAGATAACCACCTCTACTTTTTTTCACTCTAGACATGCGTGAATACCCCCAGACTGCAAGGCTTTAGACCACCAATGCTCATAATTTGAGGTATTAGGTGATTATGGAGAATACTAACCACACTAGTAGATACACAAGACCATGTGATGGCCAGCTGCAACTAATAAAGAAACCTGTAAACCTATTCTACTGATGCACAGATAAGATGACAACTCTCTTGCACCAGATAGAGAGAAACCTGAGTAACCTATTCAATGATGCATTCAAAAATCTAACACAAACATAATATGATGGTTATCTAGTGCTAAACCTCAAAAGATCAAGAACACAACATATCAGGCATAGGCTTAGAACAGAGGGAAATGGAAAGTGAGCAGTTACCAGCAAAAGAAGCTTGTATTAGCTGAAAAGACAAGACGCTGCAAGTGAAAAAATATCTACAGTCTCCGGAAGTTGAACCTTACATAAAATGCCAACATTGATTACATCTTTCTTCTGGGTATTTATAGATTTACATTACAAGGAAACTTGGCCATTTAGGTATGGAGGGGTCATAATTGACCACCAACCGCATTTAACTGCTTGATGGAGTCTCTAACTGTGTTTTCTTGCTTTAGTGAGTGAATCTGATTTGATCAGGTGCTGCGCTGTCCTCTTTGGCTATTGGAGTGCTCGTACCAGTGGAGTCCATAACTGATAAATTCAGTTACAAGGTCATGCTACGTCCTTTTCCCTTTTGGTCATGTCTTCTGTTAAATATGGTTGGTGGGAACTGACTGTGACTGGTACTAGCAAACCGGTTATCTCCTTCCTTGGGCAACTCGGACGGTCATTGGGAAATGGAGTCGTGCAGGAGTTTAACGGGTGGGACAGATAGGTTGGGCGGTAAATGGTATTTATTGCACCTCTTTTGGGCACTAAGCGGTAAAATCTCAGGGTCGCGCGATTCCATTTAGCGATCGACACGTAGCGGCAGATGAGAGAGAAAAATAGCTCTCATCGCACGCTAACGTCCGATCATATTGCTGGCGCGATGGGAGCGAATGTTGTCGGATCTTTACAAAGATGATCAGATGGTGGGAAATGATCGAGCAGGTCATTTTATTGGGCGTAGTGAGAGCCGTTAGATTGGCGGGGCGATCAACGACAGAGATGAGGTGCAATGGGTTATGAAAGTGCGAAGGTCATATGGGTGAGGTTCTGTGGTGGGTTTGGGCTTTGCACTTAGGGCTAAGGCTAAATAATCTGTCGGGTTTAGAAGAAAAACAGAGGAATGGAGGTGGCGGAGAGAAAGCGGGATAGAAGAAAAAGGGACACTGATCCATGAGGGGTCCCCTTTGAAGACACCATCACACAGACCAGAACTCCTCCATGATCTTAGAAAATTAGCTTTTTATAGCAGAGCTAACATTGACTCCTTCTGGGGATGAAATCCTCCATGTGAGGTTTCAAGAACTGTAGACCACTGCCTTACACATGAAAATAATATTAGCAATATTTCCTAGTGTTCTATTGGGCATGGAGTCTAATTAAGCCTACACTAAAACTTGTAAAAATAACATATTTACAATACTGAGGCCTGGAGGCCTTAATCAACATAAATCTTCAAAAACCACCCATTGACTGGGCCATCAAAAACTATTTCTCCTTCCATACTTTGCAGCATGAAAGTGTTGTTCCCCTGGATCTGAGCAATGATGAAAGGTCCAGTCCACAGAGCATCAAACTTCCCATGATTGCCTTTCTTTTCCTTCAGTGCATCCCATTTAAGCACCAGGTCTCCAACCTAAAAATTATCCATCTTTGCCTTTCTATCAAAGGCTTCCTTGATTCTCTTTTGATGTGCTACAGAATTTTCAATCAATTGATCTCTGATCTGATGTACTTTAGCGAGGTCACTGATTCTTTTTGCCATGTCATTTTCCTCATTCTATTCTTCTTGCAAGAATTTTTCCACAGGGAGGGTCATCTGAATTGGGAATACAACTTTAGGGAGGGTCAACTGAACATCAACCATTCAATCATTTGAACAACAAAAATAAAACACACAAAAATGTTGTTCGGTTGATTGAACAACAAAAATAAAACACGCAAAAGTGCTATTCAATCGATTGAACAACAATCGTTCAATCATTTGAACAACAAAAATAAAACATGCAAAAGTGTTGTTCAATTGATTGAACAATAATCGTTCAATCATTTGAAAAACAAAAATAAAACATGCAAAAGTGTTGTTCAATTGATTGAACAACAATCGTTCAATCATTTGAACAACAAAAATAAAACATGCAAAAGTGTTGTTCAATTGATTGAACAGCAATCGTTCAATCATTTGAACAACACAAATAAAACACGTAAAAGTACTATTCAATTGATTGAATGACAATCATTCAATCATTTGAACAACAAAAATAAAACACACAAAAGTTCTGTTCAATCGATTGAACAACAATCGTTCAATCCTTTGAACAACAAAAATAAAACACGCAAAAGTGCTATTCAATTGATTGAACAACAATCGTTCAATCCTTTGAACATAAAAAATAAAAGATGCAAAAATGTTGTTCAATTGATTGAACAAAAATCGTTCAATCATTTGAACAGTAAAAATAAAACACCCAAAAGTGTTGTTTAATCGATTGAACAACAATCGTTCAATCATTTGAATAGTAGAAATAAAACACGCAAAAGTGCTGTTCAATTGATTGAACAACAATCGTTCAATCATTTGAATAAAAAAAACAAAACATGCAAAAGTGTTGTTCAATTGATTGAAAAACAATCGTTCAATCATTTGAACAACAAAAATAAAACACGCAAAAGTGTTGTTCAATCGATTGAATATCAATCGTTCAATCGTTTGAACAACTAACATAAGACACAAAAGTGTTGTTCAATCGCCAAGGAAACAACACTTGAAACACAAAAACATAAGAGAAATCAGAAGAGAAACAACACTTTATTTAAAAACAGTAAATAAATAAATAATTTAAGTTACAACAACTATAATGTTATTTCCTAAAGGAATATCAATTTGTCAATGGAAAAAATGATCTCTTGGAAAAATGTTTTGGTAGTAGTGACATGAATCTTCAAATGGAAATCAATTCTTCATTTCTTCTGTTATGAATCCGTTAGGTAATGAATTGGATGAAATGCCCTTGTTTCATTAAAATTTCTTTCAAGAATCGCTCGTTCATAAATTGACCTTTTTTATTCTCCTAGGACCTGCAAAAAAACGAGTGTCTACCTGCAATAAAACATTAAATCATGGAGAAAGAGAGGTGATCAGGCTCCCCTAATCCAAGAATTATGAAAAAAATAACAATTAGTTACTCTATAAAACAAATCCACGGAAAAAAAATAACAAAGTAAAATTAATTTATTACCTGCGGGAGAGCAGTGGCCAATCATGCTAACCTGCAGTGTTTTAATCATAACTTCTTTGTTTTTCGTCCAATTTGAGTGATTCCAAAGACAAATGAAAGAAAATTTAGAGGTATATCTCCAATAGAAACATTTTTTTTAAATTTCATGAGATGATCTATCAAATTTACTTAGGACGACCTGCATAACAGAGTCATTTTCGATTTCCCAGCTTAGACCAACAATGGATATTTTAAGCATACCTTTTTCGTTTTATGACGGATTGAGATGATTCAAATTGGAAATGAAAGTAGATTCATTTATTTATCTCCAATAGAAACATATTTTTAAGAAAATAAGAATTGATGGGTCAAATACGCAAGTGAACAGTTGAAAAAACAAAGTTTTAAGAATGTTGATTTACGATAGATAGTTAGTATTTGGGTCATAACTTTCTCATATGATATCAAAATAGAGTGATTAAAATTTCTTTGTAAACTATATTCATAGGGGAATATACCATAGAAACATGTTTTAAAAATATAGTCATTTAGGCCTCCAAAAACTGACTGTCCCAACTTTGTTCCTGAGTTGCCTACTAGACACCCTGTCAATGTTTTGGTTATAAATTTTTCGTTTCAAATCCAAATGGAGTGATTAAAATTGGGTTGGAAATTATATAGCAAGGGATACTTAGGATAGAAATAGGTTTTAAAAACATTCTTTTTTGGTCCCTCAAAACATCACTGTCCCGACTGTGTTTTAAGAACTTTCATCAAGCCTGTGAGCCAAAAAATATGATATTCAATCAATTTTTCCATATTGATGATAAAAATGAATATGCGTGTTTGCAAAACTGTTATTTTTATTATAATGCATCTACATACAAAAATAAATTAAAACATTTATCACCGATGTTGATTTCCACAGCGTGTTGCAACAAAACAACTATTTTTACATAATAATAAAAATATATTTATTTATGTCCTTATTTATTTATTTTCTACACTAACCTACTCTTCTTTGAAAATTGAATATGCTTACGTATAAGAGTACTTTCAGTGGAACTATTTTCTAAATAAGGCCTCCAGTATGTACATACCCAAATTTGAAAAATGCATGTTAATAAATAGTAGGGTATGAGAAGCCAACTTCCCTTGAAAAGATGGTGCCAAAAATTGTTGAAGTATGGAGTGAGGCTACAAACAAATGATGGAGTGAAACAAATCTTCAATATATCCCTTACTTTCCTGATTTCCCATAGCCTTCATATCATGAAGTTCTTGAGTTTTTAAAACGGCTTGTTGATGCAGGCTAGAAGAAACCTCATTTTCTTTCATAACTTTTACAATTTTTGGATTTGAAACATTCTCAATCTCAATATAAGTTTTCTGCAATGGTGCATGTGAGATAGAATGGGTGGGAAGGGTAGGTAAATTTTGCAGTTCAACACTATAAGCATGTTGTACTGGTTTATTATGGTGAGGGTGTGGAATGAGTTGAGCAGGAAATTGTGTAGGGCACGAAGCATTTTGATGATGTAGTTGATTGGGTTGTGCGGAGGGTTTTGATAGACAAGCAAGATGTTATTGAAAAGCTGGAAAATAATATGGATGATGTGTTTGTGCTATAAGATGTGGGAGAGTATCCATGTAATCATAAGACGAACCATGCCAAACTTGTAGACAAGATTGGTAGGGGTTATATTGAGATTGACATGGCTGCCCTAACACATGAGTATTCCATAATGTTGGGTCCCTATAATAATAGTGATTACCCCATTACTATTGTAGTTATACCCCTTATTTATATTGTTGTGCCCCTATTACCCCCATATTGTTATTTCTGTGCCCCATAGAATCCCTCTATTGTTATTTTTGTGGCTTTATATTATTATTGTTAGGTCGGCTGGATTATATTGTGACTCCTTAGACTCCTATATATAGAAAGGAGGTTTTGTCATTTGTATCATCCAAGAATTGTTCATTTATGTAATGTAAAGGAGGTTGCCCCCTCGAAGAGGTTGAATTCTAAGGTGTTGATATATCTTTTCTATCTTTTCTTGAGCTGGTTTCATAGCATTTGGTATCAGAGCTTTGGATTCTATGGTTTCGCTGCTCCAAACAGGTCATCGTGGAATTTTCGCTATAAATTTTTTTCTGTGATGTTTCAGAAGTCGCAAAAAAAACCCATTTGAGGAGAAATCGTGCTGAACCTTGGATCCGAATTTCAGAGCTTTTCGCGTGATATTTGCGGAGATATGATCTGAGGAAGTTGGTCTTTTTGCAGACTCCTGAATTACATTCAAAATAGGTGACCTGGGGAAAATCGTCATAACTTTCTCTCTGGGGATCAGATTGAAGTTTCGTAAGAAGGTACAGAAAAAGGATGGATTGTAGTTTCTTGTGGGTGTTTTTCAGATCCAAAGGTTGAAACAGTGACTGGCGGCACGTCGTACAAGTTAGCTCTACTGAACTAGTCTATAATCAAGTCACTGTGGGAGATTTCGCATAACTCTTCCTAGGAGAATCCAATTTGGGTCAGATTTGTGGCATTGGAAAGAGGAAATAGAGAGCTACTAAAGGTCACAAGTTCAGAACTAGATGATTGGAAAGTACAGAGATACATCAGAGGCAATATCGAGCTCCTACAAAGTGAAAAAAGGTGTGTAGATTTTTTTTAAATTTTTGCTTAAGCTTGGTTTGGAAATTTATTTTGAAGGAATTCAAAGGGCATAGTAGAGCATTATTATCGGTAACTGATGCCCCGAGGAAAGAAAATGCAAACACCTAGTAAGGAACCTGAAAGCTCTAGCATGACTCATGAAGAAGAGGAAGAAATGCTACATGATATATCAAAATTACAAGAACAAGTGCAACAAATGTCACGCTCACAAAAGTTAACAGATGCTAAGATAAATGGCGTGGAAGCTAAGATAAATGGCGTGGAAGCTAAGATGAATGGAATGGAAGCTAAGATGGACAATTTGAAGATAGATTTGAACACAAATTTGAAGACAGGCATGGCAGATTTGAAGACAGATTTGACTAATTTTCTACAAGAAATACTTACTAATGGTGAAAAGGTAGTAAAGGAAACTCATGATGAGAACAAAAGAAATGTTAATCATGATTCCATAGACTCTAATGTTGGATCGAAGAATCACCACATTCCAAAAATCGATATGAGGAAGTTTGATGGCAAGGATCCCGCCACATGGATATTACAGATGGAGCAATTCTTCGATCTCAATAATGTGCAAAACACACAAAAGGTACGTATGGCAACTTTATATTTGGAACCAAATCAGTTTGTATGGTATCAATGGCTTTGTTCTCGTAAACAATTTATCACTTGGGCAATTTTTACGGAAGAATTGATAGCACATTATGAGGATACAAAAAGCAACACTTTTTTTAGCCAATTGATAAGTCTCAAACAAAAGGGTTCAATAATGGAGCACATTGAGGAGTTCCAAAAATTGAACATAAGGGTAAAAGATATTCCAGAGGAGCATAGGATTGATGTGTTCATAGGGTCTTTAAAGGATAATATCCAACATGATGTGCGCCTTTGGGAACCTGATTCATTAGAGAAGGCATTCAGGTTAGCAAAAAAATGGAAAGCAAAATTATGGCAACTAGGAAGCATACCATTCACAACTATAAAGACGGAAGTGTTGTTGCCCATAGTCTTCCACAACCTACAAGGTTGACACCACAACAATTGGAAGAAAAAAGAGCAAAAGGGCTTTGTTACAATTGTGATAGCAAATACACAAAAGGTCATAAGTGTGCTGAGAAGAAATTATTCTACATAGATTGTGAAGAGGAAGAAGAAAAGGAGCAAGAAAGGTCAAAAGAAGAGGATATATTCCAGGAACAAAGCCTAGATGAAGAACAAATAAATCCGACCATATCTTGTAATGCATTGGCGGGAATTACCACTCCTCAAACCATCAAGATAGAAGGACAAATCAAGAAGAAAAAGGTAATAGTGTTGATTGATTCAGGAAGCACCCACAATTTTATTCATTGTAGGGTAGCAAAAGAATTGAATTGCTTCCTATATCCAGCACCAGAGTGTCAAGTGATGATTGCAAATGGAGGAACAATAAATTGTTCTGGAAAGTGCCATAATATCAAGCTATCCATGGGAGAATATGTATTGACTAGCCCAATGCTTTCCATTCCAATGGGAGGTGCTGATGTTGTACTAGGAGTCCAATGGCTACAATCCTTGGGTACAATAGCTTTTAATTTTCAAGAACTTTTCATGAAATTTTTTGTGGAAGGAAAGGAAGTTGAATTAAGGGGTATTGCAGGGAAACCAGGAAAGATAATCAGCTCTAATGGCATGACAAAGCTTCTAAAAAAGGAGCAAAGAGGTGTAATTGCACAATTATGTTCGCTAGATGTTTCCACATTGGAATCATCTATTTCTCCAGATCTCCAAAAAGTCTTGGACAATCATTCCAAGGTATTTGAGACTCCCAAAGGTCTCCCACCTATGCGTGATCATGATCATGCTATTCATCTGATTCCAGGAAGTGTTCCTCCAAACATCAGGCCGTACAGATATCCATATGTCCAAAAAAGTGAAATTGAACGTATGGTTGCAGAAATGCTAGAGGCTGGTATAATTCAACCGAGTCAAAGTTCTTTCTCAGCTCCAGTAGTATTGGTGCACAAGAAGGATGGATCATGGCGCATGTGTCCAGATTATAGGGAGCTCAACAAGCTCACTATTAAAGATAAGTTCCCCATTCCTGTCATTGATGAATTACTGGATGAATTGCATGGATCAATTTACTTCACCAAGTTGGATCTTCGTTCGGGATATCATCAAATCAGAATGAAGATTGAAGACATTCCGAAAACGGCATTTAGAACTCATGAGGGTCATTATGAATTTTTGGTCATGCCTTTTGGCCTTACCAATGCACCTTCAACATTTCAAGGTTTGATGAATTCAATTTTCAAACCATTCCTTAGAAAATTTGTGTTAGTATTTTTTGATGATATACTAATCTACAGCAAGTCTTGGAAGGATCATGTTGAACATGTTGACAAGGTGCTACAACTATTGGAGGAGAAACAATTATATGCAAAAAGATCCAAATGTTTCTTTGGAGTCCAGGAGGTGGAATATTTGGGTCATATTGTATCTCATGAAGGAGTTAAGGTAGACCCTAGCAAAATTAAAGCCATTAAGGAATGGAAAATCCCCACATCCATAAAGCATCTGCGAGGATTTCTTGGGTTGACAGGGTATTATCGCAAGTTTGTTAAGAATTATGGGAGAATAGCAGCACCTCTAACAACATTATTGAAGAAAGATTCATTTTCATGGACTCCGGAAGCAACAAAGGCCTTTGAACATCTTAAAGAGGCAATGTGCCAAGCACCGGTCTTAGCTACACCGGACTTCACAAAAACCTTTATTGTGGAATGTGATGCTTCAGGAAATGGAATTGGTGCTGTTCTAATGCAAGATGAAAGACCCATTGCTTTTGAAAGTCGTCCAATCAAGGGAAAGTTTTTAAGCAAAGCTATTTATGAGAAGGAAATGTTGGCAATACTCCATGCACTTAAGAAATGGCGACCCTACCTAATGGGAAGACACTTCAAGGTAAAAACGGATCATGATAGCCTTAAATACTTTTTAGAACAAAGATTATCCTCTGAAGAGCAACAAAAGTGGGTCACAAAGATGTTGGGTTATGACTTTGAAATCATCTACAAAAAAGGGAAGCAAAATGTGGTGGCAGATGCACTCTCAAGAAAGGATGAGGATGTGGAAGCATTGTTGTGTGCCATTTCTATTATCCAACCAGATTGGATAAACGAAGCAAAGGAGGAATGGAAGAATGACGAAGAAGTGTGGGCACTTATTCGAAAGCTACAACAAGATTCCAGTACTTCTGATACATTTAGCTGGCAAAATGATTCGTTATGGTACAAAGATCGCTTATACCTCTGTAAGAATTCCCAGCTAAAACAAAAGATTCTTATGGAATTGCACACTTCTCCCTTAGGAGGGCACTCAGGATTTTTAAAAACTTACCACAGGGTTAAGAAGGAATTTTTTTGGGATGGCCTTAAATCAGATATTCAAAAGTTTGTGGCGGAATGTTTGGTTTGCCAACAAAATAAAGTTGAAACAATTAAGACACCGGGTCTATTACAACCTTTATCCATTCCAAGCCAACGTTGGGAGGAGGTTTCAATGGATTTTATCACAGGTTTACCCAAGTCTGAGGGAAAGAGTGTCATCATGGTGGTAGTTGACAGACTTACCAAGTATGCACACTTTTGTGCATTATCACATCCATTTAAAGCCAGTACAGTTTCTACTGCATTTATGGAAACAGTTCAAAAGCTACATGGAAACCCAAAGATTATTGTAAGTGACAGAGATCCCATTTTCACTGGAAATTTTTGGACAGAATTATTTTCTTGTCTTGGTACTCAGTTAGCTCATAGCTCATCTTATCATCCTCAATCTGATGGGAAAACTGAGATAGTAAACAAATGTTTGGAAGGATATCTTCGTTGCTTTGTATCTGATAAACAGACACAATGGGTCAAATGGTTGCCTCTGGCTGAATGGTGGTATAACACTTCCTTCCATACAGCAACAAAAATGACCCCATTTATGGCACTTTATGGGTATCAACCACCATCAATCACATCATATTTAAGAGAAAATTCTAAGGTTCAGGCAGTGGAACATCACATCGAACATCAACAACAAGTCCTCCAACTCTTAAAGGATAACCTCGTGTTGGCACAAAATAGAATGAAACAACAGGCAGATCAACATCGCAGTGAAAGAAGTTTTGATGTAGGTGATTGGGTATTCCTACGGCTACAACCATATAAGCAAATGTCCCTAAAGCAATAAGAAGGATAATAAATTATCACCAAAGTATTATGGTCCGTACAAGGTGTTGGAAAAGATTGGTACTATGGCATACAAATTGGAGCTTCCTGCAGCTTCTCGATTGCACCCAGTTTTCCATGTTTCATGTTTAAAGAAGGTTATAGGCGACAAGCTCCCAGTTCAAACAATATTGCCAGAACTTGACGAGGAAGGAAAAATTATATTGGAACCGGAAGCAGTCACAGAAACAAGAACTCGACAGCTACGAAATCGATCAATTTCAGAGTATCTTATCAAGTGGAAGAACTTATCCGCTGAAGATTCCACATGGGAGGATGAGAATTTTATGCAGAAGTATCCAGAACTACTCAAGCGTTGAGGACAACACTTTTTTGAAGGAGAGGGGCATGTTGGGTCCCTATAATACTAGTGATTACCCCATTACTATTGTAGTTATACCCCTTATTTATATTGTTGTGCCCCTATTACCTCCATATTGTTATTTCTGTGCCCCATAGAATCCCTCTATTGTTATTTTTGTGGCTTTATATTATTATTGTTAGGTCGGCTGGATTATATTGTGACTCCTTAGACTCCTATATATAGAAAGGAGGTTTTGTCATTTGTATCATCCAAGAATTGTTCATTTATGTAATGTAAAGGAGGTTGCCCCCTCGAAGAGGCTGAATTCTAAGGCGTTGATCTATCTTTTCTATCTTTTCTTGAGCTGGATTCATAACACATAATGGATTATGCAAGTAAGAAAATGGAGAGGAAGTGTTTTGAACCATATAAGTAGGCCATGATTTCCATGGTTTTGACCTTGTTGCAGCTTCCTCGTCTCTTTGATATGCTACTTCCATCCTAGATAAGGAAGAGTGACTATCTATGGGATGCTCCTTTTGGAAATGAGGGAAAAACACTTCTTCAATTTCTTGATTTTTCTGAACCTGCAAAATACCCAATTGTGAATTTAGAGAGCTAATAAAATGAATTTTAAAATTTTCAAATAAATCATTGATTTCAAGTCCTATATCTCCCGTTCTTGTAGTAGATTTGGAAAATAAAGAAGAAACTTCTATAGAATTCTCACCAGCCTTAAATATTCCTCTTGAATACCTTATGCATAATTCACAAACATCATCATATGATAAATGAAAAGCATCACCTTTTCCCATTAGATTTAATAGTTCTAAAAATTCATCTTTGATTCCTTTAAGAATGAGTGTTTTTAAGATCTCTTTTTTCAAATGCTTATGCTTTGATTTTTGAAGATTGTAATGAAATCGCTCTACATAGTCCTCCAAGCTTTCATCTTCCCCTTGTATCATATTGAAAATATCTTCACCGGCCTCGCAATAGTCTTGGTACTTCTTCAAGAATACGTTCTTCATGTCCTCCCATGTTTAGATGCAGTTCCCACCAAGGCTCATGAACCATTGGAGAGCTGCTCTTTTTAGAGTAAGAGGAAACACTTTCAACCTTCGATCATTAGTGATGAGACTCATAAATGGGTAATTATATGGGCTCATTTTACCTCCTAACCTAGTTAAATCAACCATTCTCTTAGCTTATTGTATGATTTTCTGATTATATTTATGCTTATAGGGTGAGTTGAGTTAGTTATTATGCCATGTGGTCTAACATGTATTTAATGCAGATTATTGATGGATTTCAAGGTCAAATTCAAGGATCTAGTGGTCAAATTGCAGCAATAACTCGAAGTAGACAAAGGAGAGGACTTATAGGAGGGAATACCCCTCATTTATTTCTCCTCACTTCGAATTCGCCTTCATTCAGCTCAGAGTACAAGCAGTCGAATCATGCACTAGAAGGCAACTGAGAAAGTGGAAGTTGATTGATAGTTATCTCGAGTTTTGGGAGCCATGCCTCCCTGATTTTAAGGAAGCTGTTGGTAGCTTCAGATGTATAAGTAGAGAGGCCTAGGGCCTCCCTAGGGTTGAATTTTTTTTGCTTCTGTAATCTTTGTTCAAATTTCGAGCTTACTATTTTATGACGGTTTTATGTAATCTTGCTATTTTTTGTTGGAATCCTTTTTGAGCTAGCACTGAGTTACCTCAGAGGGTTGAAGCTCTTGGGTTAGGGCCCAATCCAAGCAGCCAAGCTTCTCTTTACTTGTATTTGTATGCTTTACTTCAGTTTGTAGATTAGTTTGCCGTCAGATGCATTTCTCTTATGATTAAGAATAAGTTTCTTTTGATGATTTAGTAGTTTGCTTCCATTTGTGCTTTCTGTAGCAGGTTAAGCAGTCATTAGAGAAGATTCAAAAGGCTAGAAACAATTCCTTGGCCTCTCTTCCTCCCTTTGGGACCATGATTTGAGGTAAAGACTCTTCCTGTCCCAAAAACACAGATTTTCCTCATTCCTAGGACTTATAGTGTTTGCAGCTCTCTAGTAGGTTGATAGTCAAGTTTTTCTTTGCTTTAGATCTTCTTTATCATGTTCAATTCCTGATTTGCAATAGTCCTTTTGCATGCTTTCCTTTCTTACAGCATTTCCCAACATTTCCTTCTATACATCATAGTTTAGGCCATTTTAATGCAAAACTCTGTTTTTCCTAGGATGCACTCATTTCATTGGTTGCTTGATTTTTTTGGTTGACTGTTAGTTTATATGTAGCATATCTCTTCCAGGAGTATGCTAGCTTACCAGAAATCACACCCTCCATCTGATCCATGCCCTATAGGTCTCCCACACCTCAATTCTACCCTAGTTTCCTTCATTTTTCATAGGACTTCTAACTCTCTCCTTGAGCAAAACCAATCATCTTTCTCTCTCCTGGTGATTCATGGTAGAACTTAGGTGCCCTAACACCTCATTCAAATCTTCATCCACCTTTTCCATCCACTCTAACACCCTCAAAACAATGAAAATTGCTCTCGGCCTCCTTCTGTAGGCCTATTGTAGTTTCCATATTTTCCTCCTGTAGTTTTCCTGTGTCCTCCTATAGTTTTCCTGTAGGCTTTATTTTGAAGGTTGAGTGTGGGAAAAGCCTTTAGAAGGCCACCTAAGACCTCCTAGGACCCATCCAAACCATCCTACATCCTCCCAAGCTCCAAAAACGCCCTTTAACGCCACCTGTTTGCTACCACACTCACACAGAATAAATTAGATGCATGTTAAATTCACATAAAAACACATAAAACTCAAAAAATATGTTTTTTGCTTATTTACTTCTAGAAATAGAATGGTTAGATGTTGTTTACTTCCTTGAGAAGGTAATGGCATTTATTTCATGATTTTCATAGTGCTTTTGAAAAAGTAGAATTAGCTTGTTAATTAGGGTTTACTAGGTTTTGCTTTACATTCCAGTCTTTCTCCTTTCCTGCAGTTAGAATAGCATCTGTAGAGTAATCTTTCTTTCCTTTCATCACACATATAGCTTCTTCTGAAATCTATAGAAGTTGGCTTGAGCTCCTATTGATCTCGTGCTGGCTGACCAATTGACAACCTGCAGTGAGAACTAGTACTTGTGCATATAGCACCAACGCTTCCAAGTTTGTTACAAACTACCGGGTTGATAAAAGTAAAGTTGGTAGCCCAGGAGTTGCAGCATTCTTGCTGAAACACTGGCGCTCACCAATTAGTACAATAATCGTATCCTCTACAAAATACTTCAATCTCAAATAAAAATGTATCTGGGTCTTTGTTTGCCAAACCATGAAAACTTGGTAGAGAAGATGGGGGAATTATGTGCATTTGTGTCACTCCTCCTAGATCTTTGATAGGGAATTCAAAAGTAGAAATGTGAGCTATTTCTTACCATCATAGAAGATGTTCTTCATGTGTTGCTTTGAGGCTCCTCCTTCAAATGTTCCTGTCAATTGGTTAGTGAAATGGGTGGTGCTTACATCACCACTTGAGTGGAATTATGAGATTTTTTCAAAATTGTACTTCTGAAATTCCTACTTCTATCAGTGCCTGCTATATGACCTAAGCCTGACTACTGAGGGTAGACCCATCGCTGGTTCCCCAGGATGCACATGTAGGTTCTTACCTTCCGTCTTCATTATCCAACTCTCACGAAGTCAGCTATGCATCTACAACCAAATATTAGTGTGTTAGTGAAATTTGACTGCCTCCCCGGCAACGGCACCAAAATGTTGGGTAAAATTAATTTCTTAATAAACGAATAAAACAACTAATCTCCTAGACATTAATTATCAACCCGAGGAGCGTCTTTTTATTTCAAGGCAATTAGAAAAATATATGCATAACAATACCAAAAACTAACACTGGTTCTATATGATTGTATTCTATACTATCAAGCTCATTCAATAAGAAATAAAATGTAAGACTTGAATAATAAAACTAAAATTAAAAAGAAGAAAGTAAATGATAGGAAAAATAATTATTCTAATCACACAACTTGAATCATTGCTAGATTAAACCACACATTTCTGAATTGGAAATTTAATCTATTGCACTCAACAAAATTCAAATGCTAATCTAGAGCAGCAAATTAAATGAAATCTAGAAATTGGATGAAATAACAAATCTGGAAAATGCAGCAAACAACAAATTAGTTCAAAGAAATGAAATCTACTTTAAGGAATGACAATTGGAATTCAAATAAACAATCACATAAGTAAACTAATTTACATGTTCAAGGCAGCACCTCGTCCAAGGTAGTGGGCCCAACTGCCCAAGACTCAGTTCCACCTTGAGAAATAACTCAGATCAAATTACAAATAACGGATGTAGAACTCAATGGATAACTTCATTAAAACATATGAGAGAAATAATTATAGCATAATGAAGCTCTTGGCTTTGCCTCAAATTCAACAATTGTTCATCCTCTCATCTCTTATCTCTTATCTATTCTCCTACATCCTATCTAATAATTTTCCATCTCCTATCTGCTAATTATATCTTATTATTCCCCAATTATCCTCTAATTCTCTTCTAATTCTCCTCATATTATCCTCTTCTCTTTGATCTCTGTTTTCATTTAAATACACATAGAGCAAAGGGAAGTTACAAAAAAGATGATTAGAAAATGATTTCCATTACAAATTTGGATTGTACAAAATGAATTGATCAGTAAGATCATATCTGAAAGATCTTTCCATCAACATTCAGCAGGAACAAGTCGAATTTGGTATTGCAATTGGAAGAATTTCAAAAACGGTTGAAACAATAAACCTGAGAAAATCATTTTCGAAGAACCTTCTGTTTCTCTTACTACAGATCGAATTTTGGAAAATTTCTTATTTAAAAATTAATTTGGTCCGTTATGGACAAAACCCATGTTTTGGATTTTCTAGATTCTCCTTCGTTTGTCCGAAATGTCCAATGCAAAACTACCACTTCTTATCCCAACAAATTTCTGAGTTGGAATATTTAATTGTGAGTTGGAGATCAAATTTGCAATCTGGAAAAGATCTTGGAGGCTAAAATCATGAGTGATGTTACAACAAATCCATTAGTAAACTATCATTGGTAAAATCATGCATAATAATCATTAATTTATTAAAAATAAAGGAGAAAAATAGTATTTATCCATAAGAGCATAAATAATTATAAAATGTAATTATGTGATAAATTATGATAAATGACGTGATAAAGAAAGGTAGAAATGGATGAAATAGGTGTCAAAAAGTGATAATAATAAGGACAAATTAGTGGCCCAACACTTGGCCATATAGTCGACAAGAAAATATGATTAAGTATTGGTACACCTTCCTCAGTATCTTTGTATTGTAGAATTGGTTGGGTGTCATCCTGAAACGAGCTCGCTCCTTTACCCAATCCTTCAGAATGTCTCTGGAGTTAGGAATGATATTGGGTAAGCTAAATGGAGTCTCCATGATAGTCACGGGCTTTGAAATTTGTTAATTTTAGGTATGTTCTATGCTAGAGCAATTTATTTCAATTTTCACAGTTAGCTCAATATCTTTTCTAGATTAGCAATCACATTCACATTAAAGTAAACTGCAGATAGAACATAAACATAAATCGCAGAAGACAAGCCAAGACAAGAGGACACAAGATGTGGTGCTAGCCAGGGACAAAACCCAATGTGGGGAAACCCTTGATCAATTCTTCTTATATGTTCTTCAATAGTTCATCAGAGAGAGAGAGATAGATAGTACATTTACAACAGAAGTCAACACTTTGACTTATCTAGATAAGAGCATAGATCATCTCTAAGAAGATGATACATGAGATCAGTTGAAGACATGCTGCTTCAACTAATTCTCCAAGGTGACTCCTTTACCTATTGTTGTGTTGCATTTCGTCATCATGTTGCACGTCATCGTGCTGCACCATGCTGCACCCATCATCACTATGTTGCATCTCATCATGCTTCATTAATCATGACTGTACCCATCACTGTACTACATTGTGTGCCATTGCTGCACCATACTGCCATCCTGACCTATGTGTTGGCTGCACCTTGCTTGCTTGTTGTCCCTTGCTTGCTTGTTATCCCTAGCATGCTTGTTGTCCTTAGCATGCTAGTTGTTGCATGCTAGTTGTCCCTTGCATGCTAGCTATAACATTGCATGCTTGGTGTATTTGTTGCTAAGTACCATACAACTATTCCAATGTTAGTTAGCTATCCCTTACATGCTGCTCTCCTTCGGAGATAGATGCTCCAGCTGTTTTGGTAGATGCCGGCAGTTCCGGCTGTTCCTGGCAGTTTCGATTGTTCTCGGCAGTTCCGGCAGTCGCGACAGTTCCGGATTTTTTGGCAATTCCAGCTTTTCCGACAGTTCCGACTTTTCTGGCAGTTTCAGCTTTTCGTCATTTCCGGCATTTCCGGCCTTTCCGACATTTCTGGCTTTTCCAGATTTTCCGGCAGTTTCGTCTTTTTTGGATTTTTCGGCTTTTTCGGTAGTTCCAGATTTTTCGGCTTTTCCAGCAGTTCCATTTTTTTCAGGAGTTCCGATAGTTCTAGCTTTTCTAGCAGTTCCGAATTTTTTGGCAGTTCCGTCTTTTTCGACTTTTCTGGCTTTTTCGGCAGTTCTGACAGTTCAGGCTTTTCTAGCTTTTCCAGAAGTTCCTGCTTTTCTGGCAGTTCTGGCTTTTCCAACAGTTCTGGCTTTTCTAGCTTTTCTGGCTTTTCTGGCTTTTTCGGCTTTTTGAGCAATGTAGATCTTATTCTATCATGACTGCATTTAGATCTAGGGCATGTTATCTAGGGCAACGTATACCCTAGGGCACTCCCTCTAGCTCTCATCTTCATCAAACCCAAAACAGGATGAAGTGAGATCACAAGAGTGAGTGTGTGTGTGACAAATGACTTCAAGTCCTCTTCTATTTATACTAAAACGTAGAGGTTGAATAGACATGACTATTGGGCTTCTGAGCCTACATAAGTTGTTGTCCGACTTGAGAATTTGTCCATAATCAAAATAAATTCATATCTTCATAAATACTTATCGGAATCGGATGATCTTTAGATCAATCCTACACCTCTTGATGAGAGGGATCTAAGAAAAATATCAGCTGCCATAAACAAGATGACCCACATGGAGTTTTTCCCTAGTTTCCAATTTTAACACTCCCTCTCAATTAGGGAGAACTCCATCTGCTGATCCATATGTCTGACTATACTATCTCTGCCATCAGTGCCCTGCACTGCACTGGTCTGCTCTGATCTACTGAGTTGTGCTTTGCTCTACTTTTCTCTACTCTGCTTTGCTCTGCTCTGTTGAACCATGAAGAAGAAGAATTGATTGAGAATGTCTCATACCATTCTCTACTGACCCGAAGTCAGTTTCATTTGAAGAGAGTGTGGCACATCACTCTTACTGACTCGAAGTCAGTTTTATTGATCCCATATCAATATCACAAGAGAGTGTCTCAAACCACTCATACTGATCCCAGATCAGTTTCATTGATCCCAGATCAATATCACAAAAGAGTCTCTCAAACCACTCATACTAATCCTTGATCAGTTTCATTGATCCCAGATCAATGGAGGTCATCTTAGCATAGGGAGTATGATAGATACAATGATGCATCCATCGATAGAACTACTATGGTCCTTATCGTCATTTCCCTGCTCATTGATCAGACGAGAGGTACTTCCCATGAGTCCTAGATTGCATGGGTAGTATGTCTCGACAGGAGAATGAATCATCCTATCTACAGGAGAACGAATCATCCTGTCAGTGGATGCCACGGAGAATGAATCATCCTGGCCCACAGTCACCACGGAGAACGAATCATCCTGGCCCGCAGGAGAATGAATCATCCTGTTCCACAGTCTCCACAGAGAATGAATCATCCTGGCCCACAAGAAAACGAATCATCTTGTTCCACAGTCGCTACGTAGAACGAATCATCCTAGTCCACAGGAGAACAAATCATCCTATTCCACAGTCGCCATGGAGAATGAATCATCCTTGCCCACAGGAGAACAAATCATCCTGTTCCACAGTCGCCACGGAGAACGAATCATCCTGGCCCATAGGAGAATGAATCATCTTGTTCCACAGTCACCATGGAGAACGAATCATCTTGGACCACAGGAGAACGAATCATCCTGTTCCACAGTCGCCAAGGAGAACGAATCATCTTGGCCCATAGGAGAACAAATCATCCTGTTCCATAGCGCACCACCAGGGGAGGGTGAGTCACCCTGTGGTCGTATGCTGCTCCAGTATGTACCCAAAGTCCCCCAAAGCTCCCAGAGCTCAATGCATGCAACATGCAGGACCCTTATAAGAAGGTCTCTCAACAACTCCAAGTCGTTGAGGAAAGTTACAAATTTGACCTTTCCCTGGGGCTTTGACAAAAAATGTCTGCAACCTATACATCAGTATCAATGTGATGGAGCCTCCTCGCTCATCGAATTACCATATCCTCGATAAGGCAGTATCCGATGTCTATCTGCTGGAGAAATCATTGAATACATGATTCCTCAATAATCAAATCCCACCTCTGGTTGTCACAAAGAATCATAGTGGTATTCATCATGTGTACAAACAACTCACTTAAGAGCTTCTGCAACCATGCAGCTTCACACGAGATCATACTCGTAACTATGTATTCAGTCTCGGCGGTGCTTATAGCAACTGATTTCTGCTTCCTGCTCATCCATGATATCGGAGTAGAATCCAAAGAGAACCAGCACTGAGAAGTGCTCTAGTGATCCTCCACACTGCCTGCCCACTCAGCGTTCGAATAATCATGCAGTTTCATATTTTCGGTAGTGTATCTCAATCCATGAGAGATTGTACCTTGAAGATATCTCACAAGATTCTTGGCACCAATCTAGTGAGGCTCAACCAAATATGAGCTCACCATGCTAACTGCAAAACATATGTCTAGAAGGAAGTTCACTAGAATGAGTTTATGAAACTCAGTGGCATTTCCCAAATCTAGTCCGACATCACTACCATATAACTTCTGAAAGTTAATATCCTTGAGGTAGTCACAGGCTTGCAGTTTATCATTCCACATTCGGAATCCAACTCCCTCTTACTTATGCAAATGAGAGGGTTTGCACCTGTCAGAAATAGGTCATCCTCATAAGGTGTCGGTATGAGAGGTCTATCATCCACAACCTTCGGGTAATGGTTTGGATCAGTTTCACTCCTTTTGAATCTCAGCTTCATCTGACAGCTATCAATCCTCTCATACTATGCCCGGGGAGTTTTGCTTCAAGCCATAGAGGGCTTTCTTCCACCTGTATACATGAGATTCCTGATCACGAATCTCAAACTCCTCGGGTTGTTCCAACCTATGGACTTGCTACATGAGGGGAATGGTCCCCTTGTAAGATTTTCCTTTGGTACATCTCAGACATGTACTTTCATGCTCTTTTTGAATTCAGGCATCTCTATCACTATCTGACTCACAGACCTTCGGTGCTATGTGTCAATGGACATGGTCCCCAGTGGACTTCCTGCAACTTGATACAACCCTCAACTCAAAAACGTCTTTGAAAATTCTATTTTCAAACACGTACCTTTCCATCGATGAGTGCCACCCTGAAACCTTTGACTCTCATTGCTGAAATGGACACCAGGTTCTTCTTGCGATAAGGTCCATAAAAGAGATTCTGTAAATGAATTGAGTTACCCTCATTCAATTGAGGGATAACATTCCCTACACCCTTTCCGGGATAGGTGGCATCGGCTCCAAGTATAATCCCATGATTGTTTCCATCTCTACCAAATTAGAGAGTGCACCCATCTATCCGATGAAGTGCCTTGAAGCACTGCAATCAATAAGCCAGATTCCTAAAGAATATGAAAGAGAGGGCCAATACAAGATTACACTTCTCTATCTTATCAGAAACAACATTTGATTATTCATACCTGGGGTTCCTTTCTTTCTTTGAAGAGTCGACCATTTCCTTGATGATCTGCATTACCTGTCATTCCTTTGATCATTGAAGATGTCCTTGGAATGATTGTTATATTCATCAAGAGATGTGTCTCTGCCATCCGGACACTCCTTCACATAATAGCCAAACTTATTGCAACCAAGGCATCCACCTTTCCTTCCACCTTTAGATCTGAACTTCCCAATGAAGTGATATTTAGATAGGCCATCATAAACTTCTGCTGAGCCATTCTGATAATATTCTCTGCTTCAACTTCACCCTTGGTGAATTTGAAGAGGGATGAGGAATCCACCGATCCTTTTGTCCTTTCCCAACCGTCTTTGGTGATTGCTCTTTCACTCTTACTTGGGCATTATCTTCACCTCAGCTTTGATACCATGTTAATTTTAGGTATGTTCTATGCTAGAGCAATTTATTTCAATTTTCACAGTTAGCTCAATATCTTTTCCAGATTCGCAATCACATCATTATTAAAGAAAACTGCAGATAGAACATAAATGTAAATCGTAGAAGACAAGCCAAGACAAGAGGACACAAGATGTGGCGCTAGCTAGGGACAAACCCCAATGTGGGGAAACCCTTGATCAATTCTTCTTATATGTTCTTCAATAGTTCAACAGAGAGAGAGAGAGAGAGAGATAGTACATTTACAACAGAAGTCAACACTTTGACTTATCTAGATAAGAGCTTAGACGATCTCTAAGAAGATGATACATGAGATCAGTTGAAGACATGCTGCTTCAACTAATTCTCCAAGGTGACTCCTTTACCTATTGTTGTGCTGAATTTTGTCATCATGTTGCACCTCACCACACTGCACCATGTTGCACCCATCATCACTATGCTGCATCTCATCACGCTTCATTAATCATGATTGTACCCATCATTGTACTGAATTATGTGCCATTGCTGCACCATGTTGCCATCCTGACCTATGTGTTGGCTGCACCTTGCTTGCTTGTTGTCCCTAGCATGCTTGTTGTCCTTAGCATGCTTGTTGTCCTTAGCATGCTTGTTGTTGCATGCTAGTTGTCCCTTGCATGCTAGCTGTAACATTGTATGCTTGGTGTATTTGCTGCTAAGTGCCATACAACTATCCCAATGTTAGTTAGTTGTCCCTTGCATGCTGTTCTCCTTCGGAGATAGATGCTCCAACTATTTTGGTAGTTGCCGGTAGTTCTGGCAGTTCCGGCTGTTACCAGTAGTTCCAATTGTTCCTGGCAGTTTCGGTTGTTCCCGGTAGTTCTGACAGTCCTGGCAGTTTTGGCTTTTTCGAAAGTTCCGGCTTTTCCAACAGTTCCGGCTTTTCTGGATTTTTTGGCTTTTCTGGCAGTTCCGGCTTTTCTAGCTTTTTCGACATTTCTAGATTTTCTAGCTTTTCTGACAGTTCCGGCTTTTCCAGCTTTTCCGGCGGTTCCTGCAGTTCCGGCTTTTCCAGCTTTTCTGGCAGTTCCGGCTTTTCCAGCAGTTCCGGTTTTTTCGACTTTTCGGACAGTTCTGTCTTTTCCGACAGTTCTGGTAGTTCTGACTTTTCCAACTTTTCTGGCAATTCTGGTAGTTCTGGATTTTCCGACAATTCCAGATTTTTCGAATTTTCTAGCTTTTCCGATAGTTCCGATAGTTCCAGCAGTTCTAGCTTTTCTGGCTTTTCCGGCTTTTCTGGATTTTCCGATAGTTCTGGCTTTTCCGACAGTTCTGACTTTTCTGGCTTTTCTAGCGTTTCTAGCTTTTCTGCCTTTTTGAGCAATGTAGAGCTTATTCTCCCATGACTACATTTAGATCTAGGGTAGCGTATACCCTAGGGCACTCCCTCTAGGTCTCATCTTCATCAAACCCAGGATGTAGTGAGATCACAAGAGTGAGTGTGTGTGTGTGACAAATGACTTTAAGTACTCTTCTGTTTATACTAAAACATAGAAGTTGAATAGACATGACTGTTGGGCTTCTGAGCCTACATAAGTTGCTGGACAACTTGACAATTTGTCCATAATCAAAATTAATTCATATCTTCATAAATACTTATTGGAATCGGATGATATTTAGATCAATCCTACACTTCTCGATGAGAGGGATCCAAGAAAAATATCAGCTGCCGTAAATAAGATGACCCACATCGAGTTTGGCCCTAGTTTCCAATTTTAATAACATCTGATACATCTCATCATAATCCTGTTCCCAGAAGGTTGTAAGCTTCGTCCCATTGACACTTCTCAAGGTCATCATCTCGGGATCAGTGTGAGAGATGATCCAGTGTATCATGTCCGCGCATGGGAACACGGGATATCTGCATGAAATCTGGTACAAGCTGGACTTGTGAATGTTCACGTACACCTGATGGTCTTCGAGGTGTTCCCCAAAAGTGCTTGCAAATGTTTCATTGACTTCTTGCCACTTTAGTTTGATGTCCTTGTCTAGATACAACTTTGTATCTTCATAGATCGGCAGACTAGAGGACATTTGCTCAACTGCTACTCCAGTTGCATTTCCATCAGTGTCCTGAGATCCTGTTCTCTTGGAAGCCATTGAGACAGATGAACACCTGAAATATCTGGAGACAAGAAACATGCATGGCAAGAAATTTGTTAGCAAAAACAAAGCAAATTCTGGGGAATGACACAACACATACTTGGGAAACTGTTGAGCAAGATTGCAAAATTTCTTCTGGGAGGCTAGGTTACTGGCTGCCAGAACTACACAAAAAGCAGTTTGGGCTGTTTGGGAGGTAGGATTGACTGCTGGATCTGCGCAATGCGCAATCTTGACTGATTGCTGGCTACTGGGATTGTGCAATGTGTAATTCCAGCTAGGAAGGATTGCAGGCCCAGGGACTGAATTATGCAATTTCCTGGGCCAGTAGTCACTGTCCTCCAGAAATGCGCAAAATAGTCCTGGAGGCTAGTGTTGGGAAAAAATGTGCATTTCTGGAGAGGAAGGCAAAGCCTTCCTTCCCAAATTGCGCAAAGCAGTCTCAGTGAGGCAGAGTCTGGGACAAGGTTGGCCCGACTTGTCGACGGGCAACTGAAAGAAAATAAGACAATGAATGCATGGCGACACTAAGTGATAGTAGAAGTGATTGACAATGCATGCAAAACATAAATGAAAGATTCATCAAATAGATCAACATGCATGTGGGTCGCCAGTTGGGCGAAAGTTCGTGAAAAATAGTTTCATGCATGCGATAGTAGTGATAGCAACAAAAACTAAAACATATCTAGGACAACCTAGTATGCATGTAAATGATAGAAAGCGTTCAAAGAAATCAAGAAAACATCACTCATACAAGTGAATACACAAAAAGTACAGAAATGCTGAAAAAGAAAAGTTGAGGCCACTTACCCGTGAATAGCTGAGTTAGATGTGTCAAAGAGTCCTAGATGTGCTATGAGATATTAGATCTCCAAGATCGATGTGAAATAATGATCTCTGATGTGTTGAATAAATAAGTTTGGGCTCATGACGCGCATGCCACAAATCTAGGAAAAAATGACACTTGGAGGGAAACTTATAAAAAAACATTGCATGTAACACCCCCCCCACCCCCGTCTGCTAAAAATAGCTCCCTGAATCATGGGATGCCTTTTGCATGTTTCATTTTTCTATTCTGGGAAGAACAAGTCATGCATGCATGCAAGTCAAGTTTCCTTGGTCCCGGGTGGAACTGGTCAACCGGAATGCTCATGCATGCAGCTGCTCAAATACTTGAGAAAAATGCACATTTTTGGTTGGAAGTTGGGCTGACTGCCCAGGATTTTTGTGTAATTTCTGGGCAGAGCAGCTGACTGTTGCCCAAATTTGCACAAATTCTGGGCTGAGCAGCCCTGCTAGGGAAATTTGTGTAATTTCTGTTGGGAGTGTTGGCTGGAAAAATTGCGCAATTTCCGGAGGGAAGGTTGGTTTCCCTCCATAAATGCGCAATTTTCTTGGGGAAGCTACTCAGCTTGCAGCTAGACCAAGTCTGGGTGAATAGCCTGTGAGGGGAATGCATCAAGCTATGCTCGACAGGCTGCCTTTGTGCATGAAAAACACTGAAGCTTGTGTACTTGACGAAGCAAGAAAAAGTGTTGTGTAAGGTTTGTAGGGAGGCTCCAAAATAGTCTAAGGAAAAATTTTGGAGGGTGGTTGTAGCTGCTACAACACTTGGCAACACATTGGTAGAACTACAACTCTCTTAATGGACCTCGTTCATGAAAAGCACGTCTAACACTTCCAGAAGTATTGTTAAGTTCTCAACTCATCTTGGTTTCACATTGGCTTGATTGTAAGATGTAGCATCAACCAAACACTTGGTTGATTGACACATATTCCAAGCCAAGGCAACATAGTTGTTTCTATTGGGGTTAAGGTGTATCTAGGTGCACAAGCAATATAGTCGTCAGAGTCTTAGTTTCATCTCTGTTGTTGTTCCACTGCCAGCAGGCTTGGACAGTATTGCCGTAGAGTCACATAGGAACACAAGCATGGCTATGCTGCTAGCGAGCCTGGTCAGTACCTTGGCGGAGTTACTTGCATCACCTCCCTACACAGGAAGCCTTTCTATTCTTTCACCTTATTCATTTTTCATTTTGAATTTTTTTGACTTTTTTATAATATTTTTTCATTTTTCATTTTTTCAACTATGCATAACACTTATTCATTTCAGAGGTGGAAGAGGGATCCTGACTTATTGAGATTAGAAGAGTTTGTCCCAGCAGAGAAATAGTTTATGTATCTCTAATGTGCCTGTTAAGGTTTTCCCTCTTACCTTACTCTACTTGACTGAGCTGATAAGGGTTAACCCAAAAACAACTGACTAGAGAAGGTGACACTAGTTAGCGTGCAAGCGTTGTCTTTTAACCAAGGTTCACTTCAAACATCACGTATTTCCCTTCGACGTATCATGGGGTAAAAGTAAAAAGCTCTTCATACAGAGGCAAGATGATAGATAACCAAGTAGTGCTGCACAAGCCCTCTTGTACTTCACCCAGCTCGTTTCAAGAGTCATACATGATTTCATGCAAAACTAACATGCGAATGAAACAAACGAACTAACAAACATCAAATAAAACCAAAAGTGAAGGAAAAGCAAGTAAGCAAACAAGCAAGTAGACAAACAAGCAAACAAAGCATATAAGCAAACAAGTATGCCAGCAAATTGACTGAAAGCAAACACTATTCCTACTCCTACACTAATGGTGCATGGGCTTGATCACGTGAAGTGATATTTCCAATGTAGCCACCGACACATTGGTAGACCCATGTTGGTGAAGACTTGGTCCGCGAGCAACCCAGTTGTGCGAACCAACAAGCAAGAGAGATATAACAATGAAGAAAACCACACTTCATAGTGACCATAAGACATAAGTGAGTGCAAGTGCATGACGAGCAGTCCATGGACTTATCATGGTGCTGTGTGACACTGTGTGCAACTTTGAAGCACAAGCACACTCTTGACTGAGACATGCAAGCAAACAAAAGAAACAAAGATAACTTGTGTCGTACATGAGTGCTTGCAATGTAAGATTCCTCCAATGAATGAGTAATGGGATCATACAATTTGAGCAGAGTAAGTGTGATCTGCGTGTGAGATGGATCTTCAATGCATACATATGAGTGATGAGGAGCCTTGGGTGATTGAACAGTTTCCTGATCGGTAGTGAGACTACCCCAAGAGAGCGAGGACCTAACATAACCATCAATTTGGGATGAAGTGTATCGATAGTCTTGGGTGTTTCAACTTCATAATTAGGTAGATCATCATAAACGATGGCTTCGAAATATCAACTGCGATAGAGTCATGATCATGATCAAATACAGAAAGAAATGGATCACGATCGCCATGATCAGAAAAATCAATGAATTCATCGGCATCTTGAATCAGATGAATCAAACAAAGGGGTAGATGAAAAGCGAATAAAATCATCCTCTATGTTTCCCAAAAAGGCAGATGAAAGATCAAGTGGGTTTTCAATGAATAAATTATCCTCTCCATTGTTGAATGATGGGTCAACATCTGATGAGTCTTGTGAGTGATCTACAATGGGTGCATCCGTGGATGAAGACACACATGAAAAATCATGGATGGTAGGTTCATCAAAGAAGTTAGGAAAGAATGGAGGGGGCTCGGATGGAAGGGAGTCATCCTTCACCGAGTGTTGATGCTCAAGCTCCCACTCATACTCTTCATGAATGATAGTGCATGTTGGCTGTATAACACCAACTCTGTCAATGGATTGTTCCTCGTTCACAACAAGTGAAGAGTCTGGAATGGATGAACACAATACATCATCATCTGGAGGAACACTCGAGTGCAAAGATGGAGGTCGTAGAACATAATGCATATGAGAACTCAAAGGACTCATAACCAAATCTGTGCAAAAATTGAGTGAAGTGATGTTGGGAGAATGTGAAAGATGAACATGTGTGTGAGCATGATCTTCAACATCACTTGGCAGTGGTGGAGCTGTTGAATGAGAGGAAGGTGGACAATTAGTCGAGATAGTGACCGCATCCACATGAGATTGCACAACTCCATCAATGAATAATGTTGAGCGAGGCTTGATCTCAAGCTTCTTCTTGGGACGAGCATATTTCTTAAGGAAATACTTGAATTGGTCCTAAAGATAAGCAAATTTCATCTGGCTCCTTGGAGCTTGAAACTGCAAGTCACGAAAGCGCTACCAAAAATCAATAACTGATTCATGTGGAGCCTTCTGTTTTTGTAATAGTTTTTGGTCAAGATGGTCTGGATCAAAATGATAGAAAGTGTCTTCAATAAGATCACATAAGTGCTCAAGTGAGTGCATGCTGTTAGCCAGTAGGCTGAGCAGCCATCTACGTGGAGATTCACGAAGTGTGTGTGCAAGTAGCAAGCTGGCCTGTTCATTAGAACACCCATCTTCCTCATGAAGCATGGAAAGAAAGCCATGTAAGTACTCAGGCCAGGCCACTTTGCCTTCACCATCATATGTGAAAGTGGACAAGAGATCGAAAAAATCCCTCGTGATGGAGACATATTCATGATTCAAAAAACATCATGGGGGAAGAAGAGTGCAAGAATCCATGAAAGGTATGCAGAGGTTCAAAACTGGATGAGAGGACACAACTTGTAATCTTGCCCTCCTTCTAGCGCCAGAAATGTTGACGGTGCTGGACCTGCCAACATGTCAAGGGGATCTCCCCTGTAAGAAGTCCCAATTAGACCTCAGATCGTTTGGTGTAGGAGTCTTAGCAGTGGGTCGTAAGGTAATGCCTTGACCATGATGTTCCACAGAGGCAAGTAATATAACTCTGTCAGTAGCAAGGGTGTGACCGCTGCAGTGAGTCAAGGAAGGTGAATGAGAGGTTGTAACACATGGGGGTGAGATGAGTGTGCTCCTTAGCAACCTGTAGTAGTACTCAGCGAAGAAGGGAACAGACGAGCAAATATGCATCACAAGCTGGAAAGTAGATCAATTGACAATCCAAAGTGATGGTTAAACCAACAACACATCTGCAACATGATTCATATAATTGCATATGAAGCATTTCATACACAATTACGTAAGTTAAACAACATATATTGCTAAACAACCGGAGCAGTTCAACTACAATAACAACATATGCATGAAAATGTGCTGGCTCTTATTATATAAAGAAGTGTAAGTCCCAATCATACAATACATCCATGTAAACCTACTATCCCCAACAGTGAAGCGTCACAGCCACATCTACCCGCTCCTCCAAAGAGATGAACTAACTCTGTGCAGTGGAGAAGCCAAGGCGCATTACAATAATGTCCAAGATTTCTCCAAGATAATCTTATCAAAAGTTTGGATAACCAAAAGCCTATATAACTAGCAATTGTCCCAAAAGGTACAAAGAGAGGCCGATAGGATTAGTGAAAGGAAGAAAGTTCTATAGATAGTCAAGCATATATAAAGTTAAGTAGTGATGAAGGTGTTAGCTACCTATACCAATAGGTTTCATATTTCATAATTGGCAAGGAAATGTCCAAATATGCTCTGCTTTGATGATGCAAAGATCACATATTTCCAAGAGAATACAATCTGTGCTTATAGCTTGATGTGGACTCAATTTTGATGGATGATCCAACAGCCTAATCTGGATCATGCCATGTTTTAAATTTTCAGCTGTAGAATAGAGAAAGAAGTCTGTCCAAACTGTTTAATCTTGGCAGACAAGTAGTTTAGGTAGAGAAGAAAGGCTCCCAACTGCTTAATCTGGGACCTTGGAAGAAATAAGGGTAGAAGTAGATAGAAAAACAAAAGAAAAAAGCCAAAGAAAAGAAAAGGCAAATAAGGGTCTGCAAGCCTAAGTGCACCCTCCAAGAAGAAAACAAAAAATGCTAGGCAAGTAGATGGGTAGGGAGTTGGGGTTGCAGAAATGTCATTTCTTACAAATTGCATGTGTGTTAGCCTTGTTCATAAAGCAAAATCAATGAATTGAGAAGGTGTTCTTCTCCATCAGGTGGCAGCAAAGCATAGAAGCATGTCTAACCTCCCTTCTTCCCCTCTTCCCATTCATTACTAACATCCCATCATCAGTTGAGATTCATGGAAGAATTGATGGTTTTATGGTGGTTCTTAGTCCTATTAGAAGCCACATTTCTTGTCTAAAACTCTTTTCATTTTGATCTACTCCCTAAGCTAAGTTATTTTCAAATAAACTTAGTGATATTTCCCTTCATCCACCCTTTTTCATCCATATTAACCCTAACTCTATTATATAATTCCCCTATGTTACCCTTTCCCTAGTATTATAACACCATGGTGTATAAACCCCAAACATTGTATAAATATCCCTCCCCTTGGCATTATAGCCATATGTTCTCTGTCAGGGATCAAAATGACATCTGGTCACTTTGATAAACCTAAGCCAAACCCCCTCCCATCTTCTGAATCCATTTGGCCCATTAAAACCTTCATTTACTAAGAAAACCTTGGAAAAAACCCTTTTTACCTATGACCCGCTTCATTTGCAAATAACACACCAAAAACCCACTTTTTGCACTTATCCAAAGTATCGGCGCATATTATTTTATTTTCAAAATACATTGAAAAACATTACAAACCACCGCATCCCAGAGGTGTCCGCCGAGCACAAATCCCGAAAGAAGTATTATTTTAATCCCGCCCCCCTTCCGTATTGACCGATCACTTCACTGACCCGTCAACCGTCCGATCGAGCGCTTTTGATCGGACGGCCATTATACATATCGGGTTGGGCCCGACGTCCGACAGTTAGCACCCGAGAAACTGTCAGAGGGTGACGTCAGGCCTCTGCCACGCGTCGCCCTCACAATTTCTCGGGTTGCCCTCTGACAAAACCATCGCCGTATGGTAGGCGGTCCGAGAAAACCATTACCGCTTTTTCCGTTTACCACCAGTTTTGCCATGCCCTCGTCATCACCGCGTCATCACCGCGTCATCACCACGTCACTGCCACCCCGTCGCCGCATCAGCTCCTTCGTCCGCCCCCGCGCTGATATGTCCGCCACCTCACTATCCCCGTGGACCAATCATATCTCGCCACATCACCCGATGACGTCATGCTGACGTCATCCGACCTTGACCCCACCTGATGACGTCATGCTGACGTCATCCAAAAAGTGCGCCAATATGCCAAAAAATCTATATTTTGGCCAATTTTCGCGTTTTTTCATACTTTTGCCTATTCGCTGTTGCTTTCTCTGCATGGTTTTTTCACGTCCAAACTTGCACCACCTTGCTGAAATCGATTCGGAGACCTCCAGCGCGCCATTTCTACATAGATTCGTGACCGTTGCTTGCTGTTTACCAGGTATTTACCCTTGTAAATCCTTCATATGCCTAATTTGTCTGTGAATTCCCTCTAAAAAGCTTAAAAGACACCGAAACTTATAAATTGCCGGTAAAATTCCTGTGTCTAGCCCCCATTCGCAACTGTGAGGTCGAAAAGCACCAGCTGAGCCTTGTTTGCCCACATTTTCATAAGAAACTGTACTCTGTTCGCGCAATCGCGAACCAGTCACTCAAACTGTACATACCTGCTAAAAGAGACAGATTGATACCAGACATTGGTCTTATTTACACTTCAAAGCAATATTTCAATTGCTGCAGTTGTTCATCTGCCCTCTATTCCTTGAAATTCACACTTCCATTGTAAAGAAACTCCTCCGGGTTGCTCTGATCATTCAGAACCAGTTTACATACAAATCAGAAGCCTTAGTAGCTATGGAGACACCAATAGCCCTGAATATCCAGCCTCTGAATGCCCCTCAAAGGGAGATAACATGGAAAGCCCTGGGAGATGTAGATTATCAGATGTTAGATTGGTTTCCATTGGGTTCCAAGTTCAATATTCACATGCTAAATGAATTGAAAGCCCAACACCTTGGTGGAGCTGATATTTTAGGGATTTGGGACTCAAATTTGCCCATTTACAACCTCCCTCAAGTCAATGCCCTCCCAGACTTGATCCACAAGTGCCAGGAATGCTATGATCCTTGCCAGAGAGCTGTTCTCAGTCCTACAGGCTCAGTTTTGTTCTTCATCACCCCAGAAACCATAAATGAGATGCTGCATTTCCATACTGCAAGGCCATTAACCCCTCTTTCCATGTTGGATTTAATAAAGAAGGGGAGTAATCTGTCAAGTGCCCAGATTACCAAAATTAACCAGTTATTTGTACAGCCAAGCTCTGAAACTATAAGGACTCCCCCTATTGGATATCACTACCTGAATGACCTGGGCAGAATGCTAGTGGATTTGATCAGCTATGTCCTGGGATACAAGGGAATTGAGGATGTTGATGGCACTATAATGGCAATGCTGTCCATGTTTTCTCCTGGAAAGCCTCCAGCTGTACACTATGACTATGCCACCTATATTGCAGAAAAGATCCATGAACAGCTAATGAATCTACCAAGGGAAAGGGTGTTCAGATACACCTCATACATCTACCACCTGTTCTTGTTTTATCAGCCAGACAGTTTCTCCATTCCCCTCAAGAAACTTAATGCCCAGGGAAATCCAAGGTCAGTGGTGTTTTGGACTTCAGTTTTCCATGATGTTTCTCAATCACCATACACATACTGTGAATTTATAGACCTGTTCATTCACCCAGCTATGACATTGCTGTATGGTGTCCCTCCTCCAAGGTTAACCGATGACATGCAGAGAATTCTCCATCTCTCCAAATCCTACAGCATTGGTGATTGGTATTTTTACCAACACCACACAGTAATCAGAGTATATGGCTGTGAATTGGACCCTTACAGGCTGCCAAGGTATGTCCCCATGAGACTGTTCGCCCTAGAATACTTTAGGCAGTTTGGAAGTGCAGATTGCTTCCATTTCCAAAGCAAAAACAAGAAGGTACAACTGAAGGTAAGGAGCCAGCTAGGCCCTTTTTTGTACAACAAAAGAGAGGAGGGATGGAAGGAGGCAGATATGATCTTAGAGGGTTTCAAATTGCAAACCAGTTTTAAATGGATACCTTATGACCGTAATCATTTTATCTCCCTCAGGAGGATAAAACACAAATTGGGTAACTATTCACATGTTAGGCTGCCTCATATTGAAAAGTATGCAAATTCTTTAAGCTGGAAAGAGGGCACTCTAGAAGAGCCAATCTCTAGAGAGCAGATACTAGAGAGAGAGGCTAGGAATATGCAAAAGGAGGCTGACTTGGAAACTTGTGGACAGGTTTCCTTATCATATCAAAGGCAACTTGGAGCAGCTGCCTCTTCTTCAACAACACATCAGCAAGCTGCCATGGACACTCAACAGACAGGCAGCAAAGGCAAAGGAAAGCAGGTGGAACAAGAGCAACCACCTCCCATGATTGAAGACCAAACAGATAAAGAGATGGAATAGCAAGAAGAAGTGCAACAGCAGGAAGAGCAACAGCAACAACAGGAATCACAGCAAAGAGTAGGGCAGCATGACATAGAGCAGCCCACACATCAAGAAGGGGCAGTTGAGGCCCCAATTCTCACTGAGCAGCAGGCTCAAAACGTAGTACCTCCTAGGCAAGAAGCAGTTAATGAAACCTCAGTCCTCCAAACTCCACAAAAGGAGGATGTAAGCAGGAAAAGGGATAGAGACACTCCCTTGACTACATCAATAAGTCATGGTGAGAAGAGGCACAGGATGAACCCCCTTTCAGAGGAAGAGATGCCTATAGGGCAATCTTTGGGTATGGGCCCGCCCAGTTTGGAGGCATCTGCAAGTTCCTTCCAACAGGAACAAGAGAGGACAGTGGGAGGAGAAGTCAGCTCCTCTAGCCAGTAGAGAGAGGGTGAACTGAGCATTAAACAGCAGTTCATCGAAATAAAGAAAAGGAATGAGCCCATAAAAATACAGCTGTATAACCATTTGTTGAAAATGGCTCCCACCAACCAACATCGACTAATGTCTGCATATGCTGTCCAGGAGGGCAAGATGATCATGAGTCACCTCATACCAACTACATTGCAGCCACAGTCCCCTTCAGATTACTTAAGAACCAATCTTGAGGTCCTGGCCAAGGACATCCACCCAATGGATAAAATTGAATTGCATAAACAAACAGGTGAGATGGTCTATGCTTCCTTGGCAGACAAGACATTAGATAACTACAGGCTAGAAAATAGCCTTAATAATACAGCTGCCCAACTTGAGTTGGAAAGGGCATCCTCTCAAGCAAAGGACAACAGAATAAGGTCCTTAGAAGATATAATTATTGAGATTGGACATGATCCCAAAGATATCAAAGGCATACAAGAAATATTAAAATTGAGGGATGCAGATATGGCAGCTTTAAGGAGAAAGATCAAACTCCCAGCCACAATTCACCCTCAAACAGATGAAGTAGCTCAACAAAGGCATGATCAAGATGCCACGACTTTGCTGGTGTCTCTCTACAAGCAGCTTATCCAGACACAATAAAAGCTGGGAGAATCAGAGGCTGCACAGGCAGCATTACAGGCAGCTTTGAAGCAAAGAGAAGAAGGTCGGACCTCCCAGCCTCCTCCTCAAATCATTAACCTTGAGGAAGCTCCTCCAACTACTATTCCTCCTCCTCAACAGACTGAACAAGCAGCACCATCTACTTCAGCACCACCAACAACAGAGCAGGCCCCTAGCTTGGACATGCAAAAGCTAAGAAATGAGATTCAGGCCCTGGAAGCTCAAATGACAGAGCTGAATGAGACCAGGGAGAAATTGGCCAAAGTAAATGATAGATATGACAAATCCAAGCAGTCTGTGGCAGAAAAGGGCAGGGAGATAAAAGCCCTCAAAGACAGGATCAAAGAGCTGGAGAATGAGCTCAAATTAGATAAGGTTGTGGCTGAGCTTAAAATAGTGCTGTGGGCTAATGTTGGCCAATCTATTAATGACCAATGGCAGTATATTGAAACAATCCATGAGCAGTTAGAGCTCATTCCAAAAGCACAGACTAAAATTCAGAGATCAAGAGCTGCTCTAAGCAATATGCCTGAAATTGCCACCAGGATGATTAATGTGCTTAACAATAGAACAAGTACTCAGTTGGCTACCATGGGAATTTCAAACAGAAATGAGCACATTCAGTTAATCAAGAGGGTTCTTACACTGAGAAACTTGGTGCAGACCTTAGAGAGAAGAACCCAGGACATGCAGACTGAGGTAAACAGGTTTTTGGAGAAATTTCAGGTATTAGAAAACAGAGGGCTCCCTAGCTTACTGAACAACGCAGGGAGACTGTTCACTCATGAGCAGTATGCCAAAAGGGTTAATGCATTTGCCACAAGTCAGATCAATGAGAAGCCCAGCACCTCAGAGGAAACAGGGCCAGCCACAGGACAGACTCTCTACAATAGAGTAGAAAGTTTATTTTTTATAATGAATGAAATCAAACACCTGTTTGAGGTGCCTCCCAATTTTTATAAATATACAGAGGCAAAGGAGACTATGGATGCAATTCTCAGGCATCAACTACCTACCCAAGAATGGTGGACTAAGGCAATACAGATGATTTTATAAACAGGAAGCCATTCAATAAATTTTGTTCATGAAAAATGCAAATTGTCATACACAGGATAGTTTAAAAGAATCAGCATGCATTAAAGATAAAAGCTGAGCCAACTCAGCAGAAGTCCCGGCCAGCAAGTCAAGACGGACAGCTACAGGTGACAGGGCCGAAAATTTACAGCGGAGCAGCCACATCAGCGCATTTTCCAGCATTTAAAGCAGATCATTCCAACCGACTCAGTAGCCTCCAAAGGCCAAAATATCTTCTGACAAGCATAAAGATGCATTTACTTTGTATTCAATGATGTAATAACTTTCTTATCTAATATCTTGAAAAGTTGGTGAACGTATTCATTTCTGAGATAAATTAGCACTCAGATATTTTGTACAACCGATTGTATATATTTTCCCCTCGCACAAACTTGCAGGGGTTGTTGTTGATTTCTCTTGAAGAAGTTCTTATGCTGTAATCCTTTCAGAGTTTAATAAAGAAAGTGATGGAATTTCTCGGAGTTCTGAAATGTTGAATGCGTTCTGGTGTCTGTTGAAAAACTGCAGGATTCCTGTGTACCTCACAATACAATAAGTTTTTTTGTAACTCTCTTTGTTATGCGTTTCAATCTGTTAAAATCCATATATGTTTCTAATTTCTAAGTGTTTAGAAACAAAGAAAAAGAATAACCTTCAGGACTTATTCATGCAATACCCTGAGTTCAATCTATGTTGTTAATGAATGTTTTCTTCAGCTATAATCTTGATAAGTGTAATTCTTAATTGCTGCGCTTTCAGAATATATCTTTCACAGTGACCTTTGTTTCAGGAATTCAAGTTTGCTCCTGAGCAACATGTTTCACTTTCACATCACCAGCTTAATGGAGAATTCTTAATTGCTTTCTGTTGGCTGACCACACATCACCACTTAAGTTTAAATTTTGTTTGTTGAGATACCCAATAGGCCCTGCAGTCTGAACATTCTCACTCCAGCATTTCAAAACATTCCACAGCTCTAGACTCCATTGCCCAATGATATACTACTGTCTGAACACTACATCTTAAGCACTGAAAGAAGTCCTTCAACCAAAACATAAACCAAAAACCTGAGCATAATAGCTAGCCTAAAACACTATCAAAACAGAGACAAATCATAAAGAGAGAGCCCTCTCTGATTACAGTTTGGCTAGGAACTGTGATCCAAAGATTGGTTAGTGGTTACCCCGGCCGTATTCCCTTGGGAGTCATAGGGAACAACCTGGGTGTTAACAGAAGGCAATAACCACGTTGACCATCCTGTACCAGTACATTTGATATTAGAAGAACAAAACCAAAACCAAACCATTCATATTAATATAGTAAGTGTAGAATGCGTTCATACTTAAAGCTCAATAGGTTCAATAGATTATTGGCAACATGGTTTTTTTTTAAATAAAAAGTAAATTACAACGTTGTACATGGTAAATGAAAAGTGGAGAAATTTGTGATTTGAAAATGTTAAAACAAATCACTTACATTACTGGTTGACAGTAGAACTAAAACATTAACATTATTAAAATTTTGAAACCGATTTTAAATTCATGTATTGTATTTTTCAAAGTATTTTGGGAAATCTTCTTAAAATAAGGAATGCAATTGCTAGTATAATTTTATTTATATCTGTTGCAATGTTTGTTTTTCTTGCTATGTCATCTGATTTTGAACTAAAGGAACAGGTGCTTAGGACATTTTCAGGCTATACAACTCACAGGAGGCTTACAATTAAGGCCCGAGTCATAAGAGATGGAAATCTAAGCACTTCATCAAGTTGGAGGCAACCACATGTTTGAGAGATCCAGAGTCTGCAATGAATTCACAGGATCGAGCAAAAGTATGCTAAATTTAAATGTAAGTACTTGTTTGTTGTCAGAATAAATTTTCTCACTGCAAGAGGGGCAGTTGACAGCAAAAATTGTCAATTTTGATACAGATTGGATTGCCATGCAGTACCATATTCTTCTACAGTTCGTTACAGTAAGGTTGGAAAATTGTAAAAGGAAGGTGACTTAGCAAAGGCTTTGATGATGTCAACATCATAAGAAGGCCAACATTTCGCTTTGATGTCTTGGAATAGCCAATCATCAAACATGACCTGTAACAAATTTCGAGTCGAGTTGTTTGATCTGCGTTCATTAGATGCCTGAAATTCTTAGTTTTATGTTTCATGCTTGGCCTTTCAGACTCTGTCTCTCATTTTGTTTTACATACTTAAGTCCTCAAATATAGTGGTTTTAGATTCCATTTTGGCAAACCCACCATTCAAAACAATATGTATTTCTCTGGCCCTCAAAGCAAGCTTTTAGCACTTATTAATCTATGCTCTGTCCAAGATACAATTCAAACTTTCATTTTCAAGCATTTTAAGAGGCAAAACAGTGAAAATATTTTAAATGTTCTATTTACTTGTCTGAATTTCTACAAATAAAATATATATCTTACATCCCGACCCCACCTTTAAGGGGTTTAAAAAGAATAAAGAGCGCTCTCAAAAAAATTAGAAACCTTTAATATAAGGTGAATTTTAAAAAATTTACATCAAGAATTTGATTCTGGAAATTTCTGCAATCCCTACACATTCTTCCTTTAAAGGGCATTTTACAATTTGGCTTTCCAAAAATGGAAATAGTCTCAACCAAAATTTTCAGTTATACGCTAATCTGTGTCTCCAGATAACAGCTCCCAATGATCGCCAGTTCACACAAAACATTGGTCACACACCAATTGCCGCCACATAACACTGCTTATGCATCACTCATTCGCAATAGGTTAACAGGTTTCTTTGATATCCAATTCTAACAATAGTTTTAGACCATCTTTGTGTTTTGCTTCCTCACATAATCTGTGTCTCAAGATATTTTTCCTTCTACACTCCCATACTCCCATACACTCGTTTTCCTTCTACTCACACCAATCATCTTCAACTTTGATTTCAAACCCAGAAAGGGGTTCAAGGTTTCTACAATTTCAAATTCAATTAAAATGATTTCAGTTTCTTGGAATTTTCTCTGGAGCAATCTTTGCTACCCCAAAACTGTTTATACCCTTTTCCATAAGTAAGGAATCAGAAGAATTTACATTTTAAATGGCAAATATGAATACTTTCGAAATTGTGATGAGTTTCTTCTTCCGTATCTATCACATAAGTAGTTTTAGTGCCACCCCATTGTTGGCCACTCTTCGCCGCTACATCTGTAACCTGGACACTTTGCCTACTTCAATCGCCCTCATTAACTTTTCCAGTGTAGCACAGTTCAGATCTCTCTTGCTACAGGATCTACGCATCAATTCTGCACTCAATGGCTCCACAATTATAGCCCCAAGCATAATTTGTCAGGGATTACCCTAGATTTGTCACGGTAACAATCTAGAAAGCAAATACTCAAAACTAATTGATTGAATATATCTCAGTCCCAGATGAAACATATAAAATTAACATTAATGGTAAAACTTAACAACATTTGAATCCTGCAAATACAGGCAGCGATTGCCTATAGTTACAGCCAAGAATAATGCCTTGTTCAGGATGATATACAATAGAAAAATTCATTATGGAATGAAACGGTTTCATTATGTCTCAAGGATCAAATATGTATAAATTTTGCATTATGTAATGAAACGACAGCATTTCATCTCAATGATCAAAGATCTCTTAATCAAAATAATGGTTTCCATTAAATGAATGTCATTACAAATTGCAGGAAGAATAGTTAGGAGCTCTTTAATGAAGAGCAGATCCCCATAATAATCACATGGTCCAGAGAGATATCCCGCAGGTATGTACAAGTAGTTGAGAGTATAAATGAACAGAACATATGTACAGGTAGTCTAATAATCAAGACCCATGACCAAATCAAATAAAATCAACTATACAGTTAGAAGAACATATTGTATTTCCAGGAGATGAATGAAGAAGCTTTATGGGCTTTATAAAACAATTGTTTTGCAAGGCCGGACAATAGACACCTACACAGTCTATGATAAAATTTCATCAGGCATAAATGTTAATATGAGAGGAATAATCAAGGGTTCTAGCTCCTTCCCATCCCATCCATTCTTCCCACTCGTCCCAATAATCGTTATTGATTCCCATCATGCCCTCGACAGAGTAATGAGCAAAATAGCTTTGCTGCTTTGCCTTTGCTAAACTGGACATTAACGTCTGCTCATTATCACAAAAGTAAAAACAATCAGAAAACCGTGGGCCTGCATAAGAGTCCCATATTACATAATGAAAATGCATATAGATAAAGATTACTCTTTGGCAGGCAATTTACCTCATAAGCCTGATTGATCTTGTGAAATTGAACCCCATGCACATCTCCTTTGCAAACATCCGGATGATACTGTAACCAGATTATATCAACATATGAGTGCAATATTAATGTTTTCTGACATTATATATGACCAGGGATATTGCCAGACAAATTTTCTTAAAAATTCTCAAGAATGTGTGAAGTCTGACATTTTTAATTTCTATTTCAAACCTGTATCTCTTTTTCTATTTGCTTCAGAAATGGAAGATTTATTGAAAATATCTGATCTTGAAAGTAAGATACATAGCTTCAAATGGACACTTGCATACCTGCAACGCAAGGCGACGGTACGCTCTCTTCACATCTTTTTCAGAAGCCCCAGGGCTCAATCTCAGCGTCTCATACTGCTCTTTCATCCCAGGAAAAGCAACAGAGGCCATCACAGTTACATTCCTCCTGCCTCCCATTTGTAATAGAATACAGATTAATAGCAGTGTGCAACCCATTGTGAGTGTCTGGAGCATCTTCCAAAGCTGAACATGCAAATGATATAAAAGTGAAGTATGTGAATGTGATGAAAGGCTAAAATGCTGACATTTTTTTGTTGTTTAATGTAGAAGGAATCTTGCCATTTGGGCTCTAGAGCCCAACCTGCTCTCTCTTATTGCAAAACACAGAGCATTTAACCAACGAAAAACACAGAGCAGTGGACCATGTACTCGATTATTCTTTGTTCATACCACAGAGAACTGTTCTATCAAGTACGTGAACCCCTGTTGTGGGGTATACTAATTTCAATTGGAAAACAACTCATCTCAACTACCTGCTTAACCATTCAGAGAACAGAAATGCACCGTGTTGTGGATGCCTTAAATTTAGTAGACCTTGGCCATACTATCTTATGAAGTATGGCTGTGCTGGCTATCAGATTATTTTAGGATTGTGATTTTGGACACCAAGGTTTAGATTATTTCTTTATTATGGTGGCTGTAATGAATGATTTTATATTCCATTCATTCTTACTGCATTTGGATAAATGCCCTTATTACTTTTTCAATAGGTTGTTGTAAACATCGACCTATCTAAAGTGAGAAACTTTTTTCTTTATAAAAAATGTTGTTGGTTGATTCATAAAACCCAAAACAAAGAGCAGTGGACCACGTAATTGAATACTTTTTGTTCATACAATAGAGAACAGTTCTATTAAGATATAACTAAACATGCCAGATATAACTAAACATATATACAATGAAAGTATTCGTTGGCTTCTAAACATATGTACAATGAAAGCATTCTATTATGTAGAGATGTAATTGAGAATGAGCCGCTAATCATATATGCATGATGGACCATGGCATCAGCAACACCAATTAGTGTTTATTGTGGTGCCATATTGTGCGAGCTGTTCCTGCAATTGATGGCGCATCTGCCTGTGTGCATCCCTTTCATGGATGTGAATTGTTATCTTAAGTATGTTCCTTATTTTCTTTAACAATTCAATGGCTGGGTGCAAACGGTAAAGTGGCATTGATTGTTGTGGCAGGATCCTTGTCTGCGTATCTTGTAATGTAAGTTCTTGTTGCTGAATTTCTTCGCAACACTCGTACAACCTTCGTAGGTAGCATGTATTCATACCTGTTGCCATCCAAAAAGGAAACACTGTAAGTGACAATGAATATGTTTGACGATTTTGTTTGAATATTCGAAATAAATTAAACGATTCCAAATGAGTATAAAACCATATGAAATTAAATGTAAAAGCAAGAAATCTATGTGAAGCTTCGTTATGTAGTGAGTGGTGTTTACCATGTGGGTAATTCTGGAAGACAGGTTGTATGATTGGCTAAAGTGGATTATCCTGGATAGATTTTGATGCAACGAATGATTCCTCTTGCTGTCTACGCTTAAGATATGGATTCTTGTGCATTTTTGCAATGTGGGAGAATGGGAATGCTGGATTGATGTGTATGTCTGCTAGTGACCGCACCGTTGAAATTGCAGTGAATGTTAGCCCTTGGCGTTCTCTAGTGCCGATGTCCATTGTTGCTTTGTCTAATGTCATTCCTTGTGACTTGTGTATCGTTAAAGCCCATGCCATTTGAAGTGGTATCTGACGGCATGCACCCCTTGTGATGGGAGGAATGGGTACATATGTTGGGTGTGAAATGTCCCACGGTGTTCCTCTGTATTGTCGGAAGTCAACAACCACAAAGGATGGTAATGCTGGGGGTTTTGAGTCAATTGAATAAAATATTGAGATGACCTTCCCAAGCGTGCCATTGACAAGGCCTGCATGTACCCATAAGTTGCTGGTGAGCATAGCTTTTTGTTCACTGCATAAGAGCACCTTTGCAGGTAGGTGCTCATCTTCTGTTGTAGTAGGAGTTTTCTGCCTTTGTTGTTCCGCAGAGCAAAGTGCTACTGGGATGTTCAATTGTTTGAGAATTTTTTTATTATGCAAGACAACTGCGTTGTTTGTTGCGAATAGGTGCATGGACTCGTCGAATGTGCATTTCTCTTCATGTGTAAGAGATGAACTTGTTCTTGACATTAGATGTTGCCAATCTTCAAGTGTAGATATTCCATTCCTAAGATTTGCAAGTATTTGCTGGAAAGCAACCTGGGACGAGCTAGCTCCTTGTTGACGGAAAACGGTTGAAAGTGTTATGAATATGTCGAAGCTGCGCCAAAGTGCAGTTCCAGGCGATGTACCAGCATATAAAGGAATGTCTTTTACAGGTGGTAGTTGGCCTAAATCTCCGATAAGGATAATTGAGCGATTACCAAATGGTGTATTCCGATGAAGAGGGAATGCCTCTCTTAGACGATCGTCAATGCGAGAAAGCATTTTTGGACCGATGAAGCTCATTTCGTCAATGAGGATGTATTCTACATGACGGAGTTACTCTTGTAGGTGTAGGAGCGACTGGCCTTCGAGAGGATGCATTGTATGGATAGGGATATGAAGGGCAGAGTGAATTGTGAGGGCATTTATGTTGAAAGCTGCAACGCCGGTTGGTGCAAGTAACAATAAAGGGTTTTTGTTGGCTGGCGAGTTTTCCGCAAATGCTTGGTGCAGGCATTTAATCAAATGGGATTTTCCTGTGCCAGCTGTTCCTTGTACGATGATCTTCCGTGGGGATTTTGGTGAAGGGGTTTTGAAGTGTGTAAAAATAGCGGTGAAAGCTATGCTTTGGCTAGGGGATAATGTATGATCATGGGGAAGGTTGGAAAATGAATGATGTTGGTTTTGAATGGGTGAGCGGTTGAATTCAATGAAATTGATAGCAGTTTCTTGCAAGGGGGGAGGGACAGTATTTTGTGACCAATTGTGGTTGACATCAAAGTCGTGGTAGCCAATCATGTCGAGGTCATCAATTGCAATATTGTAACCTGGGTGTAGTTGAGAGAGGATTTGCCATTCATTCATCTGCATGGAATCAGGGGGGGTGTGTGGGGTAGGTTGATCTTCAGTAGGTGGGCTTTGTGGGTTTTCTGGTTCGCGATGGACATGCCATGGTGTATATGCACCTTTTTTTTGTTCCCAGTGTGCAATAATTTCTGCATCAGTTGAACCGATATCATCAGGGAGTGTTTGGAAGGGGAAATACAAGAGTAATTCACTCCAACAGAAGGTGGCATAAGAAGGATTAGTAGAGGAAGGAATGACATTGTAATGGGGCAAGACATGTACAATCATTGGGGGGAATATGTGTTTCCAGTGGTTTCTTCTCCGCTGGGCAGAATATGACCACGAGCGAGCAGCTTCAAGGAGGGGCAGTGGTTCTAGTGAGGCAGGCTTGTTCATATATGCAACGATAAAGTTTGGTGTCGAACCAGGATTTTCAGTATCTTGCGAAACACGTTTGAAAACAACCCTGTTGACATTCAAAGAACGGAATGTACGGCTGCAAAGAGAGAGAGGTAGCTTTTGTAACATATGGCATATCTCTTGTGCACCAATGTCTCTATCTGCAATGGTTTCTGTAAGGAGTTTTCGGATGACACCACTAGTAGGTGCTTCTGGAAGGGCACTTTGTGATAGTCGCGATAGCATTTGATGGTAGCTCTCAGATCTTGTCTCCGCTTTTGTTGCATACTTTGAAATATATTTCAATACAGCATGGCGAGAAAGGACTGGTTGGCAATCAACATTTGCTCTCCAAATAGAGAGTAGATCGGCGTTGCGAATATTCAATCTTTCATCATTGCGAACAGGGACATAGGTTTTATGACCCTTATCATCAATGAAAAGTGAAGAAGTGGACTTCAATTCCCACGGTACTCCATATCGGCAGCTAAGCACATTGTCTTTCTTACGAAGACAAGAAGATTCATGACACTTTGTATGACGTTGAACGCAGTTGACAAGCTCTGTGTAGTCTTCAAATTGATTGGACGCGAATATTGCTGCTGTGTCAAGGAGACACGGGTTATGAATTGTTGACTGGTGAAGCAGAATAGTTCGGTGTTCTGCCTGACGTGGATTCCAAGCAGTTACGTAGTGGTCGAAATATTTCTGTGCATTAGCAACTTCTAATGCATTGTCCCAATCAAGTGTGTCCATGTCTGGTGCATTTTGTAGCTAGAGGAAGCCATGAATGTGTGCGGATCCTCTGTGTTGCCATTCATATCTGAATATAACATGAAGGGTACATTTAGTTAATACATGTATATGCAATGTATCAAATTAATGTAGAGGGATATGTATATTAAATAATACCTGCACCAGTTGTCGGTTGCATGGAGGCCTTTTTGAAGGATTTCTTCAAGGAAAATTGTAAATCTACAATGCATATATTGGGCTGTTAGATGTGGGTTTTTAATTATGTTTTGGATTTTCCATTGGAAGGGGCTGACTGAATTGGAAGGAACACTGGTGGGCATGATTGTGTGCAAGTCATGCCATTTAGTACCAGCTGCACTGAGAGTGAAGAAGAATGTTGGGCTTCCTATTTGCGTGATCATGTCAGTCAGCTCAGATTGGCGTTTGTTCTAGAAAGACCGTGTTCCTCGTAGTGCTGACCCAAACCTCATTATTTTCTCTGGAAATCTTGAATCCGGAGAATCATGAAGACACTGGCGTATGTCTGATACCGTTGTTGGCAAGTTGTTCTCAATGTACTTCTTCACAAAAACACTGGCTGTTGCTTGGCTACGATGGCGCATTAGAATGTTATAAAGATAGTAGCGAAATCTTGGGTGTTGGCCAAAGCGGTTATCATGGTAGTGCAACAAGTGCAAAGCATATTCATGCATTTCAACTTTTGTAAGTCTTGGTTGCATGATCATTGCGATGCCTGTAGGGAAGAGTGTGGGGAATTCCATGGCAAGGAGGCCGATGGTGTTGTATTCATTTATAGCAGTTGGAGATATTGGAGGCCAATCGATAGAGCTTGTTGAACTTGAATGGGTCGAGTGCAAATAGTTACAAATGTGGTCACGTTCAGTACATGAATTTGGGAGGACTGGAACGAAAGAAGAGGGTTGGATTTCTAATGGAGGTAGCATGACATCAGGATTATAAGTGGAACCAGTAGTGGTTTGATGGGGTTCAAAAGAGGAGGTGGTTACACTGTGGAGAAGAGAAGAAATGTCTGTAGGGAGATCTGGCAGCGTAGAAATTGCAGATGAATTCAATTGAACATCACGGTAGTAAGGGTCATATTTTATTTTGTATTCAAGAGCTGCAAGGACACGTGATTTGCAAACGTAGAATTCGTAGGCCTTTTCAGATGGATTTTGCCTTTTCACAATGAGGATGTCTAAGTCAGAGAGCAGCCGAGGTAAGTATTTGGCAATACTGGTGATATCTTGAGGGAAGCTAATTGTATGGCCACTATATTTATATTGACCACCACGGGAATGAGTGACTTGTAGAATGGGGTTGACACGTGCGATGAGCATTTCTTCAACTTGTGTTAATTGGTGAAGGACACAGGGTTGTTCTCCAAGGTCCATGTTGTTTAGTTCAGAAAAACGATTGGTAGATTTAGATGATGCACAACGAGAACAAGAGAGTCTACCGTGGAAGAGCTTTTTTTTCATTCCTGGGTATGCTTCCTTGCATGTTGTGCAAAAATGCAAGGTAGAAAGTCCATCAATCCTTTCTCGAAAGCGACGGTGTTCTTCGTTAAGAGGAGGGTTATATTGGATATGATGAACGTGTGGTGGGTTGGTTTGTATAGGTGGGAGGGCATTTGAGGTGGGAAGGGATGTAGAGGAAGCAGTAGGGTTTTTGTGGTGTTCATAAAGTAGTCGACGTCGTGCATTTATTTGATCCTTCTGTTGTGCATAAAGAATACGCCGCCGCTTGTTTTTGGCCGCAATTTGATTGTTTGGTGGCATATCTAAACAAGTACAAGTAATAGTTGTTAGTTTTCATAAACAAGTAGTGCATGTTTGGTATCTCATTTTATTGGGTGCACATCCATTGTGAAATTAAAACATTATATTTTGAACATAGATTTAATTTTTTTTGTAGTTCAACATCGGTGAAGGTAGGTAGATTAGGTAGAAGGGAAAACATGCAATTAGGAATGCTATGAAATCATATGTTATTTCAACATCTATCATTGAGAGGAGAGAAACAAGACTAAAAATATTTCGTTCCCTTCTTCTTCAAATTTTTTTTGTTTGACATGTTTGAGCGATAAAATGCATAGCTTAGCAAGTAAGGGATCAATGTATAGCATGTAGACAATGAACGAGAAACATATGTAGTGACTCTTTACAAATGTTGATATTTATATTATGTAAAATGTAAATGGCAAACATACATATGTTGGAATGACTGGAAGAGAGTATTTGCACTGAGAACTATAGGTTTCATGATAATAACATGGGTGTGTAATTTACAAAGATGAGACAGTTAGTTGTGTGGAAATGTTTGTTTATGTACAAGCAGGCGTGGTATATGAAGCCCTAAGAAGAAGTTCAAAGGCGGCGAACAATAGTTCGTTTTGAAGCGGATAGTGCTTGAATGTCGGTGAGTGCTTCCCTGCATGCAGAGGCATATTGGATTTCTTCTGAATTGACCAGTATTGGTTGCAAGCGTTGAACACCGTTGAAGTAATCTGTTTTAATGGAAAGTGTTAGCTGGAAGCAGTGCCCTGAAATCCGGCCACAAATTTCCTGTAGATCAGTTGGTTCGATAGAAAGTAGGAACAGGTCTTTTGCCGTGATGCCCATGAGCTCGTTCCCTGCATCATTGAAAACTGTGACGTTTTGTAGATTCCCGGTGTGGTCATGTAGCTCAATTTTAAGTTTGTAACGATAGTCACATTCTAGGAAGTCACCGTTACATTTTGAACAATGCCAAAGATTGTTAGAATGCTCCACAACCTTCTTCATGCATTGTTTTCCATTGAAATCTAGTGGACATGCTAGAAAGTAGAAGTCATCCATATGAAGAGCAGTAATTGTTGCTCGAACTGAAACCCAGATTGCTTTATCAGAGGGTTGCATGCCAACAATTTCAAGAAGCGTCTTTCGTGGCAGGGCACGTCTCGAAGCAACACCATAGTTTCTACTCAAAGATGGAGAAGAAGAGTTATAGCCGGTTTCACGGAACCATGCATGTAATTGCTGAGTTTCTTCAACCTGTGGATTTATTGTGAGAGTGCTCGTTGGTATCGTCCCTATTGTGGTGCCATTAAATTCAGACACGCGGCCTCCTTTGATTGCAAGAATTGGTGGGTTGTCGAAAGAGTAGAATTCAGAAAGATGCTGTCCTATATAGTCACAGTGGTCTCCCCATAATGTTACATCAATGCTAAAACCCGACTTGTCCTTTAGTATGAGTGTTTTCCTTAATGTTTCACTTCCATCTTTTCGTCGAATTGTTGATGTAGGTGACGTGGAGGTAACAACACCAATGACATCCACATTTGTATTTGGAGTTGCACTTTTTACTTCAGCAATATTCTTGAAGTGAAAGCTCTGGTAGGGAAACGTTGGATCATCTGTAGGACATGGATTGATAGTGGAAGCAGCAGACAAGTAAATCTCCCATTTGTTCTTGAGGTGGTTGTAGTTTGGATTTGCTTCTCTTACTGTGCCATTTGATACAATGTATAGTTGCCCAACCTGAATTAGATTGTAAAGAGATTCGGCCAGTTCAGCAAATGCAGAAAGGTGGATCTCTTCCTTATCATGGTTGATAAGGTCAAATCCGAAAACTTTTCCTGAGCCTCGCACATTGTTGTATGCCTTCAATGATGTCTTTGCAGATGCTCTACCTTGGATAGACCAATATTTTCGGTATGGGTTGAGTGCTGTGAATGAAATTTTTGGAGTTGTTGCCGTAGTTGGTGGAGTAACTACAGAGGGCAAGGTATCTTCAGCTGACGAAGAGCTAAATTCGGCTGAACCCGCCTGTGCATGTTGCAGCGTCGATGTGTCCTTCATCAACGCTGCTGAGCGCTGCACAACTTCAAGCTCAACGACTCGGATGGACCTTATGTAAACAAGTAAGAAATGAATTAATAAAGATTCCATTTTCCTTCTTTTGATGCAAAAAACGGCTAGGCGGGAAAAAGTAAAAGAGGGTGATTTCAAATGGTGGGCCTTACGAGGAGTTTTGCAGCACTGTGCAAGCTGCTTTTTTGAGCAGAATTATCGAGCCAATTTGGATGTCTCCAGAGACAACTTGTGGGCCATATGCGGATGGTAGCAAAGTCTTATGTTGATGTGTTCCATCAGATAGAGTAATGTGGAAGTGCGAGGATGTTGTTTTCAATGAGGTAACGAAACCTACATCGATTATCTGAAGTAGTGGTTGAATCTCGGTGCAACCATTCAGCAATAGAGGAATGGAATTCAGTGTCAAGGTTGTCTCCATAATAGAACAAGAGGTTTCTTTTTCCCGTGATAGGAGTACCTGCAATTCATCAATTTCACCACAATACAGAATTCTAGTCAAAGAAGATGTGACATGAATGCGGAATCTAATCTAAGAAGGCTAACTGTTGATGGTGAAACAATAATAAGGGCACAACCTACACGGGGAGGAGAATAACCTCTCATATTAACCACCCAAGGTAATCCACGTTAACAAAATGCTTGTTATTTGATTCAGGGACAAGCTACATATTGTTGGAATTTAGAAGCACCTCAAGCGGCTCAAAAATGCTTATAGTCTTACAGTACCGGCAAAACATCAATGAAATAGGAACATTTCTCAGCCAATCCTAATACTGATCCTACACATTAAGAGATGTGGTTCAATCGAGGCATTTGCCATGTATTTCACTCACTTAATTTACCCTTTGCAGACCCTTCTAAAAGGCTGACTGGACTCCATATGGCTTTGTAATAATAAGTATCCTGTGAACAATGCACAATTTTTTTTTCTTTAATATGCTATATTCGGGTGTACTCACTGTGCTTGTGCATTTCTGCACATTTTAGGGATGTTGAATAGCAGGCATTGCATATAGTGAACACGCTATTCAAACACCATGTATAGCTATTGAATGTGAAAGTTCACACATTCCTTCAGTCCAGGCATATAGAAGAACTATCTGGGGCCAAGCTCATGTTTGTAATAAGAGCTATCTGTCTCCTCCCTCTTGTCAGAAACATGACCCTGAAAACAGCGGCCAGACCATAACAACAATCAGATTCCATCAGTCACATAACAGTGGCCCGATTGCGGACTATCATGGGCAGTTTCTATTTATTTGCAGCCTGACCAACCCACCTAAATGCAGCGATCTGGAAAAGAAGAGTAATTCAATTCCCATTTTCTTTTTGTACAAAGTTAAAAAGAGGGAAATGGAGTATGATGTGAAAGGTGAAAGAATGTGGGCAGTTTCAATATAATTTTAGCCTTACTAACCCATGTAATTTCATGACCTGAAAGGAAGGGCTTTGAATGACCTCACCTCCTACCTATCCTTAGGTGTGCACAATCAAAATTTGCTCTAAAAATGTGTGCTCACACCATGTTTTGTCTATTGGTATTGTTAGTATGTCAGTTTCTTACGCACCACACATGCAGAATTCAGAGTAGAATGACATATGTTGAAGAGAAATAGGGAGGAGCCTCAGCCCAATAAATAGATAGATCATGAGAACTTGCCCCTACTACGGACTGTGTTCTCCTTGGAAACCAGCAGATGTTCATGTGGGAGACGTGTTCACCACAGAGGAATTTAGGGGTGAGTGCTTAACAATAGGGCTGACACAGCAGGTGTTACAGTCCCTGCCTTCCAAATTTCAGAGGTAAACTCTGTATGTTGACACTTTACCATATTCACTTTAGGGAGGCTGGCATCATATACCTATTTTGAACGCAATCATGAACTCCATAGGTAGCAGTGATACGCCAATGGTGTTGCACATGTCTTACCCAACAAGGGATAATATTGGCATTTGCATGGGATCAGTTGACCTAGCAATAAATTTAGGTATAATTCGGTAGCAATGATGAGTTAAACGTTAATTATGTACATGCCAGTAATGCAGTGGAGTTGATCCTAGCTAGGGAACCATCATCATTATACCTGTTCTAGCTGTGTGTGCATGTATGTATAAAGCTGGTTGGGTGAAGCTACATATTTGTTTCTTGAAAGAAGAGAAGAGTACTTGATGCAAAATTGTCTACTCAATAATTCTCATTAAAAGTGCCATGAAACTAAACATTAACAAGTTAACAGCTAATATGCTCATGACAGACCAGCGGAGATATGTGGCAATTCAATTTTTAAGCACCAGAAAGTCCCTTGGCAAATTACATGTGCATAGCTTCCTCCCTATCATGACTTGTGCCTCTCCTAATAAGAATCAATTATAACAAAATATGATACAAGAAGCGAAACAAGAGATTGGTATAAATTATGGTAAGAAATAACTTCCTTACAATGATAAGAAAGAGTAGGTGAGATATAAGATATACATGAAGCGAAATAGTAAGATATAAATTCCTTATAATGATAAAAAAAAATGCACATCATTGGAACAATGGAACAACAGAGAGAAGAAAGAGCAGAAGACTGTTCTATGATTTAGCAATGGGCAATGACAATTTTTATCACTACTAATAAAAAACAATAAACAGACGCGACAAAAATCCCTCACAAGGAGAAGAAAGAGTACATTATGTAATGTGCATAACTTCCTCTTAGCCTCTACATGTATGCATACATGTTTCCTCATTTTAACATTTATAAACTGAAATTTACCAATAAAGTAAACCATGGAATATTTTCCAGCTAGCCAGTTATCAAAAGGAGTCAGATCCAATTCTGCTCTGTATTTTCTCCATAGAAGTGGAGTTCTGGCTATCTCATCTCTATTTGAGGACAATTTTCAACTATGGGTTGTAACATGGTTTTTTTAACTTTATTCTACCTGGTTGATTGTTACAGGTACCCAAAGTCATGTATGAAGACCGCGGAGGACAGCCTGGCATGCAGAGACCACCATCGAACACAACACCAAATCCATTCAATAATGCATTTGATGTAATGTGCATAACTTCCTCTTAGCCTCTACATGTATGCATACATGTTTCCTCATTTTAACAATTATAAACTAAAATTTACCAATAAAGTAAACCATGGAATATTTTCCAGCTAGGCAGTTATCAAAAGGAGTCAGATCCAATTCTACTCTGTATTTTCTCCATAGAAGTGGAGTTCTGGCTATCTCATCTCTATTTGAGGACAGTTTTCAACTATGGGTTGTAACGTGGTTTTTTTAACTTTATTCTACCTGGTTGATTGTTACACGTACCCAAAGTCATGTATGAAGACCTCGGAGGACAGCCTGGCATGCAGAGACACCCATCGAACACAACACCAAATCCATTCAATAATGCATTTTATGGGGCTGCTTCAGGATTTATTCGAGATGGATTAGGTGCATATGGGGAAAGAATTTTTGGAAGTGGCACAGAAAATGTGCAAAGCATTGTATGAGTTGCACAACCGATATGTGAAGAACAAGCTGAAAGTAATCCTGTTTCCCTTTTTTCACAGGGTAAGTCACAAAGTATCTGACTCCACTGAAAATTCATCTCCCCATAGTGGTAGTATTTTCATTTTGCTTGAGAATGTTTGTAATCATACATAAGTTTATTTTTTTTTTGTATGTTTTCACTGTGTTTTTTTAGGGTCATTGGACAAGGATAGCTGAGCAGATTCCAGGCGGTCTCACACACAAGCCACCTATCTATGATATAAATGCTCCAGACTTATATATTCCCTTTATGGCATTTGGAACTTATTTAGTCCTCTGTGGCTTCACAATAGGTCTGCTTGGGAAGTAAGTATTCTTCCCTGGCTGCATAATTCTTAGACATCAAAGTAACTTGTGATTTTTTGTCTTATCTTGCGCTAATTGTTTCATCCAGCGCCTGGTATAATATGCATCAAACTGGTCTTTTTCAGCGTTCTCCTAATATGTAATGCAAAGAATCAGAAATGACATTAAATTTTTATTTTCTTCTCTTCATTATTCTTCTCTTTCTATCTGCATTGTACATATTTTCCCCATACGTCATCCAGTCCATTTTCAGTGTCATAATTGACTCCTCTTCAAGCATTTGCTTTCAAATCTCATTATTTTGAGCTGGCATTGTCTCCACAAGCAAATTGTTGGTCTCCTAGAAATGGAAACATGATAAGCTGTGCTCCTTGGATGATTAAGGTCTTCTCTGAACTTGAGGGTAGTTTATTGTGTTAAAACTTAAATTTCCTTGACCCCATTAACTTGGGAATTTACCACCTAGTAGATTATTATGGATCTACTGAATAAAAAGCATGATTGAGATCTTAACAAAACTTAAACAACGGAAGCAAACAAACAACCAATCTCAATCACACGTTTACACAGATTTTCTGCCCATCAAACAGTTCTTCATTAAAATAACTTCAGAACCTACATGGGCTCCCTTCCTGGGCATCTATTAAAGAGGACCGAGAGAGCTTCAAAATTAAAGAGGACTGAGACAGACGATGACCTGATCTGGAAGAAATGATGTCCTGCAGATGTTCTCTTCCGGTTCGATTTCCAGCTCCGTTACCCGCTCGTGAACAGTGCTATACTCTGTGAGATTGATCGAAGATGGATGGTAGTTTGATCCAAGAAGGCTCCCGCTCATGGAAGCACGAAAACCGCAGAACAGTTGATCGTGCATCAGAATAGCTGTGCACCGCAAAACAGGGACCGCAACAGAATGCGCCATTACTACCCTACTCTGGAGTGCCGGGCTTTGTGTGACGGTTACCTACATTCTCGCTCAGGTCCCCACTGTCAACCTGGTTTGCTTTTACTTAGGCGCCGCTTGCTAGATTTATGGCGGGCGAAAGGAAAGGGCGGCTGCTGGCAGAAAACATAACTCAGCACGACAGCGATTCATTACAAGTCGCAAACGTGAAGAAGTTCACCGCAACAAGAGGGCTCGGCATGAATGGGGCCAGCGGTGGGTCTCTCGACGGAACGGAACGGGATGCGACGGGAAAGGGTTTATGAGGAAAAAACCCGTACGTTGAGGATGCTGTTTCCTTATCGTCCGCAGCTTAACGCCAATCGCCAATAGTGCAGATGATAGGTGGTAGAGACACGATAGCGATGGCATAACTCTCCACGTGTCAGCACGGGAGACAAAGGGACGACGGAAGTCTGTTCCAAAGGAAGGCCTGTCGGCCTAATGAGTTATGAGGGACTATTTATAGCAAAGGGTGGGGTGGTCCTTGACAATCCCCTTTGTCACTATTCGACTACCCTTATGACTCTTCACCTACTCTATGATTGTTACATCCACTATTGACACTCGACTTACACTTGACATGACTCAACATTACAATGTGCATGTACCCATGTGAACACAATGGCTTGAAACAATGTAAACTTTGAAACGGGAACTATAAACTCAAAGCGGGAACTCTGGCCAAAAAACCCGGTAAAAACATCAAAAACAATGTTAAAAATGAAAAGTGTTGATGCTGGAATAACACCTTTTTTTTTTCAAGGGTAAATTTTCAACATGTTTTAAAAATGGCGGTGAAAACCAATTTTTTGTGCAAAAATTGTCCAAAAAACACCCACAAAACGAAAAGTGTTGACATTGGGTAACACTTTTTTTTCAAGGGTAAAATTTCAACATTTCGAAATAATGGTGTAAAATATTTTATCATGACCCCGAAAAACATTAAAATTTAAAAAACACAATGAAAACATAAAATAAAATAAAAAATTAAAACAATGAAAAAACACAAAACAAAAAAAGTGTAAAAAAAATAACAAAACATAAATTAAAATACTAGAAAAAAAAAATCAAATATATTAAAAAAGACAAAAAAAAATCAAACATAAAAACAAATCAATCATAAAAATATAAAAAAAAAAATTAATGATGAATTAAAAAACTAGAAATAGAAATAAAAATTATAAACAAATAAATAGTAAAAAAAACATATTTAAAAAAATTGAAAAAAAATAAATCTTGTGAACCATAAAAAAATATTGGCAAAAGAAAAAAACAACAAATATATGGAAAAAAAAAAAAAAAAAAAAAAACATTAAAAAAAACTATAAAATTAAGTAGGTAAAAATAGAAAAATTTAAAAAATATTAACAAAAAACTAAAAAAAAAATTAAAGTTAAAAACAAACTAGATTTAAAAAAAATTAGAAAATCAACAAAAAAAAAATTAAAAACTACCAAAATTCCATTAAAAAATTATTAGAAAATTTTAATTTTTTTTTAAATAGTTTTTTTCTTATTTGAAAAAAATAAAATCATTAAAAAATTTATTTATTTTTTAAACAAATTTAAATTTATTTATTTAAAATTTAAAAAGTTTAAATAATTATTTAAAATTTAAAAAGTTTAAATAATTATTTAAAAAAAAATTAAAAATATTATTAAAAATTTTGATTTTTTTTTAACGTATTTATTTTTATTTATAGAAAAAAAAACCGTGGCCCTTTCGCTCGCCTGCCGCCTGTGGTGGCACGGCCCTAGGCGGAGGGTCTGCGTGCAGGCCCTCCGCCCAAGGCCGTGCCACCACCGGTGACGGGTGAGCGGAGGGGCCACGGTAAATATTATTTTATTTTTTTTTCGGGAAAAAAAAAACGTTAAAAAAATCAATTTGTTTTAATAATATTTTTAATTTTAAAAATTTAAATGTTTTAATTTTTAATAAAAAAATAAAATTGTTTATATATATATTAAATTAAAAAAAAATTGTTTAAAAAAAGTGTTTAATTTTTTTTTTTTTTCAAAATAAAAAAACTTAAATTTTTTTAATCTTTAATTTTTCTTTTTAAATAAAAAATGTAAGCTTAGTAAAAAAGTGTTTTTTTTTTGTTTTTGTTTTTTCTTTTTTAATTAAAAATACATATTTCTCTAAAACTTTAAATGTTTTTTTTTTTTTTTTTTCCTTTTTTTTTTTGAAAAAAAATATATATTTTTAAAATTTTCATATTTTATTTTATTAGTTTTATTATTATTATTATTATTATTATTTTTAATTTGAGGTTTTTTTTGTTAATATTAATTTTACTAGCTGTTGTTGTTGTTGTTTTTCTGTTAATTTTCTTCTTCTTCTTCTTTTTTATTTTTTATTTTTTATTTTTATTTTTTTTAATTTAGTTTGTTTTTAAATGTTTTTTTCTTTATATTTTTCTATTTCTACTTACTTAATTATATATATATTTTTTAAATTTTGTTTTGTTTTGTTTTTTTTTTTGCAAATGCTTTTTAATTTATTTGTTTTAACATTTTTTATTTTGTTTTTTGTCTTTTTTTTTTAATATATATTTTAATTTGTTTTTTTTAAGTAATCAACATTTAAAAAATAAAAATAAAACAACTTGAAAATTTGTTAAGTAATCATAATTTAAAAAAAATTGGACAATAAAGATAAAGTGTGAAAAATAAGTCCTCTAAAAAAAGGTATACTGCATCAACACGTTTTAAAATCAGCATGAAAATCACTAACATTTAAAAACAAATATTTATATTTGATACATAAGAAAATTTAAAGTGTCAAAAATGTGTTCCCAAAAAAAGGAATTGTATTCTGCATTACCACTTTTCAAAATCAGGTCACGTTTTTACTACTCCTACGAAACGGGTAATCATATTAGTTATTTAAAGTGCCAAAAACTATGCTTTAAAAAATATGTGTGTTTTGCATCACCCCTTTTCAAAATCGGGTCAATTTTTTGCTACCTCTACGAAACGGGTAACGGTATCAATTCCCGTTTCAAAGTTTACGCTGTTTTGAGCAAGACAAACTAGACATCACTCTAACTTAGAACACCATAGAAGTCGAATTTCTCAACATCCTCATGCTGATCAACAATAACATATTGATGCTAAGCTTTGTAGTCTGTGATAGTGTCCGTGTGTTCCGTAGTGACATCTGTTTGAAACTTGACCTTCGCCTCCATAACATCCGGGTACACTGCTTGGGCTCCTCTGTCCAACTTTTTTGAAAGCATGCACATCATTGTCTTCAATGTGGCCGGACCAACAAAATACTTGTGCATGATGTCTGCATTGATAGGCAAGTCTGGGCTAGTGGCGATGCGCATCAACTCGTCGAAGTACGAGTCAAGCTCTAGTCGGACCTACTTCTTGGTCTTCACCTAGGTGAGAGTCCCAAGTGATGGGATCGCATGTGTGTACACCACAACATCCATGCTCTTGAATACTCGTGCATGGGAAGCCTATATGCTAGTGATGAGTTGTGGGAGGTCTTAATAGTTCCGGATATGAGTCTGGATACGTGCTTTCAGATCGATCGCATTTGGCCTCATCATCTTTGGCAAGTCAAGTGGGGCTCCCTTGTACTTCATCGTCCATGTTTGCATGTCATCAAGAACAACATGTATGTTCATCAAGATGCATGCTCTCCTAGCACATCACTGCTACCATCCATTGAGATGGACGATTGCCTTATGCACGGTACCAAACTTGGAGTACAATGCTCACATAACTGTATCAAGGGACAATACTTCATTTAGTATTGCCTTGTCCAATTCAGCTCGAGTAGACATTGTCACCAAATCTCCTCCTTGCTTGTCCACCTGTAGTTCCTTCGCCATTCGCTCATTCTCAGTTATAAGAAAATGAACACTTGAGTTAGTGGATTCAGCATACACTCTAGTTGCATTGGCCAAAGTAGCTGGATGCTTGCGCACATCAGTCATGATCACTCATTCTTCAACTTGCGCAGGAGATGTTTGATCCTCCGGAGTTGACACTCTGCGAGACTGCACAACTCTATGTTGGGATTCATCAAATGAGATGTTGTGCATCTCTTCTTCCAGCTGATCACCAAGGATCTCAGTGCCTCCTTGGTCATTTGAGACTTTCTCTTCTTCTAGATGCATTGAAGTGGGTGAGTCGACCTCTTTGTGGTGAGGCATGAGGTCGGTGTCTTGTTCCAACTCCTGCTGCTCCATGTCTGCATCCAACTATTGAAGTGCATGTTCTATCTCATGAGAAAAGTCTTGCCCCTGCGATGGTTCACCCTGTTTTCTTGATGCCAACTGTTCAGATGAATCAAATACTTGTATAGGCGCTGCTTTGTCTATTTGCACATGATGCGCCCCCCTACTGTATCTGCTACTTCTGCACTTCCGTCTCCTGTTTCCGCAACCCTTGTTCCTTTTGGAGTTGCTCTCTCAGCTCATGCAACTCCTTCTCTGTTTCTTCCATTCTCTTCTTTTCCTTCTGCCGTCATGCGATTTTCTTGTCGTGCGGCTGCCTCTTTGCCTCTATAGCCATAGCTGCTTTGTCAATAAGTGGATCTACTTGAAACTGGCTGCTTTGATCCTCCTCCATGTGATCGACAATCTTCCTCTTCCCTTTGTCACACACTATTATGCTTGGCTCTACTTCCACTGCTGCTATTGGTGCTACTGTTGGTGCTCTCCATGATGCTGCTTTGCATTGCTTTACTAACCACTCCACAACAAATCTGACCGGTTCATTGGGTCTGGAGAAACTGTTGCAATATCTCCATGGGTCCTCCTTGGCGTAATGAAATGCCCCGTAGATCCAGTTGAACTAAATTATCGTGAAGTGATCCTTCACAATGCAGTGTGGGTCATACAGATTGTATTTTTGGAGGTCGAACGGGTATTTCTTCATTAGTTCTGCTTTGACATCCTCTTGCTTGATACTCCGGATCTCATATAACTCAATTGGCAATGGAAGAGTGGGCCAAGGTGCCTTCTTCTTCCGTTGCAGCCTAGTTGTCAATCCTGTCGAGATGTGATAGGCTACTTCCTACATGACCAGCACATCCAAGGCAAGCTTTGGCAGAAGATGCGGAGCCTTCTCCGCACTAAAAACTCAGATGAAAGTGCCAGATGGTGAGGCATACCAATCTGCAATTCCTATCATGCCTCCATTGATTCCTTTGACATGTAAGGTGGATCTTATTCGAATATCATCTTGTAAATAGGGATGACAAAATGAACAGACAACCATGTGATTACTCCTTTGAAGTTGCATTCGAACAAAAACTTGAAATATGTGTTCACAACAGTCTCTACCAGTGACCATGCCCACTCCAAGCCTAGGAACTCGTGTCAGGCACAAATTGCATCTAGGATGTAGGCGGACATGTAAATCTCTGCATGCATACCTCCGGGTGATTGTTGAGCCTTCATGACTTGCTCCTTCAGCTGATGAGCTAATATGCCAGACCAGTTACATGGTTTTCCTTCTCTAGCCACTTGGTCCAATGCAACCACCCAACTCTGTGGGAAGGTTTCCATGCTTGCTTGGCCATACAATCGACAAGCAAATATGATCAAGTATTGGTATGCCTTGCTTAGTAGCTTTGTCTTGTAGACCTAGTTGGGTGTCATCCTAAAATGAGCTGCCTCCTTTACCCAATCCTTCAGAATGTCTCTGGAGTTAGGACTACTCTTGGGTAAGTTGAATGGAGTCTCCATGACAGTCACGGGCTTTGACATTTGATACATCTCACCCTAATCTTGTTCCCAGAAGTTCACAAGCTTTTTCCCATTGGCACTGCTCAAGGTCATCGTCTCGGGATCAGTATGAGAGACGATCCAGTGTATCATGTCCACGCATGGGATCATAGGATATTTGCATGCAATCGGTACAAGCCAGACTTGTGAATGTTCATGTACACCTGATGGTATTCGAGGTGTTCCCCAAAAGTGCCTAAAAATGTTTCATTGACTTCTTGCCACTTCAGTTTGATGTCCTTGCATAGATACAACTTTGTATCTTCATAGATTGGAAAACTAGAAGACATTTTCTCAGCTACTGCTCCAGCTGCATTTCCATCAGTTTCCTGAGATCCTATTCTCTTGGAAGCCATTAGGACAGATGAACACCTGAAATATCTTGTGACAAGCAACATGTATGGCAAGAAATCTATCAGCGAAAGTAAAGCAAATTCCAGGGAATGACACAACACATACCTGGGAAACTGATGAGCAATATTGCGTAATATCTTCTAGGAGGCTAGGTGACTAGCTACTAGAACTGCGCAAAAGGAAGTCTGGGCTGTCTGGAAAGCAGGACTGGCTATTGGACCTGCATAATGTGCATTCTAGATGGGCTGCTGGCTACTGGGATTGTGTAATGCACAATTCCAGTTGGGAAGGATTGCAGGCTTAGGGACTGAATTGCACAATTTCATGGGCCAGTAGTCAGTGTCCTCCAAAAAGCGTAAAAAAATCCTGGCAGCCAGTGCTGGGAAAAAATGCCTATTTCTGGAGGGGAAGGCAGCGCCTTCCTTCCCAGATTGTGTAAAGCAGTCTCAGTGAGGCAAAATCCGGGCCAAGGTTGGCCTGAATCGCCGAGGGGCAACTGAAAGCAAATAACATAGTGAATGCATGGTGACACTAAGTGATAGCAAAAGTGATTGACAATGAATGCATAACATGAATGAAAGACTCAACAAACAAATCAACATGCATGTGGGTGAAGCGATTTGCCGGTTGGGTGAATGTTTGTGCAAAATAGTTTCATACATGCGACAACAGTGAGATAGCAACAAAAACTGAAATAGAGCTAGGACAAGCTAGTATGCATGTAAATGACAACAAGTTTTCAAAGAAATCAAGCAAACAACATTCATACAAGCGAATACACAAAAAGAGATAGAAATGCTAAAAAATACAAGGTGAGGCCACTTACCCGTGAATAGCTGAGCTAGATGTGTTGAAGAGTCCTAGATGTGTTATGGGATGTCAGAGCTCTAGGATCAATGTGAAAGAATGAGCAATGATGCATTGAATAAATAAGTTTTGGCTAAGGAAAACTTCTAAAACAACTTTGCATTTAATCCCCGGTTGCTAAAAATAGCTCCCTAAATCATGGGATGCCTTTTGCATTTTGCATTTTGCTTTTCCAGGAAGAACAAGTCATGCATGCATGCAAGTAAAGTTTCCTTGGTCTCGGATGGAACTAGTCAACCAGATTGCTCATGCATGCAGCTGCTCAACTGCTTGAGAAAAATGTGCATTTCTGGCTGGGAGCTAGGTTGACTACCGAGGAGGTTTGCACAATTTCTGGGCAGAGCAACTAACTATTTCCCAGATTGCGTAAATTCTGCGTTGAGCAGCCTTGCTGGGGAAATTTGCACAATTTCTGTTGGGAGTGTTGGCTGGTAGAATTGCACAATTCTGTGGCCCAGCAGGTTGCTAGAGAAAACTGTGCAATTTTCGGAGGGAAGGTTGGTTGCCCTCCAAAAATGTGCAATTTTCTTGGGGAAATTGCTCAGTCTGTAGCTAGACCAAGTCTGGTTGAACAACCTATGAGGGGAATGCATCAAGTTGTGCTCGACAGGCTACGTTTGTGCATGAAAAACACTAAAGCTTGTGTACTTGACAAAGTAAGACAAAGTGATTTGTAAGGTTGCTAGGGAGGCCCCAAAATAGGCTAAGGTAAAATTTTGGAGGGTAGTTGTAGCCGCTACAACAGCTTCTGATGTGCACTTAAACAAGAAAGCAACAACTTACAAATATAATCATAAACATAGAGATGCGACATAAAAACACTTCATTTCATTAATGGAAAAATATTGAACTATGCTTACAAACAGAATGCAAATAAGATAGCTTAGGTGATGGTAGCTTATCTCTGAGGAGAGATGTGGCGGCTACATGCCTTTGAACTATGTTACAATGAGGCTTAAAGGATTATTTGTTATTTAGAAAAAATGGAAAACCCTAAACATCAAAAAACCTAACCCTTCACCCACATCTGTGAGTGGAAGAGGTGTTCCCCCTCCTCTGGATCTTCAAGTTCAATTTTCTGGATCTTTGTGGTGGCCATTATGGCACTGGGCTCTGCATCAATGATCTGCTTCCCTTTTTCAGTCCCCTTATCAGGTTTTGATTCAGAGTCAGAACCTGCATTTGCTTCAGAAGCCGTCATCTTGGCCACTAGTTGCTGCTTGGCCCGACACTCACTTGTATTGTGAGTGGAGATCTTATGGAACTCACACCATTTTCCCATCTCCTTCTTCATCTTTGTGGTGTTGTTATTTGCTTGCGGCTTCAACGGGTTGTCCTAGGCAGCCCTACCTTGGCTTGGTCCCTTGTTTTGTGGTTTTGGGGCGCCTTTTCCTTGCTTTGGATTCGTAGCTCCAAAGTCCCACTTCTTTTGTTTAAAATTCTGCTCAATCTTTATAACATACCGATATGTCGTGTTGAGCGAGGAAATGTCCAGGAACTCCATCTCATCCTGGATGTACTTTTGTAGAAAGTTGTGGTACTTGAGCACCAAATTCTACTAAGTATCCTTGATGCCCAGCTTCGTGCAAAGGGTATGGAAAGTATTTGTGAACTCCCAAACATCTTGGTCCCTTCCCTGTTGTAGTGTTGTCCACTTTATGTATTTATCTTCATAGCTCTCGATAGGGTAATATTGTTCCTTGATGGCGTCTCGGAAAGAATTCCAAGTGGGTGCAGCTGAAAATAGCGAGGGTTCACTCTCATCCTTTTGTTCATAGTAGGTTTCCCACCAGTCCTTGACGTGTGGGGCGGCTTTGAGAAGTGAAAACGTAATCTTTTTCTGATTGGAAAAGTCATGAACTGAAAAATATGCTTCCAATAGATTTAACCATTTATCTATGACGTCTGCATCTATCAGGCCTTCGAATGTGGGAATATTGAAGTTAACTTGTACTTTAAAAGGAATGGTGCCTTTGGAGTGGCTGCTGGATGAAGATGCATCACTTGTGGGTAGCCGTTGAAGGATCTGGGCAAACTTATCCATTATTGCATCCCTCCATCGGTTGAGAGCTTCTTCAAGCAACATTTTGAAAGGATCTCCTACCCCATCATCTTTCTTATCTTCTGCCATGGGAGGTTGTCGAGTTTTGTGAGGCTGATCCTATAATGGTTCAACCAAATCGAGCCTTAATTCCTTATACCCTGACCTTGTTGGGGACATGCAAAGAAAAATAGAGACAGAGTAGACCGTTCTCATACCACTGATCTGAACTTAAACAGGAATGCAACAACTTATAGATATAATCATAAACACATAGGTGTAGTATAAAAACACTTCATTTCATTAATGGAAAAATACTGAACTATGATTACAAACATAATGGAAATAAGATAGCTCGGGCTATGGTAGCTTACCTCTAAGGAGAGATGTGGTGACTACATGCCTCTGAACTATGTTACAATGAGGCTCAAAGGACTCTTTATTATTGAGAAACAATGGAAAATCCTAAACATCCAAAACCCTAACCCTAGGAGATGAAGCGCCAAAACTGTGGGCCCCGTTTGGGTAAGTTGGTACATCAACTTCACTGGGTCATAACTTTGGCAGACAATCTTCGTTTGGCTATCATAATACCTCGTTTCGAAGATCTCAAAGAGAAGGCCAAATTAAGCAAATAAATTTGTAATGTTTACAGTCTTTCCGTTTTCCCTAAAAATGATGTTTAGGGCCTCAAATAGCTCTAGAAGTTCAGGACCCGAAAAACTGCCAAAAATAGTAAACTATGCTACAATTAAGGAAAACGGAAAACTAAAAGATACGGTGTTGGGGGTCCAAGTGGAATAGGTAGGTGGCCACCAATATCCAGCTGGATAATTCCTCCCCCCTCAGGAAGCAATGGTCCCCATTGAGTTGAGTGCCTCCATGAGATGCGGAAACTTTTGCTGAACTTGGTCCCTGGTGAGCTGCTTGCCTTGGTGAAGGAGTTGGCCAGCTTTGACAACTCGATATAGTTGGATCTTCTATTGGCGAGTGCTCTTGATTTGTGTGTCCATGATTTGATCAATGGTGGCCTGTTCCATGCAGTCTAGGTTTATCTCTCTTGGTGTGAGATGTTCTGCAATGTCAGATGTGTCCAACAATGGTGGGAAGTATGGCCGAAGGCGATCTACATTGAATACTGGGTGCAGACCAAGGAACAGTGTGTTACAGATCCATTTGGGCACATCAATCCCATTATCCAGATCAATATTTTAGGGCTCATCAAACTCTAATTTCAGTTGCTACATGCCCTAAACAACTCACCCCTTTAAATGCCCCCTTCCCAGACAGTTTCATGACTTGAGGACATCCAAAAATAGCCTTAGAGGGACCAGCGTAGGTAAGCCCTTGTAAGGGTGCACTGCAGAGCAGTTGAGTCCATGCCAGGGTGCTCTACAGAGCACTTAGGCTTCCTTTCACTTGTGCTCGACAAGATTGAGTGAAATTCACATAGGGTTTGGGAAATATTCTTATCTTTTGGAGTCATCTAGAAGGTTCCCTCACTTATCAACTCCTATGAGCTCTAAAATGGATGAGGAATGAGTTAAGGCGCATCCTATCCTCTCATCCCTTCCTCCATGGAAGTAATTCTAAGTATGGAAGGCCATTCAATGCCACCATTTATGACAAAACCTCCTTCATCTCCCTATAAATGGACCACTCATCTAAGTTATCAGGGGCTAGATTATGTTGAATTATAAGGAGATAATGTTGCTATGAGATTTGGCTTTGAAGCAAGTATTGTAATGCTACAAGTTTGTCATGTTTTTGATGTGATGTGGATGGGATCCAAGCTGGAGGAATGGATTTGAATCCTACACAAATGGTTGTAATTCCTTCTTCTATTCAATAAAGTGTTTGAACCTTTCTCCGATATGTTTGTATTGTTTTATAATGCTTATATGTGTGAATTGTATCTGATTCCTTTCACTTATATTCAATAGTTCTTTTGCTTTGTTCGATTCTTTGTTTTCTGTTGTGTTTACAGGTACTTCTCAAGAATATTGGGAAGGAGCGACAAGATTGATACAAGGGAGACGAGAGGAAATCAAAACTACAAGTAGGTCTTCTCATCTTCTCATCTTTTCTATTTCTTATAGGAAAAGACTAAAACATTTTAAACTGTTGTTCTAGATACGACTACTTATCTAGGGAATTAGTATTTATCTGTAGATACCAAATTCTCCAAAACAAATTGGTGACCATACTGGGGAAATATCACCTTTATTAGTAGATTATCCACCTCCTAGGAGATCCTTGCAGACCCTACTTGTGTTCATAGATTGTAATTCAACTCTTTTGCATTGAAAATTTGGTCAAAACTATGTCAAATTGCCTTTTGAAATGGCTCACTATCACCAGCGCAGGCTTGTGAGGGACACAATGCACTGCAGAGCACCCCTGGCTTATGGAAAGTGCTCTGAAGTGCACTGTCTCCCATTCAGGGCTGCGTTGATCCTCCTAGGATCAGTTTCCCACCTTTGGAATGTGTTTTTGCCAACTTTTCTCTGTTTGTTTGCTTGCTGATTGATCAATGAATGTTATGCCTCAGAGAACAAGTTTCTATCTCCTTGTCCAACCCTACTTTGACTTGATTGATTAATGTTTCTTAAATGTTTTCTTTTTCATTATTAGTCTATAGTCAAAGCTAGAATATAGTTGATTAATCTTTGTTCGAAAGAAAGTGTCATAAAGTATTCTTTTCCTTTGAATCAGAACTGTTGTAAAATTGTTCGTTCTTATGAAAGATTGATTGATTGTATGTGCATATTTCTTTTTGTTCATCATAAAATTAATGGATTCGAAAAGAAAAAACTTGCATTGTTCATATTTTAGTTTGTGAATGCTTGAAAGCAATATCTAGGGAAATTGCATTAGATGTGCTCTTTGCTCTTTGTCAAAGATCTAATTGCTCTATCCCTACTAGTTAAGGTTTTCATTGTTCAATTGAATGAAAATAATGCTTATCATATTAGTTGCATTTTAGGAATTGCAAGCATAAATCATGTGATGAACCTTGAAAGGCAAATTCTAAATAAGATCAACTTAAAATTTATCTGAATTTACCTCATGGAGCATTGTCACCTAATGAAAAACATTTAGTGGTTCTAGGCTAGAGACATGTTCTGGCATTGTAAAACAAAGTAGTTGTCGCTAACTTGTCTACAATACATCCCAAGTGTTATATCTCATTCCACGTACGTGAGTATATAGTAGCTTTTCCATGTACCTTCGGGTATATTGGGCAGTGTTACAATATGTAAAGTATATGGGAATGCTCTCATTGTGCGGTTTTGCATTAGACAATGCTTATATGGATTGGGCCTCCACGTACTTTCGGGTATATATGGGAGGACAACACTAGGTTGCTATCCATCCTTAGGTATCCGAGTCAGCCACCTTGTACACTGTGATACACCGAACATAGCATCCAAGGAGATTGTCTGCCTGAACTTCTCGGTTCGCTGGGAGGTATTTTGTAGTTCATAGTTGCTTGGTAAACCTTTTTCCTAGATTATTCCTCTTTTGTTTTGTTATGTTACTTTTATTAAAATAAATTTAATTTACTGCGGATAACATCCTCCACGCTTTCTCCTTAGTTTATCTTAGGTTGAAACATATAGTGACAAATCCAGAGTCCACCAATCAAGGAATTCCTTTTGATGGGAATCCTAGTTGAATGGAGTCTCCATGACAGTCATAGGCTTTGACATTTGATACATCTCATCCTAATCTCGTTCCCAGAAGTTCACAAGCTTTGTCCCATTGGCACTGCTCAAGGTCATCGTCTCGGGATCAGTGTGAGAGACGATCCAGCGTATCATGTCCACGCATGGGATCATAGGATATTTGCATGCAATTGGTACAAGCCGGACTTGTGAATGTTCATGTACACCTGACGGTATTTGAGGTGTTCCCCAAAAGTGCCTAAAAATGTTTCATTGACTTCTTGCCACTTCAGTTTGATGTCCTTGTATAGATACAACTTTGTATCTTCATAGATTGGAAAATTAGAGGACATTTTCTCAGCTACTGCTCCGGATGCATTTCCATCAGTTTCCTGAGATCCTATTCTCTTGGAAGCCATTAGGATGGATGAACACTTGAAATATCTTGTGACAAGAAACATGTATGGCAAGAAATCTATCAGCGAAAGTAAAGAAAATTCCGGGGAATGACACAACACATACCTGGGAAACTGATGAGCAATATTGCGTAATATCTTCTGGGAGGCTAGGTGACTAGCTACTAGAACTGTGCAAAAGGAAGTCTGGGCTATCTGGAAAGTAGGACTGGCTATTCGACCTGCATAATGCACATTCTAGACGGGTTGCTGGCTACTGGGATTGTGTAATGCACAATTCCAGTTGGGAAGGATTGCAGGCTTAGGGACTAAATTGCACAATTTCATGGGCCAGTAGTCAGTGTCCTCCAAAAAGCGTAAAAAAATCCCGGCAGCCAGTGCTGGGAAAAAATGCGTATTTCTGGAGAGGAAGGCAGCGCCTTCCTTCCCAGATTGTGTAAAGCAGTCTCAGTGAGGCAAAATCCGGGCCAAGGTTGGCCTGAATCGCCGAGGGGCAACTGAAAGCAAATAACATAGTGAATGCATGGTGACACTAAGTGATAGAAAAAGTGATTGACAATGAATGCATAACATGAATGAAAGACTCAACAAACAAATCAACATGCATGTGGGGGAAGCGATTTGCCGGTTGGGTGAATGTTTGTGCAAAATAGTTTCATACATGCGACAACATTGAGATAGCAACAAAAACTGAAATAGAGCTAGGACAAGCTAGTATGCATGTAAATGACAACAAGTTTTCAAAGAAATCAAGCAAACAACATTCATACAAGCGAATACACAAAAAGCGATAGAAATGCTAAAAAATACAAGCCGAGGCCACTTACCCGTGAATAGCTGAGCTGGATGTGTTGAAGAGTCCTAGATGTGTTATGGGATGTCAGAGCTCTAGGATCAATGTGAAAGAATGAGCAATGATGCATCGAATAAATAAGTTTTGGCTCAGGAAAACTTCTAAAACAACTTTGCATTTAATCCCCGGTTGCTAAAAATAGCTCCCTAAATCATGGGATGCCTTTTGCATTTTGCATTTTGCTTTTCCAGGAAGAACAAGTCATGCATGCATGCAAGTAAAGTTTCCTTGGTCTCAGGTGGAACTAGTCAACCGGATTGCTCATGCATGCAGCTGCTCAATTGCTTGAGAAAAATGTGCATTTCTGGCTGGGAGTTGGGTTGACTACCCAGGAGGTTTGCACAATTTCTGGGTAGAGCAACTAACTATTTCCCAGATTGCGTAAATTTTGTGTTGAGCGGCCTTGCTGGGGAAATTTGCACAATTTCTGTTGGGAGTGTTGGCTGGTAGAATTGCACAATTCTGTGGCCCAGCAGGTTGCTAGAGAGAACTGTGCAATTTTCGGAGGGAAGGTTGGTTGCCCTCCAAAAATGTGCAATTTTCTTGGGGAAATTGCTCAGTCTGTAGCTAGACCAAGTCTGGTTGAACAACCTTGTGCTCGACAGGCTGCGTTTGTGCATGAAAAACACTAAAGCTTGTGTACTTGACAAAGTAAGACAAAGTGCTTTGTAAGGTTGCTATGGAGGCCCCAAAATAGGCTAAGGTAAAATTTTGGAGGGTGGTTGTAGCCGCTACAACAGCTTCTGATGTGAACTTAAACAAGAATGCAACAACTTACAAATATAATCATAAACATAGAGATGCGACATAAGAACACTTCATTTCATTAATGGAAAAATATTGAACTATGCTTACAAACAGAATGCAAATAAGATAGCTCGGGTGATGGTAGCTTATCTCTGAGGAGAGATGTGGCGTCTACATGCCTTTAAACTATGTTACAATGAGGCTTAAAGGATTATTTGTTATTTAGAAACAATGGAAAACCCTAAACATCAAAAAACCTAACCGTTCACCCACATCTGTGAGTGGAAGAGGTGTTCCCCCTCATCTGGATCTTCAAGCTCAATTTTCTGGATCTTTGTGGTGGCCATTATGGCACTGGGCTCTGCATCAATGATCTGCTTCCCTTTGTCAGTCCCCTTATCAGGTTTTGATTCAGAGTCAGAACCTGCATTTGCTTCAGAAGCCGTCATCTTGGCCACTAGTAGCTGCTAAGCCCGACACTCACTTGTATTGTGAGTGGAGATCTTATGGAACTCACACCATTTTCCCATCTCCTTCTTCATCTTTGTGGTGTTGTTATTTGCTTGCGGCTTCAGCGGGTTGTCCTAGGCAGCCCTACCTTGGCTTGGTCCCTTTTTTGTGGTTTGGGGGCGCCTTTTCCTTGCTTTGGATTCGTAGCTCCAAAGTCCCACTTCTTTTGTTTAAAATTCTGCTCAATCTTTATAACATACCGATACGTCGTGCTGAGCGAGGAAATGTCCAGGAACTCCATCTCATCCTGGATGTACTTTTGTAGAAAGTTGTGGTACTTGAGCACCAAATTCTACTAAGTATCCTTGATACCCAGCTTCGTGCAAAGGGTATGGAAAGTATTTGTGAACTCCCAAACATCTTGGTCCCTTCCATGTTTTAGTGTTGTCCACTTTATGTATTTATCTTCATAGCTCTCGATAGGGTAATATTGTTCCTTGATGGCGTCTCGGAAAGAATTCCAAGTGGGTGCAGCTGAAAACAGCGAGGGTTCACTCTCATCCTTTTGTTCGCAGTAGGTTTCCCAACAGTCCTTGACGTGTGGGGCGGCTTTGAGAAGTGCAAACGTAATCTTTTTCCGATTGGAAAAGTCATGAACTGAAAAATATCCTTCCAAAAGATTTAACCATTTATCTATGACGTCTGCATCTATCAGGCCTTCGAATGTGGGAATATTGAAGTTAACTTGTACTTTAAAAGGAATGGTGCCTTTGGAGTGGCTGCTGGATGAAGATGCATCACTTGTGGGTAGTCGTTGAAGGATCTGGGCAAACTTATCCATTATTGCATCCCTCCATCGCTCGAGAGCTTCTTCAAGCAACATTTTGAAAGGATCTCCTACCCCATCATCTTTCTTATCTTCTGCCATGGGAGGTTGTCGAGTTTTGCGAGGCTGATCCTATAATGGTTCAACCAAATCGAGCCTTAATTCCTTATACCCTGACCTCGTTGGGGACATGCAAAGAAAAATAGAGACAGAGCAGACCGTTCTCATACCACTGATTCGAACTTAAACAGGAATGCAACAACTTATAGATATAATCATAAACACAGAGATGTAGTAGAAAAACACTTCATTTCATTAATGGAAAAATACTGAACTATGATTACAAACAGAATGGAAATAAGATAGCTCAGGCTATGGTAGCTTATCTCTAAGGAGAGATGTGGCGACTACATGCCTCTGAACTATGTTACAATGAGGCTCAAAGGACTCTTTATTATTGAGAAACAATGGAAAATCCTAAACATCCAAAACCCTAACCCTAGGAGATGAAGCACCAAAACTGTGGGCCCCGTTTGGGTAAGTTGGTACATCAACTTCTCTGGGTCATAACTTTGGCAGACGATCTTTGTTTGGCTATCATAATACCTCGTTTCGAAGATCTCAAAGAGAAGGCCAAATTAAGCAAATAAATTTGTAATGTTTACAGTCTTTTCGTTTTCCCTAAAAATGATGTTTAGGGCCTCAAATAGCTCTAGAAGTTCAGGACCCGAAAAACTGCCAAAAATAGTAAACTGTGCTACAATTAAGGAAACCAAAAAACTAAAAGATACGGTGTTGGGGGTCCAAGTGGAATAGGCAGGTGGCCACCAATATCCAGCTGGATCGTTCCTCCCCCCTTAGGAAGCAATGGTCCCCATTGCATTGAGTGCCTCCATGAGATGCGGAAACTTCTGCTGAACTTGGTCCCTGGTGAGCTGCTTGCCTTGGTGAAGGAGTTGGCCAGCTTTGACAACTCGATATAGTTGGATCTTCTATTGGCGAGTGCTCTTGATTTGTGTGTCCATGATTTGATCAATGGTGGCCTATTCCATGTAGTCTAGGTTTATCTCTGTTGGTGTGAGATGTTCTGCAATGTCAGATGTGTCCAACAATGGTGGGAAGTATGGCCGAAGGCGATCTAAATTGAATACTGGGTGCAGACCAAGGAACGGTGTGTTACAGATCCATTTGGGCACATCAATCCCATTATCCAGATCAATATTTTAGGGCTCATCAAACCCTAATTTCAGTTGCTACATGCCCTAAACAACTCACCCCTTTGAATGCCCCCTTCCCAGACAGTTTCATGAATTGAAGACATCCAAAAATAGCCTTAGAGGGACCAGCGTAGGTAAGCCCTTGTAAGGGTGCGCTGCAGAGCAGTTGAGTCCATTCCAGGGTGCTCTACAAAGCACTTAGGCTTCCTTTCACTTGTGCTCGACAAGATTGAGTGAAATTCACATAGGGTTTGGGAAATATTCTTATCTTTTGGAGTCATCTAGAAGGTTCCCTCACTTATCAACTCCTATGAGCTCTAAAATGGGTGAGAAATGAGTTAAGGCGCATCCTATCCTCTCATCCCTTCCTCCATGGAAGTAATTCTAAGTATGGAAGGCCATTCGATGCCACCATTTATGACAAAACCTCCTTCATCTCCCTATAAATGGACCACTCATCTAAGTTATCAGGGGCTAGATTATGTTGAATTGTAAGGAGATAATGTTTCTATGAGATTTGGCTTTGAAGCAAGTATTGTAATGCTACAAGTTTGTCATGTTTTTGATGTGATGTGGATGGGATCCAAGCTGGAGGAATGGATTTGAATCCTACACCAATGGTTGTAATTCCTTCTTCTATTCAATAAAGTGTTTGAACCTTTCTCCGATATGTTTGTATTGTTTTATAATGCTTATATGTGTGAATTGTATCTGATTCCTTTCACTTATATTCAATAGTTCTTTTGCTTTGTTCGATTCTTTGTTTTCTGTTGTGTTTACAGGTACTTCTCAAGCATATTGGGAAGGAGCGACAAGATTGATACAAGGGAGACGAGAGGAAATCAAAACTACAAGTAGGTCTTCTCATCTTCTCATCTTATCTATTTCTTATAGGAAAAGACTAAAACATTTTAAACTGTTGTTCTAGATATGACTACTTATCTAGGGAATTAGTATTTATCCGTAGATACCAAATTCTCCAAAACAAATTGGTGACCATACTGGGGAAATATCACCTTTCCTAGTAGATTATCCACCTCCTAGGACATCCTTGCAGACCCTACTTGTGTTCATAGATTGTAATTCAGTTCTTTTGCATTGAAAATTTGGTCAAAACTATGTCAAATTGCCTTTTGAAATGGCTCACTATCACTAGCGCAGACTTGTGAGGGACACAATGCACTGCAGAGCACCCCTGGCTTACGGAAAGTGCTCTGAAGTGAACTGTCTCCCATTTAAGGCTGTGTTGATCCTCCTAGGATCAGTTTCCCACCTTTGGAATGTGTTTTTGACAACTTTTCTCTGTTTGTTTGCTTGCTGATTGATCAATGAATGTTATGCCTCAGAGAACAAGTTTCTATCTCCTTGTCCAGCCCTACTTTGACTTGATTGATTAATGTTTCTTAAATGTTTTCTTTTTCATTATTAGTCTATAGTCAAAGCTAGAATATAGTTGATTAATCTTTGTTCGAAAGAAAGTGTCATAAAGTATTCTTTTCCTTTGAATCAGAACTGTTGTAAAATTGTTCGTTCTTATGAAAGATTGATTGATTGTATGTGCATATTTCTTTTTGTTCATCATAACATTAATGGATTCGAAATGAAAAAACTTGCATCGTTCATATTGTAATTTGTGAATGCTTGAAAGCAATAGCTAGGGAAATTGCATTAGATGTGCTCTTTGCTCTTTGTCAAAGATCTAATTGCTCTATCCCTACTAGTTAAGGTTTTCATTGTTCAGTTGAATGAAAATAATGCTTATCATATTAGTTGCATTTTAGGAATTGCAAACATACATCATGTGATGAACCTTGAAAGGCAAATTCTAAATATTAAGATCAACTTAAAATTTATCTGAATTTACCTCATGGAGCATTGTCACCTAATGAAAAACATTTAGTTGTTCTAGGCTAGAGATGTGTTCTGGCATTGTAAAACAAAGTAGTTGTCGCTAACTTGTCTACAATACATCCCGAGTGTTATATCTCATTCCACGTACGTGAGTATATAGTAGCTTTTCCATGTACCTTCGGGTATATTGGGCAGTGTTACAATATGTAAAGTATATGGGAATGCTCTCTCTGTGCGGTTTTGCATTAGACAATGCTTATATGGATTGGGCCTCCACGTACTTTCGGGTATATATAGGAGGACAACACTAGGTTTCTATCCATCCTTAGGTATCCAAGTCAGCCACCTTGTACACTGTGATACACCAAACACAACATCCAAGGAGATTGTCTGCCTGAACTTCTCGGTTCGCTGGGAGGTATTTTGTAGTTCACAGTTGCTTGGTAAACCTTTTTCCTAGATTATCCCTCTTTTGTTTTGTTATGTTACTTTTATTAAAATAAATTTAATTGACCGCGGATAACATCCTCCACGCTTTCTCCTTAGTTTATGTTAGGTTGAAACATATGGTGACAGATCCAGAGTCCACCGATCAAGGAATTCCTTTTGATGGGAATCCTAGTCCTTTTCCTCCTTTCGGAAATATTGGTGCTCCTTATATGGCTACATTGTTCCTTCCGGGATTTACCATTGGCTTTCTAGTATGGTTGTTTTAAACCTCCTTGGTTCAAAATGTCGTGATTTCTCCACAATCGAGTACAATTCCAATTGGACAAAATCAACCTCCAGTTGATCCTAAAGTTGACCCTTTGCCTTATTCCTCAGTTGTTTCTTCCTCCCCTTCTTCCTCTTCACCGAGTGAAAATATTGGTACTAGTAACCAGGTGGCTAAGAAGAAGAAGAAAGGGAAGAAGAAGAAGAAGAAGAAGAAAGTTCAGCAGAGGGGCAGCCAAGCAACCATTGCTTTGAATGCAACATTTGATGAGAAACCATCTGTCAAGCCTCACAAAGTTTGATATCCATGCAAACTTTGTGCGGGAGACGATCTTCTTTGAAATTTTCCTGATATTCCTTAGATCTTAGAAGAATGGTCTTCTCGTTCAGAACATCCCGTGTCATCAACTTCTCGAGATCATGCTAGTGACACACCATCAACTAGTGGTAGTGAAGTTCATGGAAAAAAGGGTAAATTTAAGTTTCCCTATATGATATGTGAATGGAATCACTCCATTCACCTTTGTCCTTATCTGGATGAAATCAAAAAAGTGTTGGATAACCGTCCTGCTTCTTCGCAGCAACTTCCATCTGGTTATAGGAGACTCTCCCTTAATCCTTCACTAGTTGATGAATTGACTAACTCAAATCAACCATCAGTCAAACCCACTCTCTCTGAAAGTGAATCTTATGAGTCTATACCCAACCCAAATCAACAGGTCGAGGAAATAGTTGACCCGATTTCACCTTCAGTTAATTGTACCTTTCCCGCAGAGAGTGAATATCATACCACTTAGGTTCTTTTTGTTTCTTCATATTCCAATGAGCTAGGGGGCAGTTGTCCTGTTCCATCAAGACAGGAGGAAAATCCTCCTGCTTTTTTACTCAAGGGGTTAATTCTCCCGTTCTTACGGTACCCCCCACCCCCCCCCCCTACAAGTAGTCTGGTCACTTCCTTTGATTGGAAACGACTGGTAGGACATTGTCTTCCTTCTTATGTGCCTTTCCAGATCATAGTTTAGGTTTGTAATATGATTGTATCTGGAACTATTTTAAATGAAGGTGCATCTGTGAGTATCCTTTCCTAAATTGCTTAGTTAGTGCTCGATTCACCTTCGTTTGTGCCAGTTACCCAGAATTTGTTGGCTTTTAATAGAGGAAGCAATCAACCATTAGGGATACTCCCTCAGTTGCCTATTACTTTGGGAGAAAAAATCAGTTATCTGAATGTGATGGTAGTCCCAGGCCCTTTAGATTACAATTTACTTCTTGGGTGCGACTATGTTTATGACATGGGAGCTATTGTTTCAACACTCTTTCAAGTGATTTGTTTCCTGCATGATGGCAGAGTTGTCACCGTTGACTAGCTTTCATTTCCCGGTCCAAATATGGCTTCCAGTAAACCATCTTCCTTAAATGGTCCTTTTGTACCAATGGTATCATCCCCGCCATAGGTCAATTATGTGGCAACCCATTCCATGCCTACATCAACTGACGATCAATTTAGTGATGTTGTACATCATGTACTAGGGGCATTGGAACTAGATCTCTCATTCATGACTTTTTATGAGTCGTGAACCAAGGATATGAGGATGGTTCTTTTACTGTGTCAACCTCATTAAAAAATGAAACAGTTCCCATGAGGATAGTTCCTTGTGTTGTGTCAACCTCGTTAAAAAGTGAAACCAAGGATATGAGGATAGTTCTTTTATTGTGTCAACCTTGTTAAAAAATGAAATAGGTCCATGAGGATAGTTCCTGGTCTTGTGTTAGCCTCGTTAAAAAATGAAACCAAGGATATGAGGATAGTTCTTTTACTGTGTCAACCTCATTAAAAAATGAAACAAGCCAATGAGGATAGTTCCTTGTCTTGTGTCAACCTCGTTAAAAAATGAAACCAAGGACATGAGGATAGTTCTTTTACTGTGTCAACCTCATTAAAAAATGAAACAACTCCCACAAGGATAGTTCTTTGTCTTGTGTCAAGCTCGTTAAAAAATGAAACAAAAGAAAATGAGGATGGTTCTTTTACTGTGTCAACCTCAGTAAAAAATGAAACCAAGGATATGAGGATAGTTCCTTGTCTTGTGTCAACCTCATTAAAAAATGAAACCAAGGATATGAGGATAGTTCCTGGTCTTATGTCAACCTCGTTAAAAAATGAAACAAGGAGTATGAGCATAGTTCCTTGTCTTGTGTCAAGCTCGTTAAAAAATGAAACAAGGAATCTGAGTAGAGTTCCTTGTCTTGTGTCAAGCTCATTAAAAAATGAAACAAGGTCCCCTAGAGCAAAGTTCCAATTCGAGTCTTTGATTAGATCTCGTAAAATCCCAGTCGAGTCTTTCACTTGGTCTCGTAAATGAACCTTCATGCCATCCTCTCGATGGCCACAAGTAGTCTACTTAGGTAAATATAATGAAGCTTGGGGGGCATGCACCTAGTGGTAAAGTTAAGTTTCCCTGTAGGTTATGTGAAGGGAATCACCCCATTCACCTTTGTCCCTATCTGGATGAAGCCAAAAAGGTGTTGGATAATCGTCTTGCTTCACCGCAACGACTTCCATTTGGTTACAGGAGACTCTCCCTTTCATCATGCTGGGGGAATGTAAACCAATCTCAAGCATAGTTCTTCATTTCAAGCTTGTGTAAAAATGAAATTGAATTCCAAGCATAGTTTTTCATTTCAAGCTTGTATAAACATGAAACTGAATCCAAGCATAGTTTTTCATTTCAAGCTTGTGTAACATGAAACTGAATCCAAGCATAGTTCCTTATGGTTCAAGCTTGTGTAAAAATGAACCCATTTCCATTTTTAACCCTCATGATTGCCATTCTATCAACCTCTTTCATGAGATGAGCCTTGTTTGTTTTCATCCCATCACCACCATCCCTTTGGTAGATCATATGCTTTCACTTGGTTGTTTTACCCTTTTTGAGGAACAGTTGCAATGAGTGATCTTATTAGCCAACCTCTTCACATAAATCAACATGTTTTGAGAAGTTCCAACATCACTGGAACTAGTTGCTATCCTAGACACCACTCGTTCCTCAAATTGGAGTCCTCTTTAAGCTCTTTTTATATTCTCGAAATATGAAAATATTGCCGAGCACTTGTCCTTTCCATCTCATTAATGGATTGGAAACGATATATCTCTTGTATTATTTTATGCTTTTTGAGGCTTGAGAGATTAATTTATGAAAAATAACTTGTGGAGTTTTCTTTTTTCCCTTTTCAAACTCTCTAAACATGAAAATGAACGAGTTATCTTTGTTGTTAAACTCGTTAAAACATCAAATAGCGACAAAATTGTCCATCTTGACAAGACTGAGTTTCACCTTCACTAGACTCGTTAAAACATCACATATTGATGAATTCACCTGAAGGGTGGAATAGTACAACAAGCATATGTTATCCTCCTCAAGCTTAATAAAAATAAAGAGGTACTGGTCAGCAATGACTGGGGAAAATGGAAAAAGGGGTAAACCACTTTATGGTAGCAGGTCGCTCTTGAACATGACACTTTCACTTCATCTCCGTGACTATTTGGGTTGGGTTATCTGCTTGACGGTTATCATACTTATGGTTTATCACACCATCCTTCACTTTTGTTTTGGGTCAATGCTTCCAATTCATTCAGACTATTTGGGTTGGGTTATCTGCTTGATGGTTATCATACCTATGGTCTATCACACAACCAATCACTTTGTTTTGGGTCAATGCTACCAATTCATTTCAGTGTCGCTGACATGTTTAAGAGAAGTCATTCAATCAAAATTCATTCTTTGCAATACCATAAACCTTCATTTTCATGATCGCCATTCTTGAACCTTGTGTTCAAATTCCATCTCTAAAATCACTACACTTGTTTCGTGTCATTGATGTGGGATACATCAAGGCCCTCCTGCGACGAGTCGCTTCTTGTTGACATCAACACATTATACAAGAAGTTAACTTAGAAACACCATTCTAGTACCTTGAGGCTTGCATGCATCAATGGAAAGTTTCTCGCTTCCGGCAATAGGCATACATCAATGGCCTTCGACCAAAAGACTTTGTATGGTGTTCAACATCAAATCATCCATTCACACCATGCAGAATGTATTGCAGTACCTTGAGGATCATTATCATTATCGGTGATTTATCTCGCATCTGTTAACAAATTACATCATTGGCTGGTAATTAGATGGTGTCTTCTCATGTTTGACTTCAGATCACATATTCAGATGGTTAGAATCGTACTTGAGCGAACGATTGAATGAGATAGAAGACCCCGAATCTAGTTTCATCCATCCAGGCTGCGATTTCAGGAGTACTAAATCATATGTACAATGGCTTTACATTGATAATCATTCCAATCATGGGTTTATATCTGTAGATGACTGTTTATGTACATGTAATGAAAGTTTATAAGATGAGCATGGGTATGCCTTCCCTCGACAATTCATGTAAAATCAAATATCATGATATATGTATTGTAATTGATGCAGGTCACCTTCCACTTCGATATCTCCTCAACACATCGTAAAGAATTTCATTCAACAATGGCATTTTTCAACTTCATGCTTTAGGGGGCAGCTGTAACAAATCCATTTGGGCACATCAATCCCATCATCTAGATTAGTATTTTAGGGCTCATCAAACCCTAATTTTAGTTGCTATATGCCCTAAACAAGTCACCCCTTTGAATGCCTCTTTCCCAAACAGTTTCATGACTTGAAGACATCCAGAAATAGCCTCTAGATGGACCAACACAGGTAAGCCCTTGTAAGGGTGCGCTGTAGAGTAGTTGAGTCCATGCCAAGGTGCTCTGCAGAGCACTTAGGCTTCCTTTCACTTGCGATGGGCGAGATTGAGTGAAATTCACATAGGGGTTTGGGAATATTCTTATCTTTTGGAGTCATCTAGAAGGTTCCCTCACTTATCAACTCCTATGAGCTCGAAAATGGATGAGGAATGAGTTAAGGTGCATCCTATCCTCTCATCCCTTCCTCCATGGAAGTAATTCTAAGTATGAAAGGCCATTCAATGCCAATATTTATGAAAAAACATCCTTCATCTCCCTATAAATGGACCACTCATCTAAGTGATCAGGGGCTGGATTATGTTGAATTGTAAGGAGATAATGTTGCTATGAGATTTGGCTTTGAAGCAAGTATTGTAATGCTACAAGTTTTTCATGCTTTTGATGTGATGTGGATGGGATCGAAGCTGGAGGAATGGCTTTGAATCAGACACCAATGGTTTTATTTCATTCTTCTATTCAATAAAGTGTTTGAACCTTTCTCCCATATGTTTGTATTATTTTATAATGCTTATATGTGTGAATTGTATCTGATTCCTTTCACTTATATTCAATAGATCTTTTGCTTTGATCAATTCTTTGTTTTCTGTTGTGTTTACAGATACTTCTCAAGCGTATTAAGTACGGGAAGGAGCAACAGGATCAATACAAGGGAGATGAGAGGAAAGCGGAAATACAAGTAGGTATTCTCATCTTCTCATCTTATCTATTTCTTATAGGAAAAGACTAAAACACTTTAAACTGTTGTTCTAGATATGACTACTTACCTAGGGAATTAGTATTTATCCGTAGATACCAAATTCTCCAAAACATGATGGGATGTTGAGCTCGAAGGCATTGTCATCGACAACCTTCGTGATGGTGTATGGCCCATATCGGAGCAGGCGAAGCTTGTGGTGGGACCCAACAAGGCGTTCTTTCTTTAAATGAAGCCAAAATTTGTCGCCCATCTAGAACTTGTGCGACACTCGATGTTGATCATGGCGTTGCCTGTACTTAGCATTGGATTTGTCCAATATATCATGGACCTATTGGCAGATGTGTTGAATGCGCTCAATGGAGCTATTAGCCCTTTCAACTTTAGACTGCTTGTGAGCTGAATCTACCTGAGTGGCTATAAATGGTATGGCCACATCAATGGGGCATAATGGCTGAAATCCCAACCCTACCTGAAAGGGGCTGTGGCCTGTTGAGCAATGGAGAGATCTGTTGTAGTTGTGTTGGACATAGGGGAGACTTTCATCCCATGTGTGTGGATGCTTCGAGTTATACATGCACATAATATGTATGATCATTCTATTGACAACCTCTGTTTGGCCATCAATTTGGGGATGGAAAGCTGTGGACTTAGTGAGCTTTGTGTCCAACATCGACCAGAGACTTGACCAAAATGCACTCAAGAATCTGCTGTCTCGATTTGAGATAATGGACTGTGGGATCCAAAAGTGTACACATACTTGCTCAAAAAATAGCTTAGCAGTGGCCTCTGCTGGGACACTCTTCTTACAGGCCGCTATGATGGACATCTTAGAGAATCTGTTGATGACCATGAAAATGCAATTGTTGCCTTTCTTAATGGAAGGAATGCTCGACATATAATCCATGGAGACAGATTCCCAAGGCCGGCTAGGAGTAGGTAGAGGAGTAAACAGGCCTTGCTTCTTGATGGGTCATTTGGCAATGGCACAGGTGCTGCAAGATCTAATGTACTTCCCAACATCCTAACGAAGTTTCGGCTAATAAAAATACTTCTGCAATACCGCCACCGTTTTCTCTACTCTAAAATGTCCAGTGACCTAACTATAGTGCACTTCACAAATCATCTTGGCATGCTCACTTGAAGGAACACATTTGTGTCCCAAGTGGCATAACAATGCATCCTTAAGGTGAAAATTGGGAACTTTCTTCCCTTCCAGGATTGTTTGATATATGCTGCCGAATTCTAGATCGCTCTTGTAAACATGCAGCCACCCTGATGTCTCGTGCCCACAGGAGTCGAGCACAATGATCAGTGCCATGACCAGTGGTCTACTGAGGCAATCAACAACATTATTGGTGCTTCCCTTCTTATACTTAATGTTCAAATGGAACTATTTCAGATAGGTGGACCATTTCTGATGGCGATCATTCTGCAACTTCCCTTGTGTCTATATGAACTGTAGAGGCCAATGGTCTGTGTGGATGACCATTTCCTTCCCCATAATGTAATTCTTCCATTAATGATAGGCCTGCACAATGGAATACATTTATTTGTCCCATGTGGGGTACTTTCAGACTATGTCTGAAAGTGTCTCACTGTGTTAAGCCACTAGATGCCCATGTTGAGTAAGAACTACCCCAATAGCATAGTAATAGGCATCTATCTCAATCTCAAATGGTTGTTGCAGGTCTGGTAATGTGAGCACTGGTGCTGAACAAAGGCGATTCTTCAACTCGAAGAACACTCATTGCTAGGTTTTCACCCAAAATAACTTTTCTTTCACTCCACCCTTGGTGAATTGACTTAAAGGCCAAGCAATATGAGAGAACCCCAACACAAACCTACGGTAGAAATTGGCAAGACCCAAAAAGCTACGGAGCTCTGTTAGAGTGGTTGGGGCTGACCAATCTTGAATGACTTGTATCTTGGATGGGTCCACATGTACACCCTCCTCATCAATGATGTACCCCAGATATTGAACCTGGGTCAGGCCAAAGGTGCATTTCTCCAAGTTAGCACACAACTTGTGTTGTCGAAGGGTTTGAAGGACCTGTCGAATATGGTGGAGGTGTTCTTCCCAACTCTGGCTAAAGATCAAGATGTCATCTAGATACACCACCATGAATGCATTGGTGAAGGGCTGCAAGATGTCATCCATCAGTCTCATGAAGGTTGCAGGGGTGTTCATCAATCCAAATAGCATGACTAACCATTCGAAAAGGCCCTCCTTGGATTTGAAGGTAGTCTTCCATGCATCAGAGGGTTCGATAGGCACCTGGTGATAACCTGACTTCAAGTCAATATTGATGAAATATTTGGCCCCATTGAGCTAGTCCATATGTTCATCAATCGCGAGATTGGGTACCTATTTTGGACAATGATCTTGTTCAACACCCGATAGTCAATACAGAGTCTCTAGGTCCCATCCTTCTTTTGTACCAATACAATCGGGCTCCCACAGGGTGACGAGATTGGCTTGATGTGCCCTTTCATCAATAGTTCCTGAATCTACCTCTTGATCTCATCGTTCTCCTGAATAGAGAATTGATAGATCGTTCCATTGGGCAGTGGCACACTCGGGGTTTGATCGATGGAGTGCTTGAATGATAGTGCATAGGTACCCCTATGGGTGAGGTGAAAATGTCCTTGTACTCCTCCACGACCTTGTCCATATGTTGCTGCTGTGCAGAGGGGCCCTGCCTAGAAGTCATGGCCACAACCTTCTTCTTGCCTTGGAGGCGAATCATAAGGAAAACAAATTTCCTGGTCTGGGAAATGATCTTACTGCATTGTTTTTTAGTGATCAAAGAGATGGCGGTAGGCGGGGCTACCTCCGGTATCTTGTACAACTTATTAGCCAAAGTAATAATCATAGGGAGAGATTTAGACTCATATACAACATGTTGTTTCCACAAGTATGGTTGTCCTAACAATACATTAGAAACTTCAAGAGGAGAAATGTCACACAATACCTCATCCGTGAAGGGCTTGATGCTATAGGGAAGGCAAAACTATTGGCTGATGCAAAGATCTCGTCCTTGGTGAAGCCACCCAATGGTGTACTACCGTGGATGATTTGTAGTCTTTAGGCCCAACCGCTTCATGACTTCTCTTGAAATGAGGTTCTTTTGGCTCTCGTTGTTGACAATGAATCGTAGCGGAGAACCCTTCACCCACATCTGTGAGTGGAAGAGGCATCCCCCCTCCCCTGGATCTTCAGGCTCAATTTTCTGGATCTTTATGGCCACGATGGCACTGCGCTCTGCATCAATGATCTACTTCCCTTTGTATGTCCCCTTATCGGGTTTTGATTCAGAGTCAAAACCTGTGTTTGATTTAGAATCCTTCAGCTTAGCCTCTAGTGATTGCTTGGCCCGACACTCACTTGTATTGTGAGTGGAGATCATATGAAACTCACACCATTTTCCTGTCTCCTTCTTCGTATTTGTGGTGTTTTTCTTTTCTTACAGCTTTGACAGGTTGTCCTAGGTAGCCCCGCCTTGGCTTGGTCCCTTGATCTGTGGTTTAGGGGCTCCTTTTCTTTGCTTTGGATTCACAACTCCAAAGTCCCGCTTCTTCTGTTTAAACTTTTACTCAATCTTTACAGCGTACTGATACGCCATGCCGAGTGAGGAAATTTCCATAAACTCCATCTCGTCTTGGATGTATTTGTGTAGGCAACCGTGGTACTTGAGCACCAAATGCCACTCAGTACCCTTGATACCCAACTTTGTGCGGAGGGTATGGAAAGTATTTGTGAACTCCAACACATCTTGGTCCCTTCCCTGTTGTAGCATGGTCCACTTTATGTATTTATCTTCATAGCTCCCGACAGGGTAATATTGTTCCTTGATGGCGTCTCAGAAAGAATTCCAAGTGGGTGCAATTGAAAATAGTGAGGGTTCACTCTCGTCCTTTTGTTCATAGTAGGTTTCACACCAGTCCTTGATGTGTGGGGCAGCTTTGAGAAGTGAAAACGTAATCTTTTCCCAATTGGAAAAGTCATGAACTAAAAAATATCCTTTCAATAGATTTAACCATTTATCTACGATGTCTGCATCTCTCAGGTCTTCGACTATGGGAATATCAAAGTTAACTTGTACCTTAAAAGGAGTAGCACCTACAAAGTGGCTGTTAGATGAAGATGCATCACTTGTGGGTAGTCGTCGAAGGATTTGGGAAAAGTTATCCATCATCACATCCCTATGTCACTCGAGAGCTTATTCAAGCAACATTTTGAAAGGATCTCCTTCCCCCTCCTCTTTCTTATCTTCTGCTATGTGAGGTCGTTGGGTTTTGCGAGGCTGATCCTACAATGTTTCAACTAGATTGAGTCCTAATTCCTTATACCCTGACCTCGTTGAGGACATGCAAAGAAAAATAGAGAAAGAGCAGACCGCTCTGATACCACTGATCCAAACTTAAACATGAACACAAAAAATTACACATATAATCATAAACACAGAGATGCACAGAGAAACACTTCATTTCATTAATGGAAAAATATTGAACTATGCTTACAAACAAAATGGAAATAAGATAGCTCGGGCAATGGTAGCTTATCTTTGAGCAGAGATGTGGCGGCTACATGCCTTTGAACTATGTTACAATGAGGCTCAAAGGCCTATATATTATTGGGAAACAATGGAAAACCCTAAACATCCTAAAACCTAACCCTAGGAGATGAAGCGCCAAAACTATGGGCTGCGTTTGGGTAAGTTGGTATGTCAACTTCTCGAGGTCGTAACTTTGGAATACAATCTCCGTTTGGCTATCATAATAACTTGTTTCAAAGATCTCGAAGAGAATGCCAGAAAAAAATTGGCATGCCGATTTGGGATGTTTTCAGTCTTAATCATTTCACTAAAAACACTGTTTAGGGTCTAAAAATGGCCTCAGAAGTTCAAGACCCGAAAAATGCCAAAAATAGTAAACTGTGCTACAATTAAGGAAACTAAAAAACTTAAAGAGACAGTGTTGGGGGTCCAAGTGGAATAGGAAGGTGACCACTAGTATCCACCTGGATCATTCCTCCCCCCTTAGGAAGAAATGGTCCCCATTGCGTTGAGTGCCTCCATGACATGGGGAAACTTCTGTTGAACTTGGTCCCTAGTGAGCCACTTGCCTTGGTGAAGGAGTTGGCCAGCTTTGACAACCGGATATAGTTGGATCTTATGCTGGTGAGCACTCTTGATCTATGTGTCCATGATCCGATTAGTGGTGGTCTGTTCCATGCAGTCTGGGTTTAGCTCTGTTGGTGTGAGTTGTTCCGCAATGTACGATGTGTCCAACAATGGTGGGAAGTATGGTTGAAGGCGATCTATATTGAACACTGGGTGTAGACCAAAGAACGGTGGGTTGCTGAGCTCAAAGGCATTGTCACTGATGGCCTTAGTGATGGTGTATGACCCATATCAGAGTGGGTGAAGCTTTTGGTGGGGCCAAGCAAGGCATTCTTTATGCAAATGAAGACAAACTTTGTTGCCCACCTGGAACTTGTGCGGCACTCGACGTTGATCATGGTGCTGCTTGTACTTAGCATTGGATCTATCCAATATATCATGGACTTGTTGGTGAATGTGTTGAATGCTCTTAATGAAGCTATTAGCCCTTTCAGCTTTGGACTCCACTTGAGCCAAATCTACCTGAGTGGCTATGAATGGTATGACCACATCAATGGGGCATAATGGTTGAAATCCCAACCCTACTTGAAAGGGGTTCTATCCTGTTGAGCTGTGGAGAGCTCTATTGTAGCTGTGTTACACATAGGGGATACTTTCATCCCATGTGCATGGATGCTTCGAGTTGTACATGCACAGAATGTGTACGATCATTCTGTTGACAACCTCTATTTGGCCATCAGTTTGGGGATGGAATGCTGTGGACTTAGTGAGTTTTGTATCCAACATCAACCAGAGACTTGACCAAAATGAACTCAATAATCTGCTGTCCCGATCTGAGATAATGGACTATGGGATCCCAAAGTGTACCCACAATCTCTCAAAGAAGAGCCTAGGAGTGGCCTCTGCTAAGATACTCTTCATTCAGGCCGCTATGATGGCCATCTTAGAGAATCTGTTGATGACCACGAAAATGAAATTGTTGCCGTTCTTAGTGGAAGGAAGGCCCAACATATAATCCATGAAGACCGATTCCAAAGGCTGGCTAGGAGTAGGTAGAGGATTATACATGCCTTGCTTCTTGATGGTTGGTTTGGCAATGATGCAAGAGATACATGATCTAATGTACTTCCCAACATCCCGACGAAGTTTCGGCCAATAAAAATACTTCTGCAATACCATTACTGTTTTCTCTACTCTGAAATGTCCAACTACTCGACTGCAGTGAGCCTCCCAAATCATCTTGGCACACTCACTTGAAGGAACACATATGTGTCCCAAGTGGCATAACAGTGCATCCTGAAGGTGAAAATTTGGAACTTTCTTCCCTTCGAGGAGTGTCTGGTATATGTTGTCGAATTCTAGAGTTCTCTTGTAAACATGCGACCACCCTGATGTCTCGTACCCACAAGAGTCGAGCACAGTGATCAGTGCCATGACCGGTGGTCTACTGAGGCAACCAACGACATTATTGGTGATGCCCTTCTTGTACTTAACATTCAAATGGAATTGTTGCAGATAGGTGGACCACTTCTGATGGCAATCATTCTGCAACTTCCCTTGTGTCTGTATGAATTGTAGAGGCCGGTGGTCTGTGTGAATGATTGTTTCCTTCCCCATAATGTAATACTTCCATTGATGATAGGCCTGCACAATGGAACACATTTCTTTGTCATAAGTGGGGTACTTTCGGACTGTGTTTGAAAGTGTCTCACTATGGTAAGCCACTGGATGCCCATGTTGAGTAAGAACTTCCCCAATAGCATAGTCAGAGGCATTTGTCTCAATCTTAAATGGTTGTTGTAGATTTGGTAATGTGAGCACTAATGCAGAACAGAGGTGATTCCTCAACTCAGGAAACACTCGTTGCTGGGTTTCTGCCCAAAAGAACTTTTCTTTCGCTCTACCTTTGGTGACATAACTTAAAGGCCAAGTGATATGAGAGAACCCCAACACGAACTTGCGGTAGAAATTAGTAAGACCCAAAAAGTTGCGGAGCTCTTTTAGAGTGGTTGGGCAGCCCAATATTGAATGACTTGTATCTTGGATGGGTCCACATGTACACCCTCCTCATTACTGATGTACCCCAAATACTGAACCTGGGTTAGGCCAAAGGTGCATTTCTCCAAGTTAGCACACAGCTTGTGTTGTCGAAGGGTTGAAGGACCTGTCGAATATGGTGGAGGTGTTCTTCCCAACTCTGGCTAAAGATGAAGATGTGATCTAGATACACCACCATGAATGCATTGGGGAAGGGTTGCAAGATGTCATCCATAAGTCTCATGAAGGTTGCAAGGGCATTCGTCAATCCGAACGGCATGACTAACGTTTCGAAAAGGCCCTCATTGGATTTGAAGGCAGTCTTCCACACATCGGAGGGTTCAATAAGCACCTAGTGATAACCTGAATTCAAGTCAATCTTGCTAAAATATTTGGCCCACTTGAGCTGGTCCAGAAGGTTATCAATCCACGAGATTGGGTACCTATTCTAGGCAATGATCTTGTTCAGCACCTGATAGTCAATACAGAGTCTCCAGGTCCCATCCTTCTTCTGTACCAATATAATTGGGCTCCCAAAGGGTGACAAGCTTGGCCTGATGTGCCCTTTCTGTAGTAGTTCCTCAATCTGCCTCTTGATCTCATCGTTCTCCAGAACAGAGCATCGATAGATTGGTCCATTGGGCATTGGTGTGTGCAGGGTTAGATCAATGGAGTGCTTGACCTGACAGTGTAGAGGTACCCGTGTGGGTAAGGCAAAAATGTCCTTGTACTCCTCCACAACCTTGTCCATCTATTGCTGCTGTGCAGAGGAGCCCTGCCTAGAATCCGTGGCCACAACCTTCTTCTTGCATTAGGGGCGAATCATAAGGAAAATGAATTTCCTGGTCTGGGAAATGATCCTACTGCATTGCTTTGCAGTGATCAATGAGATGGTGGTAGGCAGGCTACCTCTGGTATCTTGTACAACCTATTAGCCAAAGTAATAATCACATATTGAGGTCTATACTCATATACAACATGTCACTTCCACAAGTATGGTTGTCCTAAAAATACATTAGAAACTTCAAGAGGAGCAACATCACACAATGCCTCATCCGTGAAGGGGTTGATGCTATAGGGAAGGTGACACTACTGGTTGACGTGAAGATCTTGTCCTTGGTGAAGCCATCTGTTGAGTGATAAAAGGTGTCTTTTTAACTCCTAATTATCTTCATATTAATTGTCAACCCAGGGACGATTTTTTTTTATCTCAAGAGTGTACTCAGTCTGAGGCAGCTATTTACTCAAGAATAATGTTTCTAAATTTGCAGTATAGTGCTTTAAATGCAAAAGTAAATGAATTCTTGAAATAAAATATACTTACAATTAAAAAAAACTTAACACTCTGAAACTTAAATCATTGACTCAGAAAACTACAACAATTTATCAGTTAAGGATGCAGTAGTGATAACTCTTTCCTCTGTCAACTGATATAAATGAAATCAAACATAAACAAGATCCACAATCTGAGAACTTAGGCAACAATAGCCAATGTCCTTTACAGTTGTTGATCTTACACTCCACACTAAAGAAAATAATAACAATTCGATTGGAAATGCTTACTAAAACACACTTGCTGCAATATCAATTAAAAGATGAAATCAAATCCTTGCAGAAAAGAATAGTGACTAAGTTTATTGAAAAACTGAACAACGAAGCTTCATCTAATAGAAATGAGTTATTAATGGAAAGGAACAATAATGCTAAATTATTAGAATTAAATAGCAATCTTAAATATAACTTAACAACAAAGCTAATTAATTAGAAATACATAGCAACTATAAATGTAACTAAATCAACAATCTGTAATGAATGGCAAAATTTGAAGTGAACAACGGAGCTTTAATGAGTAGCATAACAATTTAAGTTACAATGGATAATAATCTTGTTATGATGGAAGTGAACAGCAACACGATTCAACTACAACATATAAAATAGAGAAATTCATTAAGTTTGGCAATACGAAACAGTAAAGCGATGCGACTACAATAAATAGAGATGAAACCAAACCATCACATGATATAAATCATAAAGATATAATACAGAGCAACAGCTTAATCCACTAGAGGCTGGGCCCTTAGCCGCTAGCGAATGCTGCTGGGCTACTTCAGATAAGACAAATGAACAACAACCCTTTTATTTATTAATCATCAAATTGTGAAATCATTACAACAACAAAAGCCTTGAGAATTACAATGGTAATGCAACAATCCCCCTTTCCTTCTATCCTATCCTATCTCTAATAATCCCTGACTTAATGTCTCATAATCTATTCCATCATGAATAATCAATCATCCCCTTCTCTGATCTCTGTTCTCATTTAAATACACAGAGAGCAAAGAGAAGTTACAACAGATATGATTACAATATGATTTCTATTACAAAATTGGATTTTTCTCAACAAATTGATCAGAAAGATCATATCTGAAATACCTTTCCATCAATCATTCAATAGGAATAGGTTGAATTTGGCATTGCAACTGGGATAATTTGGAAAACGGCCACACAACGAATATGAGAAAATGTCTTCAGAGAACCTTCTGTTTCTCTTAGTATGGATCGAATTCGGGAAAACTGCTCATTGCAAAACTAATTTGGTCCGTTCTGGATAAAACCTATGTTTCAGATTTTCCAAATTCTTCTCCATTTGCCCAAAACGTCCAATGCAAAATCTTCACTTCTTATTCCAACGAATTTCTGAGTTGGCACATTAATGATGAGCTGGAGATCAAATCTTCAATCTGGAAAATATCTTTGGAGGCTAAAATGGTGAGTGATGTTACAACCAATTTATTGATAAACCATCATTGGTAAAGTCATGCATAATCATTAATTTATTAAAAATAAAGGAGAAGAAATAATATTCATCCATAAGAGCATAAATAATTATAAAATAGAATTATATGATAAATTATGATAAATGACGTGATGAAGAATGGTAGAAATAGGTGGAATAAGCGTTCAAAAGTGATAATAATAATGGCATATTAACGGCCCAACACACCCCGAAACTGAATATATTGCATGTCCTCATGCAACAAAAAACTAAATATATTGCATGTCCTCATGCAACCCAAAGACAAAACCCATGTGTTAACCAAGCAATAAAAAATTTGTTCATCCCAACTCATGAAATGGATGGAACAAAAGAATTCTTCCTCAAATAATGAATATTGAATTTTAACAATGTTGATGAAGGCATAGAAATTTTTTCATTGACGTCCAACTTATGTGTATATGAAGTTGCAACAAAATATGATATAAGTGACAACAAACTTCATTAACCATTTTCTCAAAAACTACAAACCAGATTTTGTTGAAATTTTGCAAGTAGATTTATAATATATTAATGCTTCTATGATCCAAAAATCAGATCATTTTGATGCACGGATCATGAGATATAAACAAAATGGCTGTAGGTGATAGTGCATGATTTCCGAAATTTTATGAACTAATTTAACTTGAAATTATCTGGGTTTGTGTATTTTAATGATACGTCTTTGTTTTCCAGAAATCACAAGAATTGAGTTCATAGTTTTAAAAATATATGGAAATCAATTTCTGCATTGTATAAAAATGAAATTGTATGCCTTAAATGAGAAAGAAAATAGAAAACATCCATCATGCATAGCAATTCCTCCCCCAAACTGAAGAATTAGCATGCCCTCATGCAATGCTAGAAAACAAATTGAGGTGGTTGCTACCATCTGTTGAATTCTATGCTTGGTGTAAAACAACATGGAATAAGGGAGGTGTTGAGAATGAATAAGAATAGCAATGGATGATAAAGAATATTAATGACATGGTCATAAGAAAGAAATGAATGAAAGCAACACTCCCCCAAACTGAAAGATGATATGCTGCTGAAAAATGGGAAGTGGTAAAGATGTGGAATGAAGGATGATAAATAATGCTCAAAATGGATTTTCATGAAATTCTCTTAAATTCGTAATAAATCAGAAAATTATGCTATTTTACCTCAAGTTTTACCTCCAAAAAGAAAAATGTGGAATGACATATATGGACTGGCATTTGTTGAAGCTGATGTAGCCAGAGTTGGTTCTGAAAGCGATGCAAAAGGTGGAATCCAGGCAAGCATATCATGTCTAAACAATTGTTCACGTTCGCGAGTTGCTCGAGCCTCTTTTGTTAGTTGCAATAGTGTGGTCATGCTGCGAATAGAGTGTCCTCCCTATACTTGTTGTTTCCTATAAAAAAATCACTGTTTTGCATACAATGTCTTGAATCCACAATGTTAGTTTTGAAAACATATAAGATGCATGCAAAAAATTTCAATCAATTTTTTTTTTGTATACATGCAATACTAATATTTTGTCAAATCAACAGGTTATGGTAGGATGCAGTAATCATATCGCATGCTATCCCATAATGCATACATTCTCCCTTCCAATTAGAAAAGGGATTCCATGACCATAAAGCCTATGAAAGGTGTTATGCTGACGACAAGGCAAGGGAATGAACAATACATCAGTAAATGAAACAGAGTACACATATCAATGATAGGACGGCAAGGGTTATGGTTATAATGAGAGCAGAGTGTGTAAAGATAGTTATGAATAAGAGATGGAACGTTTTGGATTGATGATAAGTTATGCAAAAAAGAAAAAGGACAGCAATATGCCAAAAAGATGCTTCGCTGACAGTATTCTAGCTGAAAATGATGCGATTGATTTAAAAAAATTTCTCATGCATAAAGGTTCAAAAGAGGGAAAAAATTAAGGGAATAACTTCTTCGATAAAAAAAATAAAATAAGAAAAATATATTATAGTAATAATTGACGATAAGATATAACTTCAATACCATAAGCAGAGCCTCTGCTACTAGCGGGTGTCCATAGCTTCGACAGGATTGCTTTTTAACCCATATGAGCCAGGATCCTCAATTTATAACTAGAGAGTTCTAGTGTTGTTCTACATAAGAGATCAGTGTGCTGGCATGGTAACCAGATAACCACACTGCCATTCACTGGGATGTAGCAAAAGTGATCAGGCCAGCTCGTGATGAAACCTCCTGTTCCAAGGATAATTTGGCTATCCAAAGAATCATAACCCCGGTGTGGTGGCCATAATGGGAATGTCACTTTGTTACAGCCTTATGAACATGGTAGGCTGGCTCATAATGAGACCCCCTATTCTCCATCTGCGGACAAAATTTTGTTGTTATTACACATTTTTATGATAAAAAGAGGGAGGCTCCGTACTCTTTAAGAGCAGGGATGGTGGAAGACGTTGAACATGTCAATAGAAAAAAATATACCATAATCTCATTTATTACAAATAGAGAATATTATAACCAGGAAGGGTGGAATCAACATGGTATTAATATGATCAATCAGTATTATGTACAGTAGAAAACAATGCAGTAAAGTAGTATATAAATAATTGTGTCCCTTTTGAAAATAATCTATTATCAAGAAGCTGTCCTGTTAAAGATCATAACGTGAATGATATTAACTTGCTTCAAAAGAATCCATAATTCTTGTCCTCATAAAAGTAGTGTACTTCATGCCATGAAAGGGAATCAGTAAAATGTGGTTGAAATGAACTAGGAATAATCCCACAAGAGGATGGAAGGGTTGTTCTTGAAAATACACCCAAAGTGTTGCTCCTTTAAAGGAACAACAAAAACACTAAAAAAAGTGTTGTTCTTTGTGGGGAACAACAAAGGAAATGCATGCCAATTACAAAAATACACTCGAAAAGGTACAGGGAACAACAAAAATACATGCGGAAAAGTGTCGTTCCTTAAAAGGAACAACAAAAAAATACACCCAAAAAGTGCTGTTACTTTGAAAGGAACAACAAAAATGCATAAATGCTGTTCTTTTGAAAAGGAACAACAAAATGCGGAAGTGTTGTTCCTTTCTGAAGGAACAACAAAATGCGGAAGTGCTGTTCCTTCGGAAAGGAACAGCAAAATGCGGAAGTGCTGTTCCTCTCAAAAGGAACAACAAAAATGCACAATCATAAAATGCAAGCACACAAAAAATGAATTAGTTGTTCACGACATTAATGCTGAAGATGGGTTACAATTTGAAGGAAACAACACTTGAAACACAAAATATAAGAGAAATCAGAAAAGAAACAACATTTTATTTAAAAACAATATGTAAATAAATAAATTAAGTTACAACAGCTATGATGTTATGTAAAAAAATGATCTCTTTGAAAAATGTTTTGGTGGAAGAGACATGACATGAATCTTCAAATGGAAATCAATTCTTCATTTATTCTGTTATGAATCCGTTGGGTAATGAGTTGGATGAAATTCCCTTGTTTCATTAATTTTTTTTTCAAGAATTGCTCGTCCATAAATTGACCTTCTTTTTCTCCTAGGACCTGCAAAAAAAATGAGTGTCTACCTACAATGAAACATTAAATCATGAAAAAAGAGAGGTGATCAGGCTCCCCTAATCAAGAATTATGCAAAAAAATAACAAGTAGACACTCTGTATAACAAATCCATCGAGAAAATAACAAAGTAAAAATTATTTGTCCCCTGCGGGAGAGCAGTGGTCAACCATACTAACCAGCATCGTTTTAATCACAACTTCTTTGTTTTTAGTCCAAATTAAGTGATTACAAAGCCATATGAGAGATAATTCAAAGTTATATCTCCAATAGAAACAGGTTTTAAAAATTCAATGATATGATATGTCAATTTTACTTAGAACAACCTGCATAACAGAGTCATTTTCGATTACCCCACTTAGAACAATAGTGGATATTTTAAGCATAGATTTTTCGTTTGATGTCGGATTCAAATGATTCAAATTGGAAATGAAATTAGATTCATTTATTTATCTCCAATAGAAACAGGTTTTGAAGACAAGAAGAATTGATAGGTCAAATACTCTAAGGAACAGCCGGAAAGACAAAGTTTTAAGAGTGTTGATTTACGATAGATAGTCAGTATTTTGATCATAACTTCCTCATACGATATCGAAAATGAGTGATTCAAATTGACTTGTAAGTTAGATTCATAATGGAATCTACCATATAAACAGGTTTTAAATATATTTTCATTTAGGCCTCCAAAAACTGACTGTCCCAACTCTGTTCCTAAGTTGCCCGCTAGACACCCTGTCCATGTTTTGGTTCTAAATTTTTTGTTTCAAATCCAAATTGAGTGATTCAAATTGGGTTGGAAAGTAGAAATCAAGGGCTACTTAGGATAGATTTTTTTTTTAAAAATATTTTCATTTAGGCCTTCAAAAACTAACTGTCCCATCTATGTTCCTGAGCTGCCTACTAGTCACCTTGTCAATGTTTTGGTTCTAACTTTTTCGTTTCAAATCCAAATTGAGTGATTCAAATTGGGTTGGAAAGTAGACAGCAAGGGATAATTAGAATAGAAACATGTTTTAAAAATATTCCCTTTTGGTCCCTCAAAACATGACTGTCCCGACTGCATTTTCAGAAATTCCATCAAGCCCACAAGCCAAAAAATATGATATTCAAGCATTTTTTCCAAATTGGTGATAAAAATGAATATGAGTGTTATAGAAATTTTTGTGCCTTGCATCACTGAGCATGAAATGTCAATAATCAAGGGATCCAAAGTCCCTAAACATGTTGTTCCTACCCCTAGAGGAACAAGGCCAGCAAACCACAGCACTTAACAAAAGTTCTCCACCTGAAAACACTCAAAAACAAAGCAATTCTGGATCATGTCAACTGCTCCACTGAGCATCTACGCTGAATGTCAACTGCTCCACTGTCTACCTGCGTTGAATGTCAACCGCAAAGAAGGCTACCTGCGCTGAGCGAGTTTGGACAAGTGGCAGAGTCATTCCTCAAGGTGTCAATGCCCAGGAAGCTTCCAAAATGACACTTGGATCAGGGAATTCAACTGGTGATGAGTAAGAGGTTCCAAATCTCCAAGTGGAAGCAAGGACCTCCAAGTGGACTCAAGAACTGAAGTGGGAGAGGACACTAGTCAGTCTCAGACCAGTCTCAAGCTGACTCATCCTCTCTCCAATATCCCTATATATAGATCTCTTCTACATGAGATCAGAGAGGCTGGAATTTAGTATTTGCAAAGAATTGCTGTTGGTTTGTGGCTAGAAATATTGGGTGTGTTATGCTTTGGAAGGAGCTGAAGAAGGAATTCCATTCTGCTGGGAAGGAGATGCTGGGTTGGAGCCCTATGGGTTGTATCTCTTCCTGAACCCCGTTACTTTCAATAAAGCTATCTTGATTCTTTCCTATATGCTGGTGTATTTTGTATGATTGCATTAGTATATTTGATTTACTTCTAATCCTGAATCATTTATGAATATGTATATTTGCCTTTGTATTGTGTTCTTCTCTTGTTGCAAGTAGCTGTTCTCTTGTCACAGGTAGCTGTTCTCTTGTGATCTCGTGGGATTCGAGTAGCTGTTCTCTTGATCGAACGAGGAGGCAAGTAGCTGTGGACACACAAAGAGAAGAGGATCTAGTTCGAGGGACAACCGGAAGATAACGGTAAGTCTGCCGATCTCCTCTCTTTCATATTTCATAAAGGAAGAAATCATGATAGCTGCATTCGTTTGTTGCTAAGGCGCTGTCACACCTTAGGTGGATAGGATCGTCCTAAATAGGCATTTTTCCCCACAACAAATTGGCGACTCCGCTGGGGAAGAACTTGTTTATTCATTTCATTTGTGTTTCCGTCATTTGTTTACTTCATAGACTTGACAGCAACTCTTGAACTGTATCTTTCCCGAATGCAAAGTAAAAGTTGCTGCTTTGATCCAGTATGTTGGACTTGTCTATGATTTAAACTAGATCCACAAATGATTTGATTGATCCTTGTGATAGTCTTTAGTACCCTATCAAAGCATCCCTCTGTTTATACCTTGCTTGTGTTTCTGATTTGGCCTGAAACAGTTGATTTTTGAGCATTTTGTGACCCAGAAACCAAGAGAAACGAGAGTTTCTCTCTTCAGCGCAGGCACTGTGAAGGCAGTCTGCATTTCAACGCAGGTCCCGAAGGGGCTACCTGTGCTGAATGTCAAACTGACAGTGTTGGACCTGCGCTGAACCAGTGTGGCCTTGTGCAGCTGGGGTTCTTTGTCCTTTTTTGCCCTATTTTGATCTCTGTTTTTGCAGCCTTTAACCAAGTATAGGTGCTGGTCTGATAACCCTTTTCTTTGCCTGAATTCTGCCCCAATTTTTGTACAAAAATATTGTAAATGTTTTTATGTGTTTGTGGCGTCATTTACAGTCTTCCTTTGCATGAGTAAAATAATCTTTCTGTAGCCTTTGATTCAGATCTGATTGAGAGTGATCTTAGAAGAGAGTTCATTGGCTGTTTGTTCAGATTGATTATAGTTTTTACTTTTGCTTATTGGTTTGAATTTGTTCTTTTCAAAGTATCAAAATGAGTCTTTATTTCGAAAATCGCAAAGTGATTGTAATCTCTTCTACCCTTGTTGATTTCGAAGGAAGTGAACTTGTTTATTTTGATCATTGTAAAAGCAAATTCAAAGTTGTGCAAAAAGATTTCTTTGTAGGCATTTATACTAAGAAAGTGAAAACAAACACCTGCATTGTGCATTTTGCATTTGATAAGTTTGCATGTTGGATTTAGGGAAAGTGCATTAGAGTGTGCTGATTGCTCTTTGAGAAAAGATAATCACTCTCTTTTCCCTTAGTAGCTAGGATTTTCAAAGTTGAAAGATTGTAAAGCTTGCTTATCATCTTAGACTGCATTTAGGAATTTGTATCATACATCTCGTGGTGAACCTTGAAAGGCAAACTTTAAAAAGATCAACCTAAAATAAACTGAATGAACCTAACAACGCTTTGTAACATAACGCACAACATAGAGGTCTAGGCTAGAGACGTGTTCAGACGTCGTTAAACATAGTGACTGTCGATCTCGAAGAAGGTGGGTGATTCCTCCTGAGAGTCGGTGGCGCTAATACGGATTGTGCTCCCACGTACCGTCGCGTATATATTGGGAGACCCCTATAGGCATATATCTTTTATCCTTAGGAAGCTGTGTCGTCCGCCCTACTAATCGCAATGCAGTGAACACAGCATTCACGAAGATCGACCACCCGTACCGTAAAAAGTATTCTGTGGTTTTGCGAAAGGTTTGGCACACCCTCTGCCTAGATCTCCAGAGCAGTTTCTTTTGGCCTTTTTCAGACTCTATAATAGAAAAAGTCCATCCGAGCATTTGTCACTTCAGGCTCGTTAAAACATCGAAGGAGACTAGAGTCATCTTTAGCTTTTTCTCGACTCTTTAAAACTGAAAAAGCAAGTTGTGTCTAAAAGCGTCGTTAACAATTTATTTTAAATGGAACAATCACCCTTTAATCCTGCGTTGATCTTTAGGTTGAAAAGATGGAGCACACCAACCAAGGAGTTCCCTGGGGTGGAAATCCTAGTCCCTTCTCCTCTTGGGGAGATGTTGGTGCGCCCCACATGGCCACATTGTCGCTTCCAGGGCTGACAATTGGCCTACCAGTTTGGCTCTTTTCGACCAATGTCATTCAGAATACCACCATTCCTGAACAGTCGAGTCAATAGTTAGATCAAACAAGAGTTGCCTCCCAGCCTTCCACTTCATCTTCCTCCCCTCCTTCCTATTCGCTTAACGGAACTGGTCGATCAAAAAATCGGGTTCCTAAGGAGAAGAAGGAGAAGAAGAAGAAAGAAAAGAAGAAGAAGGAGCCTAAGGCGACTGGGAGCAAACAAATGTCATCTAACAAAAATCCACACACCACACTTGTAAGGCCTAAATCGCCATGCATCATATGCAGGGGAGACCACTTCCATAGAGATTGTCCCTGTATCCCACGGATACTAAGAGACTGGTCCCCCCGTTTGCACAATTCGGGAGCATCGACCTCTGATAGCCATGTCGACTGCTCACCGTCAACTAGTGGGAGTGAAGCTCCAGGACAGAATGGGAAAGTTAAATTTCCCTGCAGACTGTGCGAAGGTGATCACGCCATCCACCGTTGTCCCTTCTTAGACGAGGCAAAAAGAGTTCTGGAAGATCGTCCGATTTTACGAGCGAATCTTCCTCCTGGATATCAAAGACTCCTGCCAAATCCCTCACTAGTTGAGAATCCAGCTGAGCCACTTAGATGGTCAGCCGAAGCACCTGTCATTGAAGAAGAACCATCTGGATCCATGCCTGACAAAAGTCAAAAGGTCGATACAGCAGTTGACCCGGTTTTGCCTTCAGAGGCTCCATCTTCGAATGACACCATCACAGAAGAGAATGCAGACGACACCGTCCAGGTTCTCTTCATCAGCACTGACTCTGATGATCAAGGGGGCAATGCCACCATTCCTTTGTCGCAGGAAGGAAGTTCATCAGAGCGCTATCCGGCCGTATATTCGGTCCCACCACCAAGCAACCTGGTTGTGTCCCTTGATGGGAACCAACTAGGCAGACCCCGGTTGCCAGCCAGTGTGCCATTCAAAATTATTTGTCAAATATACAGAATGGTAATGGTTGGCACTATCATTGATGAGGGGGCATCTGTGAGTATCCTTTCCTCTATTGCTTTGAAAGCGCTTGGTTCGCCGGCGCTTTTACCTGAGATGAGAAATCTATCAGGTTTTGATAAAGGAACCAGTCGACCTTTAGGGATCCTCCCCAATGTGCCTATAACATTGAAAGGGAAGACCGTTCAAATGAACGTGATGGTCGTTCAAGGACCCTTGGATTATAACCTACTCCTTGGACGAGACTATATATATTGCATGGGAGCTGTAGTCTTCTCACTCTTTAGAGTAATGTGTTTTCCGCATGGAGGAAGAATGGTCAAGCTCGTGGACCAACTTTCGTTTCCCGGATCACACATCGCAAATAGTCATATGCCATCCCTAAATGGTCTATTCATGCAAGAAGTGTCTCAACCCACGGTCCATCCTCCTGATGAGCGCGAGTAATCCGGGAGGATATGACTGGAACCCAGGGGGCATGCATCCTGGCCTGCTTCGGCAGGGAAACTTTGGGTATGAGGTAGGTTTCCGCGGGAGAATATGACTAGTCCGTACCCCGTCCATGGTTGGAAGAGGGGTTTTTCTGGAATAAAATTCTCTTGTCAAAGTTATGTGAGAGGGCGGGGGTCGTCACTCACCTTTGTTTATTTCGGTATACATTGCCGAGGAAGTGTTTTGTTTGAAAGATTAACGAGACAATCTTTGGGTAACCTGAAAGAGGTAGGCCTCTCCCGGTGAAACGAAAGTTTCGATGGAATTGAAGTAGAGGTAACTTTGAAATCATACTTTATACCTGGGGGCATGCAAACCTTTTGGAGTGCAAGCAAGGGGCGACTATTTATTTTTTAAATTTTTAGGACCTCTAACCCTTTAAACTCGTAGGATTAGTCGTTTCCAAACTTGCATAAAGAAAGGAGAGTGAGCATAGCTTTGGTAAGGTGCAAGCTCTATAAAAAATGGGATCTTTCATGAGACACTCTTATCTTATGACTGGGTAATCGAGCAGTTTTAGCATAAAGTTCATGCTCGTTAAAAAATAAACGCAAGATCCGAGCAGTTTTAATGCGGTCTTCATGCTCGTTAAAAAATAAATATAAGCAGTGAGCAATGTTTCCTCCAGAGTTTAAGCTCATTTTTAACTAAAAAATGAACCTATCCTGGTAAATAACCACTGTGATCGTAAGTTTATCAGCCATAAAAGCCTTGGTCGTGTTTGCACCTGCCACCTCCACGTTCATTTGGCCGATCGTTCACCTCCATTGATTGTTTACCCATTTTGAGGAACAGCTGCGAAGAGTGATTTCACCTAGCCATCCTTGTGACACTGCCGTGATTGGAAAATTCCAACCTGTACCTGGAATCAGTTGCTATCCCTGTTTATCACTCGTTCCTCAAAAGACGAGTCTTCTTTAAGCTCTTTTCAACTGACTCGTAAAATATGAAAAGATTGCCGAGTTTTGGCCTTCCAGCTCGTTAAAGGACCGGAAGAGCTATCCCTCCTCTAGATTTTAATCTTTTTGGACCTGAGGGATTATTGCACAAAAAGGTTGAGCGCTTGTTTTATTCGGCTCGTTAAAGTTATCGAAAACTCATCCCTTCTGTATTGTTTTATACTTTTTCGGACTTAAGGGATTAGATGACGAAAAAGGAATTTTGGAGTTAACTTTATGTACCTTTTCAGACTCTCTAAAAATGAAAAGGACCGAGTTATCCTTGTCGTTAGACTCGTTAAAATTATTAAATAGCGACAAACTTGTCTTTAGACGAGAACGAGTTTCACTATCGCTAAGCTCGTTAAAACATAGCGATGGGCTTGCCCGAAGGGCAGGTTATAGAACAAGCATATGTTATCCTCCTCAAGCTTGACAAAAATAAAGAGGTACTGGTCAGCAATGACTAGGGAAAAATTGGGAAAAATCAAGAAAACTTTGATGGTAGCAGGTCGCTCTTGAACATGACACTTTTCCTCTGTATCACATTCGGGTTGGGTTGTTTCATTCACCGGTCATATCACCATGGTCTTGCCATACCATCCATATTTGGGGTAATGCTACCGATCCATCGCATCAGTGTCACCATATGTTCAAGAGAAGTCGTTCAGAAAGAGTCAACCGGGTCCCATCCACTGCCATACATTATCCTTCATCCATTCATGACCGCCACCCTGAATCATATGTCACAGATTGTTTTCACCTCCATTAAAATCATTAGCTTCGTTCCGTGTCACTGATGTGGGATTCATTAAGGCCCTCCTTTGACGGATCGCTCCTTGTCGACATCAGCTCATTATCCAAGGAGTTGATCTAGGAACAACCCCTTCAGTACTTTGAAGCTTGCATGCCTCAATGGCAAGTTTCTCACTTCCGGCGACAGGTATACATCAATGACCTCCGACCAGAAGATTTTGCGTGGTGTTCGACGCCAAGTCCTTTATTCACACCACGTGAATTGTACTGCAGTACCTTGAGGGTCATTATCATTATCGGTGATTCCTCTCGCGCTTGTTAACGGTTTACATCATTGACCGGTAATCAAGCGATGTCTTTCCATGTTCGACTTCAGTGCAATTCTCACATGGATCGACTTGTACTTAGAGTGAAGATCGAACGAGTTTGAAGACCCCGGATCTAGTTTCATCCATCCGGGCTGCGATATATATTCAAGAAAAATAAAGACATTTGACATGTACATCATTACAGCAGATGATCATCCTACTCAAAGGATGATAATTTCACCAAAATTATCAGTCTACCATCAGACGATCGTCTGTTCTATGTACAAAAATGAATTTATAAAGCTGAGCATGGGAATGCCCGCCTCAGCTAGATCATGAAAACAGAATGAATCATAATGTATTGTATTGTATTTTATTACAGGTCTCCTCCCAGCAGATGGATGAACTTTGGACCCTCCTGGATAAAGCATTTCACCCGATAAACGGCCTCATACTTTAGGGGGCAACTGTTATAGACATTTTTGTGCCTTGCATCACTGAGCATGAAATGTCAATAATCAAGGGATCCAAAGTCCCTAAACATGTTGTTCCTACCCCTAGAGGAACAAGGCCAGCAAACCACAACACTTAACAAAAGTTCTCCACCTGAAAACACTAAAAAACAAAGCAATTCTGGATCATGTCAACTGCTCCACTGAGCATCTGCGCTGAATGTCAACTGCTCCACTGTCTACCTGCGTTGAATGTCAACTGCAAAGAAGGCTACCTGCGCTGAGCAAGTTTGGACAAGTGGCAGAGTCATTCCTTAAGGTGTCAATGCCCAGGAAGCTTCCAAAATGACACTTGGATCAGGGAATTCGACTGGTGATGAGTAAGAGGTTCCAAATCTCCAAGTGGAAGCAAGGACCTCCAAGTGGACTCAAGAACTGAAGTGGGAGAGGACACTAGTCAGTATCAGACCAGTCTCAAGCTGACTCATCCTCTCTCCAATATCCCTATAAATAGATCTCTTCTACATGAGATCAGAGAGGCTGGAATTTAGTATTTGCAAAGAATTGCTGTTGGTTTGTGGCTAGAAATATTGGGTGTGTTATGCTTTGGAAGGAGCTGAAGAAGGAATTCCATTCTGCTGGGAAGGAGATGCTGGGTTGGAGCCCTATGGGTTGTATCTCTTCCTGAACCCCGTTACTTTCAATAAAGCTATCTTGATTCTTTCCTATATGCTGGTGTATTTTGTATGATTGCATTAGTATATTTGATTTACTTCTAATCCTGAATCATTTATGAATATGTATATTTGCCTTTGTATTGTGTTCTTCTCTCGTTGCAAGTAGCTGTTCTCTTGTCACAGGTAGCTGTTCTCTTGTGATCTCGTGGGATTCGAGTAGTTGTTCTCTTGATCGAACGAGGAGGCAAGTAGCTATGGACACACAAAGAGAAGAGGATCTAGTTCGAGGGACAACCGGAAGATAACGGTAAGTTTGCCGATCTCCTCTCTTTCATATTTCATAAAGGAAGAAATCATGATAGCTGCATTCGTTTGTTGCTAAGGCGCTGTCACACCTTAGGTGGATAGGATCGTCCTAAATAGGCATTTTTCCCCACAACAATGAGTGTTGGTATAACTATTATTTCTATTATAATTGATCTACATACATAAATGAAATAAAAAATTATTACCGATGTTGATTTCCACAGCGTGTTGCAACAAAAATAACTATTTTTATATTAAAACAAAATGTATTTATTTATTCCATTATTTATTTTATTTTCTACACTAACCTATTCTGATTTGAAAAATGAATATGATTACGTATAGGATTACTTCCAATGGAACCATTTTCGAAATAGGGCTTTATGTATGCACATACCCAAATTTGAAAAATGCATATTAATGAATATTAGGGTATGAGAAGCCAACTTCCCTTGAAAAAATGGTGTCAAACATTGTTGAAGTATGGAACAATGCTGTAAACAAGTGATGGAGTGAAACCAATCTTCAATATATCTTTTACTTTCTTGATTTCCCATAACCATCATACCATAAAGTTCTTGAGCTTTTAAAATGGCTGTTTATGCAAACTAAAAGAAACCTCATTTTTTTCCATAACTTCTCCAATTTTTGAATTTGAAACATTCTAAGTCTCATTGTAAGTTTTCTCTAATGGCGCATGTGAGATAGAATGGGTGGGAAGAGTGGATAAATTTTGTAGTTCAACACTGTAAGCATGTTGTACTGGTTTATTATGGTGAGTGTTAGTGTTAGTCTTTGTAGCCTTCCTCCAGTGATCAAACATGCTCTTACAAAGTGATTTTAAAGTGTCAAGGTCAAATTTTGTCATTTCAGTGGGTCTTCAAGCAAAATTTGGTCACTAGCTATCAGGTCTAGGGTTTTTTTTCACTCCTTTCAAAGTTATCCAAATGTCGGTCCATGTCACCATTCAGCTGAGTGTACCATTATTTAGAGGGTTGTCATCATCATGTCAGGGTCCAATGGGTCATTTTACACCTTGTTCATGCTTCAATTGTGCCTAGGTAAGGTTCATTTCCCTCTCCTAGGGTTTTGAAGGCAATTTCCCTTGGAGGATAAAATAATCAGCGAAACTTGTATCCTGATGTTCATACACCTTCCCCCATCCTTAATGTACTTTATTAAACACTTCCCATCACTGAGATCCCCCAAATTCCTCATTTTCGCACAAACCCTAGTTTCTTGCTACAAACCCAATTTTCTAGGCTAGGCCTGTGTTTTGCCCTTTTTGACTCCTTCCCCTCACTCAATTTCTAAGATTACACTTTCCTCTACTTCCTAACATCCCTTCCTACTTCCCAAAATTTTCTCAATAATTTAGAAGCTCCCTATCCCCTTCATTTCGCTTCATTTCGACAAATCTCTTGTTCCACACATCAGGGTAGGTTTTACTCAAATGATTTTTCTGAGCAAGGAAATATGAATTTGGAAAAACTGAGAGAGGTTTTTATCCAAAATAGTCCAAGGAAGAAAAACCTCCTTCATTTTTTACACAAGTGTCATGGTTTTATAGAAATGTCAAAAATACAGTTGCCTTGGGAGAATTGATGTACCTCTCAAGTGACCTTGGGAAAATCAAACTTTCTCCTAGCTTGGTTAGCCAAATGACTTGATTGATAAGTGAAATGATACTTAGACACAAATAGCTTTCCAATGAACTATCATGAGCTCAATTTGGAGTGGAGCAACACCTTGAAAAGTTGACTGCAACATTACTCTGCCTCGAGGCAGCCTCATTTGGCACATTTTGACTAGTATTGGGAGATTTTATTTTTGATAGGGAAAATGAACTAAAAATTGAAAAATTATAGTTGAGATGGAAATTAGAATCAAATACCTTTCCAACGAGCTATCCTGCACCCAATTTTGACACCGGGAAGGCCTCCAAAAGTCATCTGCAAAAATGTGCGGCGCACCTGGGTAGTGGCGCGGTGCACTCAGTGGTCCGCACCTTTACCATAGAGAAAGTGCGGTCAGGTCCGCTGGGTACATGAAAAATGGGTGTGGGACCACAAGTAATACACAGAGGAAGTGCGGACCTAGAAATTTTTGAGCAAAAACATGCTTTTCTGCCCAATGCGCCGCGCCACTTGGCGCGCGCTTATAATTGGGAGATCTACTCGAGGAAAACTTTACATTTCTGGATTTGTTATTGAAATTTTTGCATGCTCATGGACTACCTAAGGATTTCATCAAGTTATGGGTTGCCTAAAGGGTCAAAAACACCCTAAAAATGACATTTCTGCCACCTTTTGCACACACAGGAAGCAGTCTTGGGAGATTGAAGTTTTGGAGGGACAAATGACATCCAAATTCAGAAATTCCACTTGGGTTGGAAAGTAGAGAGGAATACCTTTCCAACAAGTACACTTGGGCTCAATTTGGACTTTAGGAAGTGCCTCAAACGCAGCTCCAAAGTTGTGTTATGCATAGAGAATTTGGGCGCGGCGCATAGAGAATTTTGGCCTGTTTTTCACTGTACAACTCAGAAATTCGCCCAGTTTTGACCAGTTTTGCTTTTTGATGTAACTCTTGATCCACCATGATGTAATTTCATAACCATGATGTAATATTGGCACATTTGTACTTGTTCTAGAGGATTCATTCACTAAAAGGTGAAAATTAAATGAATGAATCAGTTTCCTAGCATATAGGGGTAAGTTGTTTGACTACCTAGATTTCAGTTCCTTGTTTAGAATTAGTTCAAACAGCTCCTAGAATGATGAGCTCGACCCCTAAAGGTAAGGGAATAGGTTTGGCTTTTCTATGTTATGTAATTTCTAAGTCATTTTCAGGGTTGGATACTTGGGATTGCTTGGCACCCTATTGTACATTTCATTTCTGCAATTTTGGCAAAGGAAAGACCAGGGTTTTGCAGCACTTGTTGGGATCCATGTGGCTCTATGTTTTGATGGTGTGTTTCTCTATGTATTTGTAAGTTCACTGATGTTTATGTGTATCATTTTCCCTTCTCTTTTCTTCTGCAATTAAACAAATGAGTGATTAAGGTAGAATTCATTGGACTACTCTGCTCTGCCTTGAAATTTTGTTTAATTTTACATGTTTTCACCTGTTTGAGGAGGACTCTTGAGACATTCTTGCCCTCCTTAGCCCCTCATCGGTCTGATCCATCCATTCATACTATCCAAAGCATCAAAAATACTACCTATCTTACCCCTACCAGAACTCTGCAAAAATCTGGCATCATCCCCAGACCCAAAATTTTCCTTTCCCTTTTTCCAACAAAATCCCCCCAAAACTCAAATTAAATCCTTGCACTTAATACCTAGCCTAAGATTAGTTGTTAAATAAGTCATCTCAAGCCCCATCTGGTTATCTTTTGCTAAGATTGACTCGGAGAGAGCTCTCTCCTGTCCTCGTAGGGCTAGCTACAAGGTTGAGTGTGGTTTGATGTGGACCTAGAACCTTGCCTTTTCAGCCTGAGGAAAATCTAGGCTCTAACATAGTGGCGACCATACTGGGGAAGTGTTGTGGCCAGCAACAACCCCCCCTTTTTTCATTTAATTGTTGTCCAAAATACTAAATGAATGGGGACCCTTAGTTAAAACTTTAGGAAAAGCAAGAGTTTCCTTTCTTCAAAATAAGGTTACCATCGTAAGCTTAGGAAGATCTTTTGAATACTTTAAAACCTAAGTTTATGATAAGAAAAATCTTTAAAAATTCGCATCATAAAATGACAGAAAAACTCCTCCATTTGGGTATAATCCTGGTATGTGCAAGATTCTCGTACTAAGCGATATATCACATCGCAATAAAGTAATGCCAATGAGAAAGCCTTCAAGATTTTCCGATTTGCGATAAACCCGATCGCATATCGCAGGAATGGGCTAACAAAAATATGGCAAGCATAAAACTTCTGCGATCTGCGATGTGTGCGATATTGCGATAACGCGATGGTGCGATATTGCGAGAGCGCGATGGTGTGATAATGCGATGTCGCGATCTGCGACGATTGCAAAATCACCCCATCACGAATCTTTCGGCCCCGTTATTCAAGAAAAGCCACTTACCATAATCTGACTTAAGATCATGCGCTTTTAATGATAATAAAGGAATTAGTTGTCATATATTAAATGTAGACGCGTGCTTTTGCAAAGAATTACTTCACGTAAGGTGGCATATTTGATATATCTGCTGCATTTAAGACTCTCCCATCACCTTTCATGATCAATCATTTCCATTTGTGATCTGTAGGAACGCAGAACGAAAGGCGATACCAAGCCATACGCAGGAAGAAACAAGAAATAAAAGTAAGGCTCAGGGCTCTGAGGTGAAGGAGATGGCACCTTTATATACAGACACAGCTTGTAACAGAGACGCAGGGATATCGACGTGGGAAAGCATGTATAGACTGCTTGAAGAAGAAAACCCTAGAATAATGAAAGTTACCGCTGTCGCATATTCACAGGGCTCTTCCGAAGCATCCTTAGAAGAACTGGCGTGCTCATTCCTTCATCGAATAGTAGCAAGGCCTAAAATTCTCCCATATACAGATATGATCAAGTGGATACTCGACAATACAGAAATGAACGACATACAGTTCTAGATTCAAGGACATGGGCTCATCGGGTCATTCGCTGCACAAGACTTAAAGCTCATGTATCATCTTCTTGAACTGCAGGCGACTTACAATGCACAATTCATTAAAAAATTTGTGGCGGAGAACCCGAACCTATCAGAGACCACTAAAGATTGGTCCAGAAAAGATGAACCGTTCAAAAAGGATGAAAACGGTATGTACAACACTGGTTCCCTCAACTCTCCGTATTGTTTTGCTGCGGCCATGCTTTGTAGATTATTTGGGATGCCAGATATCAATAAGTTTTCGTCTGAATGGTTACCATTGATTGATGCTGCCACAAATGCCGTTATTATAGATTGGGCCAAGATCTTTTCTGATAACCTATTCACAACTATTATCAAGTACCGGTCTAAGAGATCCATGTCTCAAAGGATTTATCCTCATTTTTACCTATCCGCATATGTTATGGATTCTATTTGTTATGTGTCTAAATTTCCCTCTATGGGTTGGAAATGGACAACTCATGACCCATTACCCATCCATGTTTATCATAAGATATTATTGGATTCTCAGTTCATTCCACATTTCTACCAAATTTGTCATGGGCTTCTCTTACCCATGTATAGAATGATGTATGATAAAGAACCCCCGAGGTGCTCACCTTAGGCACAAATAGATATCATCCCCATCGCAAGATGGTTCGGGGAAGAATGGTTCATCTATATTAGAGTATTTGGAAGCACCGTCCCTCCCCATGTCCTACCTTTGTATATTCCTCACAAACTGCTGGCTTGAGAAATTGCATATCAAACCTGTTCAGAAGGCGGCCTAACCAAAGACCTAAAAGACAAAAAGAAGGCCATATGGCCCCAGTTTCCTATAGCTTGTGGGGCCTTTTCATTGTTCGATGTAGGTCATGCATTCACCGAAGTGGAGAATATGACGTGTCTACAATTATTTAAATTCCCGGCAAGGCCATTTGACCCAAATGAAGTTGCCCAAGATTTCACAACGAACGTCAAGATAAAAGTATTCGTTGGAAAGAAGGATTTATTTGATGATTTATTTTAGAATAAAAGCTCACTCCAAGAAATTTTGCGGGAAGCTCAATCGCGATTGTCTCCAGATGACCTCCAAAAATTCATGGTATACAGGGAAAGAAGACTAGCCACTGTTCCTCTAGAAAAGCTACAACTACCTGCCAGAGAACCTACTCCAAGAATTAGCCTTAGTGAGAATTCAAGCGCTGCTGGATCTAAATCTAAGAGTGGACAAGAGATGCCTGAGCATTCTAAAAAATCTGAAAACGACCAAGATAGAGGCGAAGAGTCAGCGAAGGACACCGCTCAGTCAATGGAATTTCCACAGCAGCAAGTTATCGCCCCCCCGTCAAGAGATGTTCCCCCTCTCATCATTGAAGCACCACCCATCACAACAGAATTAGACAAAGAATGGGAAACCTTCAACGAAATGATCAATCTTGAAGGACAGGCCCCAAAAACACCTGTGAGCAATACACAGGTAACACAAGAAGTGTGCTCAACCATAGTCAGCAATGTCACACAAACGGAGCATATTCCTATCGCTTCATCTTCTAAGCTTCTACTGAATGTAGAAGAAATTCCCCCACTAGACATATTTTACAGTCCCCAACATAAAGAAGTTGTAAGAAGGCAAAGAAAAAAGATAAAGTTAGAAAACACACTTTCTCAAGATGCTAAGCATTTAGACGTCCTGTAGAAAGATCCTGTCAATAATCCAACTGAAAATCTCACCAAACTGTCTCAGATTGCAGGGGCGTATGCCTCTGCGACAATTGACAAAGCGTTAGAAGTACAACAATTGCTGAAAGAGCAAGAAAATCAGATACAGGTACTGCAACTAAAATTGCAACAAGCCAATGCCAATAATGAGGCACGCAAGAAGCTTGAAAAGTTGCAGGAAGACTTCCAGCAAATGCAAATAAGTTATCAAAGAAGTTTGGATGAAAAGGGAAAACAATTGCAGGATGTACAGGAGATGCATAGAGACGACCCGAAAATTACAAAGTTCATTTCAGAGTCTATTGCCTTGAACGAACAACTACTGTAGCAACAAGAGGAGTTGGGATAGAAGATATCATAGTGGAGCTATTATTGCGAACTGAGTGATAAAATCACCAATCAAGTGGTAGACTTGTGAAGTGACTATGATCAGATTGACAAACGAGTGACGGAGTACTTGGCTTGGTAGGAAGGAGACGAGGGAAAAGGAGCAGGCGCACCCAAGATAAATGAAAATCATAAAGACTTGCTCTTCAACAAATGGGACGATCAAATCAGGGAAGCGGAACAAGCAGCAGAAACAGCGGTCACCACAGCGAGCAATCTTGTCGACTGTGTAAATGAAAATTTGCACAGAGCAAACTTGATTGCAGAGACCACCCCAGGGTATTTGCCAAATAAACTGCGACTAGAAGCAGAATGGAAATAGAAGGCAGAAGAAAAGGAAAAAGTGGTCCAAGCACTAGACAGGTTAAATTGGGAGTGTTACTGGGCATACTTGGTAAAGCCGCATAGTCAGCAAATGACTGTGAAATGTATCATAAATGCGGCCGAGAAAGTAGTGCCAGCTCTCATAGATTCTATTTTCTCAGCCCAGCTCAAAGCAGAAGTCAGCCAGCTGACTCTCCTCAAACCCATGATGAATGCATGCAACTTTAAGGATTAGATTCAGAAGTAACTTTATTTAGAATGTTGTTTTTTCTTTAAAGTTAGATTAGAAAAATGATGGTCATTTGAAAACCGCATCCTAAATTTTGTAAATTAACTATTATTAGAACTAGGAAGTAGTATTTTAACCCTTCTCATGCATTTGGAGAAGGGTCCAGAAATTTGTCAAAAACTTGTCCTCAGAACATGCACTTCTGCACCCTCGGAGGAGGTTTTGATGAATGGATGGATCAAGATTTATTAATGTTTGCATTTGATGTCTGCTACTGATGTTGCACTTTTGTACTCTTAGTAGATGTTAGAACAAGTAGAGATAAATCATTTTTGCTTGAAGCTTATGAGTAGGACCAGTCATAAATGGTACTTTTATCTCTTGGCTATTTCTGCTTATATTCTTAAAGTGATATACAATTTTTAGTTGTTTATATGTTATTGCATGAATGTGTGAGTTACCATTTGGCACTTTTGTACGGTGGAGTCATTTATTTATGTTTGATATATGAATAACTTATTATGCGATATGCTGTTAACAACAGTTTTGCCTAACTTTTTATGCAAAGTGGTTCATCTTAATTGATTTCCATTCTTATGATAGTTGAATGATATTTATTACCAGTTATTGTTTGAAATCTCTTTAGATCGCATAATAGAAGAAATACACCCCGGGTTAGCATAGATTAGATGTGCTGTTTTCATTAGATTACAATAGCATAGAATTATATTAAAGTAGCTTAGATCAGAACTCTTAGATCAGCATAATCCAACTCTGCACACATACACCCTTAGATTGGGAAATTGGTCCCATTATCCCCAGTCGGACCCGCTATACCAAACGGATAAGGAGCTGCCAACCAAGGTCCGAACCGGGTGGGTATCCCCCTTGTTGTCGACCCGATTTTCGGGGCTTCAACATATTCGGCGCTAGAAGGAGGGCCTGAACATAGTGTCTGTTGGAATGGTTTGAAATCGTAAACATTTGAATTATGATGGCTGCTCAGAAACTTCCCATTTGGAGTTGCATCCATGTTCGTGCCTATTCCAACACTCCACCTGAAGTGGTAAGACTCTTGTCTCAGGTAAAATTCAATGGTAAGAATAATTCTTCTGCTTTTAATCATACTCTTCAATTTATTCAAAGAGTTTCAAGTTCGAACGTTCAAAGAATTGATGAAGGCGTTTTATGTAGAATTTTTACTCTTACATTCACGGCGGAAACTAGAAAATGGTGTAGGACCCTCCCAGTTGCCTCAATTCACAGCTGGGACCAATTTGCCAAAGCTTTCATCTGTAAATTTGATTGCTATGATTATGATCAGGTATATGATGAGATTGAGTATCTACGAAAAGAAGATGAATCTGTTAGGGATTTTAATATGTGATTTCATCTTGATTGTCTAAAATATGATCTTGAAAATGAACTCATGAATGAAGAATATTCAGATTATTCTGAACATTCCCTACCTCCTATGTCTGATCCATCATAAATTAGTTCGAGTCTTGTTTTATTTTCTTCTAATAGGAATGAACATTCCAATTTAAATGTGTGAATCACTCATGATGAAGAAAATTCCCAAATCTTAGAAAACCTGCCTGCTCTAATGCAAGAAGATAAAAGCGAAGATGTTGAAAGAAAGCCTGTCTTGGAACCAGAAGACAACTTGGAGACAAGGTTCGATAATATGATCGCAAGTCAACAAATGCAGACGCCCAGGTTAGAATAACAAATTAATTCTCTTTCGGAAAATACGAACACGCAAAGGTATGATCTAAAGCCCGATGTCTACGGTGAATGTGATGAACAAGGATTTTTTCACGATGATATTTTCAAATGCATTGTTTCGGAATCGCATTTTTCTCTTTATCCTGATGTATTTAGTGATGATAATTTTTTCCCCCTCAGTATTAATGATATCTCAAAAAGTACAGAGGATTATTCAAATAAATTACCATTAGGTTTTCAAAATAAAGAGGCAGCTATAGAACATCCTTTGGTCATTAATAAACAAGAACAACTTGACCTTCCTTTTCTAAAAATATTGGATGAAAAAGAAAAATCTAGAGAGACCAGTAAAATCATTTATGATAGCTACTATGATGATGATGATATTGATTTATCTCAAGTAACTCAATAGAGCTTAGATAATGAGAGATATTCCAATCCAAGAATCATATCAGTCGATCCTCATTACAGAGTGACAGATCATTTGCATGATTTTACTATCCAAAACAATATCCCGATTTATGATTCGTATCATGAGAAAACCCCCATGCCTGTTCCCAATCATAACTTGTTTTCTGATTCACAAGACGTAATTCGAAATTACTCGGATCCCATAATTCTGGCCAGCTCTTGTGAAGAAGAAGATATTTCAAGTCAATCCCAGTTGTGCTGTAACACTAGCTGTACAGATAATCATTGCATTCTTTTTCGCTTGCACTCATTTTGTACAAAATCGGATTGTGTTTTAAATTTTCAGACTTTCGATAGATTACTATGGTATATTGAACACCTTATCAAAGAACATTCGAAAGATGTATTACCATTTTGGAAAACTAAATTGTGTCAAGGAAATACAGAACTCCTTCAATTTCACGATCAATCAATATCAACCTTTCAGGAGAAACTTCTGTGTCATCCAAAACATCATCAACAAAAAATAGTATTTTTGGAAACTCACCAGCAATTCGTGTTAATTGATAAATCTCTTTCCAAAAATTTCCATCTATTCTTCATTAATTTATTTAGTGATTTATATGTGGAAACTTTCCTTTTATGAGAAATTGCTAAAAGCTTAACTTTAACACATAGTAGATTACAGGCCATTAAAACTAAAAAATCATATTCGCAATCTGGCTTGTCATCTTTCCTATTACGTGATCACCAATCCATAACAGAAATTCATCCCGATTTTTATGATCCAATAGGTATCCAATTGGAAAGAAGATTTCATAAGAAAGAAATTTCAGGAGGAATTCCATCTGAAGTTACACTTTCTAATCCTACATCCAATATTCATAGTCCAAGAAAAGTTTTATTCTTAACACTAATGTTTAAAAGGTACATACGTGTGGGAATAAAAATGAAAAGATGGTTCCACTGGAAATATCATTTTACCTAGTTAATTTTTCTGTTTATAGTTAGAATAGGAGTAGGGATAGTTTAGCTAGGTTTTTAAGTGGATAATTTAGTTTTTAAATATTGATAGGCAAAATAAGAGAAGAACTTATCCCTATCATGTACATAATTCAAGGGAATAGTTACCTCTCAGTTCTTTAAATATTCTCCTCCCTAATAAAATTTGCTTGTGGTTAACAACATTTGACATTTACTAAAGACACCATTTCTCTATCAGATTTTGAACTTCTGCTCGTATAAATATCAAATCTTTTGGAAACTTGATCTTTATTATTAATAGATATAGTTAAAAACTTTAAACCAGATATGATACTAGTTTCAACTTCCAAAAATTTGACGAAAGCAATCTTAGTGAAGAAATTGTTTTATATCAGTACAATGAAAGGTATCAATAACGAAATGAGGATTCCCTGTAGATCAGCCATGTCCAAAAAACTCTATTGTCGTCCAGGAATTTCTTAAGGAAAAAAATGACTTCCTCCCTGCTAAAGGAAATCACAGCATCTAGAGAAACGACCCAAGGATACACTATATCTTGAAGAATAAGAGGTCTCATCACGAGCCGACTTATCATGATCACAGATATTATAACTTTGCTGACTTTGCCAAACACTGTCCACCAAAATAGGGCAATGACTCAAGATTGTTGAAATCAAAAGACAAGGGGTCTCATCACGAGCCAGCTTGTTCAGCGAAAGTGTAAATCAAGTGAATGACTGTGTCATAATTTGGCTACCAAACCAAGACATTGTTCTTTAAGAATAAAAAAGGAAAAAGTGTCAATATGTGTTTTTCTTTGAGAAGTTGTAGATCACCTTAAGCAGGATAAAGGATCATTTCTGGGTAATAGGTAACCCTGTCGAGGCTATGAACGCCTGCTGGCAGCAGAGGCTCTACCTGCGACAAATGAGCATATTTGATTGTTAGAGATTTAAGCAAAATCACATAGAGAATCATTTGTCGACGCGTTTCGAACCAACTAGTGTGGTTCATCGTCAGGACAAGTTGAGAAACAAATTTGAGCGATCCGTTAAATAGAGTATGCAGGTCCTTCAATGGCTATATAAACGGCTATATGAACAAACAACGGTTAAAAAGTCCTTTAACGGTTAAAATATATAAAAATAAATATATATATAAATATATATTTATTATTTTTATTATTTTAGTTATTATTATTATTTTTTAATTAATTAATTAATTATTTATTTATTTACAGTAATATTATTGTATTATATTAACCTCAAGTTAATATTACTATATTAATTTTAAATTAACATTTTTGAATATTATTATCAATAATAGATTAGGGTAATTTATTTTTTTATTTTTATATTCTATTATTATTATTATTATTAATTTTCATTTATTTATTTATTATATATATATATATATATATATATATATATATATTTATTATTTTTATTTATTATTATTATTATTATTATTATTATTATTTTATTTTTTAAATTTTTTTATTTATTTTATTTATTTTTAATTAATTAATTTATTTACTACTTCTTCTTTTTTTTTTTAATTTTTAATTTATTTACTTTTTAAATTATTATTATTATTATTATTATTATTATTATTATTTATTTATTTATTTATTTATTTTTTATTTTTTAATATATGAGTGAAATGAATAAAATTGCAATTAGTTAATTATTAATAATCTAGGTCTAAGGTGAATAATTAAAAGGGTGAAATTACTATTACTAAACCAATGATATCAAGAGAAAACAATGACCAGCCAAACCAACAGAGAGGGGTCAGGCTCAGCCCTGGCTGAGCATGCTGAGAAAACTAAACATCAAGTCTGTATCGAAGAGGCTCAAGTTATCGCAAGAGTGGCACAATTTCACCATCAAAAATTGAGGGAAGCCCTTGAGATCGAGAAAAGACCTTTGAATCTCAATAGGGATGACGGCTGGAAGATTAGTAGGTGTTGGATCCCAGCCCTTTTACCTTAGCCTCTTCTTCGCCTCACCCCTCTCTGTTGGTTTAGCTGGTCATTGTTTTCTCTTGATATCATTGGTTTAGTAATAGTAATTTCACTCTTTTAATTATTCACCTTAGACCTAGATTATTAATAATTAACTAATTGCAATTTTATTCATTTCACTCATATATTAAAAAAATAAAAATAAAATAAAAATAAAAAAATAAATAATAATAATAATAATAATAATAATTAAAAAATAAATAAATAAAAAAAATTAAATAATATATATATATATATATATATATATATATATATAAAGAAAAGAAAAGAGAGAAGAGAGAAGAAGAAGTAGTAAATAAATAAATAAATAAATAATAATTATAATAATATTAATAATAATAATAAAAATAAAAATAAAATATATATATATATATATATATATATATAAATAAAAAATAAAAATAAAAAATAAATAAATAAATGAAAATTAATAATAATAATAATAATAATAGAATATAAAAATAAAAAAATAAATTACCCTAATCTATTATTGATAATAATATTCAAAAATGTTAATTTAAAATTAATATAATAATATTAACTTGAGGTTAATATAATACAATAATATTACTGTAAATAAATAAAAAATTAATTAATTAAAAAATAATAATAATAATAACTAAAATAATAAAAATAATAAATATATATTTATATATATATTTATTTTTATATATTTTAACCGTTAAAGGACTTTTTAACCGTTGCCTGTTCATATAGCCGTTTATATAGCCGTTGAAGGACCTGCATACTCTATTTAACGGATCGCTCAGATTTGTTTCTCAACTTGTCCTGACGATGAACCACACTAGTTGGTTCGAAACGCGTCGACAAATGATTCTCTATGTGATTTTGCTGAAATCTCTAACAATCAAGTATGGATCACAGAAGTCTAAACTCTTTAAATGAGCATATTTAAAAAAAAAAACTGGTACACAGGGAAGACCTTATTTTATGTTTACAAGACCAAGTAATGGCTGATGTAAATGCAAGGACCAGCTGAGGAAGCAAATAATTAAAGTAGAAAGAGGTTGGAACGAAATGTCGTTGACAGTTTAGGGTATAATACACTTTATCTTTTTATAATAAAGTTTAATTTTCCAAAAAAATTTGTTTTGGAAATTTGAAAAGTTCAATAGAAAATCAGAGATCACTGGTTCTTCCAAGTGAATCGCCAATTGTTGTGGCCAGCAACAACCCCCCCCCTTTTTTCATTTAAGTGTTGTCCAAAATACTAAATGAATGGGGACCCTTAGTTAAAACTTTAGGAAAAGCAAGAGTTTCCTTTCTTCAAAATAAGGTTACCATCGTAAGCTTAGGAAGATCTTTTGAATACTTTAAAACCTAAGTTTATGATAAGAAAAATCTTTAAAAAGTCGCATCATAAAATGACAGAAAAACTCCTCCATTTGGGTATAATCCTGGTATGTGCAAGATTCTCGTACTAAGCGATATATCGCATCGCAATAAAGTAATGCCAATGAGAAAGCCTTCAAGATTTTCCGATTTGCGATAACCCCAATCACAAGATCGCATATCGCAGGAATGGGCTAACAAAAATATGGCAAGCATAAAACTTCTGCGATCTGCGATGTGTGCGATATTGCGATAACGCGATGGTGCGATAATGCGAGAGCGCGATGGTGCGATAATGCGATGTCGCGATCTGCGACGATTGCAAAATCACCCCATCACGAATCTTTCGGGCGCGTTATTCAAGAAAAGCCACTTACCATAATCTGACTTAAGATCATGCGCTTTTAATGATAATAAAGGAATTAGTTGTCATCTATTAAATGTAGACGCATGCTTTTGCAAAGAATTACTTCACGTAAGGTGGCATATTTGATATATCTGCTGCATTTAAGACTCTCCCATCACCTTTCTTGATCAATCATTTCCATTTGTGAGCTACAGGAACGCAGAACGAAAGGCGATACCAAGCCATACGTAGGAAGAAATGGGAAAGAAAAGTAAGGCTCAGGGCTCTGAGGTGAAGGAGATGGCACCTTTATATACAGACACAGCTTGTAACAGAGACGCAGGGATATTGACGTGGGAAAGCATGTACAGACTGCTTGAAGAAGAAAACCCCAGAATAATGAAAGTTACCGCTGTCACAGATTCACAGGGCTCTTCCGAAGCATCCTTAGAAGAACTGGCGTGCTCATTCCTTCATCGAATAGCAGCAAGGCCTAAAATTCTCCCATATACGGATATGATCAAGTGGATACTTGACAATGCAGAAATGAACAATAGACAATTCAAGATTCAAGGACATGGGCTCATCAGGTCATTCGCTGCACAAGACTTAAAGCTCATGTATCATCTTCCTGAACCGCAGGAAACTTACAATGCAAATTCATTAAAAAATTTGTGGCGGAGAACCCGAACCTATCAGAGACCACTAAAGATTGGTCTAGAAAAGATGAACCGCTCAAAAAGGATAAAAACGGTATGTACAGCACTGGTTCCCTCACCTCTCCATATTGTTTTGCTGCGGCCATGCTTTGTAGATTATTTGGGATGCCAGATATCAATAAGTTTTCATCTGAATGGTTACCATTGATTGATACTGCCACAAATACCATTATTATAGATTGGGCCAAGATATTTTCTGATAACCTATTCACAACTATTATCAAGTACCGGTCTAAGAGATCCATGTCTCAAAGGATTTATCCTCATTTTTACCTATCCGCATATGTTATGGATTCTATTTTTTATGTGTCTAAATTTCCCTCTATGGGTTGGAAATGGACAACTCAGGACCCATTACCCATCCATGTTTATCATAAGATATTATGGGATTCTCAGTTCATTCCACATTTCTACCAAATTTGTCATGGGCTTATCTTACCCATGTATAGAATGATGTATGATAAAGAACCCCCGAGGTGCTCACCTGAGGCACAAATAGATATCATCCCCATCACAAGATGGTTCGGGGAAGAATGGTTCACCTATATTAGAGTATTTGGAAGCACCGTCCCTCCTCATGTCCTACCTTTGTATATTCCTAACAAACTACTGGCTCGAGAAATTGCATATCAAACCTGTTCAGAAGGTGGCCTAACCAAAGACCTAAAAGACAAAAAGAAGGCCATATGGCCCCAGTTTCCTGTAGCTTGTGGGGCCTTTTCATTGTTCGATGTAGGTCACGCGTTCACCGAAGTGGAGAATATGGCGTGTCTACAATGATTTAAATTCCCAGCAAGGCCATTTGACCCAAATGAAGTTGCCCAAGATTTCACAACGAACGTCAAGATAAAAGTATTCGCTGGAAAGAAGGATTTATTTGATGATTTATTTCAAAATAAAAGCTCACTCCAAGAAATTTTGCGGGAAGCTCAATCGCGATTGTCTCCAGATGACCTCCAAAAATTCATGGTATACAGGGAAAGAAGACTAGCCACTGTTCCTCTAGAAAAGTTGCAACTACCTGCCAGAGAACCTACTCAAAGCATTAGCCTTAGTGAGAATTCAAGCGCTGCTGGATCTAAATCTAAGAGTGGACAAGAGATGCCTGAGCATTCTAAAAAATCTGAAAACGACCAAGATAGAGGCGAAGAGTCAGCTAAGGACACCGCTCAGTCAATGGAATTTCCGCAGCAGCAAGTTATCGCCCTCCCGTCAAGAGATGTTCCCCTTCTCATCACTGAAGCACCACCCGTCACAACAGAATTAGACAAAGAATGGGAAACCTTCAACGAAATGATCAATCTTGAAGGACAGGCCCCAAAAACACCTGTGAGCAATACACAGGTAACACAAGAAGTGTGCTCAACCATAGTCAGCAATGTCACAGAAACAGAGCATATTCCTATCGCTCTATCTTCTGAGCTTCTACTGAATGTAGAAGAAATTGTTGAAAAGTGTGCAACAAGAAATGCTTGTTGAGAGTGCAACAAGATGATGGTATCGGAGCTAGATTTGTAGAGAATTTGCAGGAATTTTCTACATGGTATCGGAGCTAGATGATTTGTAGAAAAAGTTTCTACATGGTATCAGAGCAACTTGATTTGTAGAAGAGATTTTTACAGGATATCAAGCGAGGATTGATCATCAGATCTACTATTCAAGAAGTGTTTACATTCTATTTCTTTAGGCAGAGTCTGTAATCGGGCCAGGTAGCCTCTGGATTCATCCTTCCTTTGGAAGGTGAGATATCCGGTGAATGCCCATACAGTCAATCTCTGTACAAGAAATATTGTGTTCTCACGAATTCTAGATCGGAAGCGGTTGAGTTTTGTGCTGGTGGAATTTGAATTTAATTCCAAAGCAAGAGATAAAACTCAGAAACATTTAGTGTGAGAATGGAGATAGTATGCCCCAGTATCTCACGAAGTTCACCCAATGCCGGGATGAGCTGGGAAGTGTGGGGGTGACTATCGGATGAGGATGGTGAGTCTAGGACTCCTTGACCTTCCTAAGAGTTGGCATAGCTACCAGGACTCGGTGAATGGAAGGGAGAAACTGCCAGGATGGGAGATACTTTGGTCAGATCTTGTGCAGGAGGAGATTAGATGGAGCACCAGAGATAGTTCTTCATCTATGCATGATGAGGAGAACTGTGCCTTAGTGAGTAAGGCGAAGAAGGGGAAGGGAAAGGTTTCTCTTTCCGAATCCAGTTCTTCCAGTGGTGGGAAGAAGGTTGACAAGGCGAAGGTGAGATGCTTTCGTTGTCATGAGTTGGGTCATTATGCTACTAATTTCCCAAAGAAGAAGTCCAAGAAGGGATCCGGGGAAGGATCTGAAGGTGAGGCACTTGCTTCACAGTTTGAGTTGGACTTCACACTCTTCGCATGCATGGTTTCATCCATGGTGGGAAGTGGTTGGTTTCTTGACAGTGGAGCTTCTTTCCACATGACCGGTGACAAAAGTTTGTTCAGTACTTTGGAGGAGAAATATCTCCAGATACTCATAGGGATGGGTAATGATGAGAAGTATAGTGTCTCAGGTGTAGGCACGGTTATTTTTCAGAGGGAGTATGGAGCTCGCCTTACCTTGACCAATGTCAAGTATGTACCAGGACTGAAGAGAAACTTGGTGTCGATCGCGATGTTGGAAGACAGAGGCTATGATGTGGTCTTTAGTAAGGGAAAGGTTTTCCTTAGACACATCATCACTAGACAGGTGAAGCAGATTGGTTCACGGGTCAAGAAACTGTATGCTCTTGAGGTTCAAGATGCATGCAAAGCCTTGAGCAGCGAGGCAACTGATGGAGACTTGGTGGTTGAGAGGGAGTGTATATTACCTCTCAACATGCAGAGCTAGAAGAAGTCTTAGACGATTGTGGAGGAGCCACGATTGGTGCAGCAGCTTCAGGAGGTTGTGGAGCAGCCACAACAAGGGAAGCTGAGTGGAGACCGAGTAGAGACATCTACTCATGCAGAGACCTCCAGTAGGGGGAAAATTCGAGCCAAGTGGGCTGAGGGATCACATGCAGCCATACCTCTAGGTAGGAGGTGGGGTGATATGGAGTGATTGTCCCAAGGAGGAGGGGCAGGATCCTTGAGGTACCCAACCTCTTGGATGAGACCTTGCTACGGGAGCCCCAGATGTGTAGTAGTAGGAAACTGACTGATTGGGTAGAGACAGATGCGGATGGAGCGGCAGAGAGAGCGACAGTGCAGGGAATCCCAGGACAGCGCATAGCTAGCAGGCTGTAGCAATGCGAGAGGCACAAGTGTTTTGCACAGTGCTAGGTGGCACAGAGAAGTGTGTAATGGTGTGAGATGCATGGAGATGTTGCAGTAAGCGCAGATGTCAGAGAGGGAGCAATTGTCAGCAGCAGGTAGAGCTTCAGCATCAGAGGGTGTTTCTAGCTAACAGGGAGGTCAGTTGGGAGGTGCAGTGTAGATGCAATGCTGGGAGATAGAACCAGCAACAGCACGGATGCAGTCAGAGATTGAAGTGACAGAGGCTAGAGCAGTCAGATACTGAAGAGCACAGAGATGCAGAGTTTCAGTCGACAGAGGCAATAGCAGTCAGAGACTTTGATGACAGAGCAAGTGGACCGGCCAGATGTGTTGCATGGAGAACATTCCAGAGTTACAGGATCGGGTTTGAGAGGAAGCCTTTCTTGTTGAGAGGGAGTGTTGAAAAGTGTGCAACAAGAAATGCTTGTTGAGAGTGCAACAAGATGATGGAGCTTAGTGAAAAGAGTCGCCTTCACTAAGTGGGCCTGTAGGCTATTTTTGGCGCAAGTCTATTTTTAGACTATGTCTATTTTTAGACATATGGATCATGTCTATGGATTGCAGGTTGCTGTTTATGGATGATTGGTCAAGTTGGGAAAAATAGATGGACTTCTATTTTTGATCAAAGTGTGAGTGATCAAAGTCTATTTTTAGACTGGTTGTTAAAAATAGAAAAGTCAAATATTATTGTCTCATAATAATATTTGGACTATAAACTTAATATTATTCTCTTGGAGCACTTCAGTTTGAGCTACAGAAGTGCCACATGCAGTTGTCAGAAGGAAATACGCTTTTCTTATGAGTCAGTTGAGTTGTTGCATGCATGACTTCAGTTAGAACTCAATCAGTTGAGTTTGGTGGAGTTGATTGTGCAGTTGATGGAGTTGTGTTCAGTTTAGCTTTGTTAAACTAGTTGTATTTAGTCTAACTGATCAATAGACTAGAGATGAGTTGGGTGAATTAGTTATTAATTAATTCACAAGTTATTAACTCATAATGCAACTATATAATACATCAGTTAACTCAGTTGCATGTCAGTGCATGTTCAGTTCAACAGGGACGGGTGGTAGAGAATCAGATTGCTATCAGTTGTGACTATAGTTGTGCACCAGATCTTGCACAATCAAGGGATTAAGGATGCCAATGAGTTTTCTCACGTATTTTCCCAGTATTGTAGCCTTTGCTCACGTCCAACAAAGTGTGAGTGATTATTTTGAGGTGAAATACGAGTTTGGTGAGCCATTCTCATCAGTTCTTGAGCAAGTATTGAGCAGTGGAGGCAGGCAAGCAGTGGAATAGATTTGGAGATCAGATCTGAGCTGTATTGTGTGTAACAGGTGGAGCTGGTACTGGATTTCTTGTGATAAGCATTGTACTTTGTAATGTTACATGATTCAATCAATATAATATACAGATAGTGTGGGGTTTTTAGAGAGATGCTTTCCCCGGGATACATACTGTGTTAATGAGTTTGATTGATGCTTCTATGTGCGCATGTGAATGTTTCTGTTTCTGTAAATTGATGATCAACGTAGAGGAGATTATGTATTATACATGTTCCGCTTATAATTGTATGATCAGGATAATCTCTGTGAATATGTGTTAAATTATTCAAAATTTCTACATAAATTCCCCCACTGGACATATTTTACAGTCCCCAACATAAAGCAGTTGTAAGAAGGCAAAGAAAAAAGAGAAAGTTAGAAAACACACTTTCTCAAGATGCTGAGCATTTAGACGTCCTGTGGAAATATCCTGTCAATAATCCAACTGAAAATCTCACCAAACTATCTCAGATTGCAGGGGCATATGCCTCTGCGACAATTGACAAAGCGTCAGAAGTACAGCAATTGCTGAAAGAGCAAGAAAATCAGATACAGGTACTGCAACTACAATTGCAACAAGCCAATGCCAATAATGAGGTACGCAAGCAGCTTGAAAAGTTGCATGAAGACTTCCAACAAATGCAAATAAGTTATCAAAGAAGTTTGGATGAAAAGGGAAAACAATTGCAGGATGTACAGGAGATGCACAGAGACGACCCCAAAATTACAGAGTTCATTTCAGAGTCTATTGCCTTGAACGAACAACTACTGCAACAACAGGAGGAGTTGGGACAGAAGATATCACAGTGGAGCTATTATTGCGAACTGAGTGATAAAATCACCAATCAAGTGGTAGACTTGTGAAGTGACTATGATCAGATTGACAAACGAGTGACAGAGTACTTGGCTTGGCAGGAAGGAGACGAGGGAAAAAGAGCAGGCACACCCAAGATAAATGAAAATCATAAAGACTTGCTCTTCAACAAATGGGACGATCAAATCAGGGAAGCGGAACAAGCAGCAGAAACAGCGACCACCACAGCGAGCATTCTTGTCGACTGTGTAAATGAAAATTTGCACAGAGAAAACTTGATCGTAGAGACCACCCCAGGGTATTTGCCAAATAAACTGCGACTAGAAGCAGAATGGAAACAGAAGGCACAAGAAAAGGAAAAAGCAGTCCAAGCACTAGACAGGTTAAATTGGGAGTGTTACTGGGCATACTTGGTAAAGCCGCATAGTCAGAAAATGACTGTGAAATGTATCATAAATGCAGCCGAGAAAGTAGTGCCAGCTCTCATAGATTCTGTTTTCTCAGCCTAGCTCAAAGCAGAAGTCAGCCAACCGACTCTCCTCAAACCCATGATGAATGCATGCAGCTTTAAAGATCAGATTCAGAAGTAACTTTATTTAGAATGTTGTTTTTTCTTTAAAGTTAGATTAGAAAAAGGATGGTCATTTGAAAACCGCATCCTAAATTTTGTAAATTAACTATTATTAGAATTAGGAAGTAGTATTTTAACCCTTCTCATGCATTTGGAGAAGGGTCCAGAAATTTGTCAAAAACTTGTCCTCAGAACATGCACTTCTGCACCCTCGGAGGAGGTTTTGATGAATGGATGGATCAAGATTTATTAGTGTTTTCATTTGATGTCTGCTACTGATGTTGCACTTTTGTACTCTTAGTAGATGTTAGAGCAAGTAGAGATAAATCATTTTTTCTTGAAGCTTATGAGTAGGACCAGTCATAAATGGTACTTTTATCTCTTGGCTATTTCTGCTTATATTCTTAAAGTGATATATAATTTTTAGTTGTTTATATGTTATTGCATGAATGTATGAGTTACCATTTGGCACTTTTGTACGATGGAGTCATTTATTTATGTTTGATATATGAATAAATTATTATGCGATATGCTGTTCACAACTGTTTTGCCTAACTTTTTATGCAAAGTGGTTCATCTTAATTGATTTCCATTCTTATGATAGCTGAATGATCTTTATTACCAGTTATTGTTTGAAATCTCTTTAGATCGTATAATAGAAGACATACACCCCGGGTTAGCATAGATTAGATCTGCTGTTTTCATTAGATTACAATAGCATAGAATTAGATTAAAGTAGCTTAGATCAGAACTCTTAGATCAGCATAATCCAACTCTGCACACATACACCCTTAGATTGGGAAACTGGTCCCATTATCCCAGTCGGACCCGCTATACCAAATGGATAAGGAGCTGCCAACTAAGGTCCGGACCGGGTGGGTATCCCCCTTTTTGTCGACCCGATTTTCGTGGCTTCAACAGGAAGAAAGTTTATTTTCATTGTTTGGCTTTGTAGACTACAGACAGAGCCTGAAATTAGCCAGATAGCCTTCGAAACACTTTTGCTTTGCATTAGCGCAAGTAGATAAAAGCTGTTTCAGTCAATCTCCGGTCTAATCTTATAAGCTGAACACCTGAATTGCAAATTGCCCCAGTACATGAATCAAGTTCAGATCTAATTGTTGATGGTGGACAACGATTAGACACCAGCAACACTGAAATCATTCACCTGGCGATTCCAAATCAGTTTCAAGATCAGATCCAAGGACTCCATTGGAGGATGAACCTAACCAGAAAAAACATGAAAGGACAATATGGACAGATCAGGTATTCAAGTTGGAATTTCATCCAAGACATTTTGTTCTTTGTTGTAAATTATTTCTTCTTTTTTTCCCGAGAATGTTAACAAGGCTTTTCAAAGTATACTATGCTTGAGAAAAGATCTCAGGCCTGCATTTGATTCCTTCCCTTTGAAGAGGGTAAATACCAAAGATTTGCATGCCTTTGAGCTTGATCAAGACCTTTCTTCTGAATCTTGTGATGACCGTCTTAAAATTGATGAACCTCAAGAGACCAAAACTGATCTCGTAGCTGTTGTATATACTCCTACACCTTTTATAGTCCTGGATAGGTATAAACCTCTTGTTTTACCTTCTATTCTCCATGCTTTCCCCAAAAACTATGATCAATGTTTGCCAAGATTTGACAGTGAATGTAAGAATGTCAACGCTGAGCAACATGTACTGAATTTTGAGTCTTTCCTTGACCTTTTTGAAGTTGATGAAGAAAATGTCAGTATAAGGCTTTTTTCTCTTTCTTTGCAAGGCAAAGTGAAGAGTTGGTTCAAAACCCTGCCTGATGCGAACATCTCAGATTTCCAGCAGTTTTTCAAAGCTTTTCTCGACAGGTGGATGATCGGAAAGAACCTTTTCCTTATTATAGAAGAGTATAACCAGCTGAAAAGACTGCCAGGGGAGACAGTACACCAATTTTCTGCCAGATTTAATCAAGTTTATTATTCGATCCCAATTGATATAAGACCTCCTCCTAGATCTACTCTCTTGCACTACCCGGGTGCCTTTGATCTGGAAATGGAGTTTCAACTGAGAGAAAGGAATATTACAACACTTGAGGAGATGCAGAACAGTGCAGTAAATGTAGAGGCTCACTTGCTGATCCAAAGGGCAAGGTTGAAGGAAGAAGAGATGAAAAACTTAGATCCGGAGAAATCGACATCTCTAGAAGTAAAGCTTGACACTTCAGTAAGTGCAATAGAAGAGATGATGCGAAGGATCATCACAAGGAATGAGAATAATGTTCAAGCCCATGGCTCGCTGATTGAAGAAGAACAAGTTGTTGATCCAAAACATAGATCTGATAATGATTGTCTTATAGATCATCTTGGAGAAGAGAGATCTGTTGATATGACATGTATGCTTGATGATGTGTTTTATACTGATGATTTGCCTCAGTTTGATCAGTATGATGATGATTATGTTCTCCAAACAGAAGCTAATCTTGCAGACAAATCAGCAGCTAGTTTGTGGGAGGAGGAAGTTCATTTTCAGTAGCTCGAGTACAGTGATCAACCGATGCATATCAGCTATGACAATGACAAGGAAAGTGCAGCAAATTTTGAAGTAAGTGAAGGATCTTTGCCTTTTTGTTTTGCTTCGTTTCAGTTCATCAGAGACAACATTCATGCAATCAGAAATCAGCTGTCAACAAGTCTTGATTTGGACCCTCTTGAGGGCGATGAACACTTTGTTCCAGACTTCTCATATTCAACTTTGCAGTCCCCGAAAGCCATTGCTTGTCAAGTTGCAGATGAAGACATGGAAGCTGGCACATATGATCAAATGATACAAGATGATTCCATACCATTTTGTTTTGAATCATTTCAGTTTTTGAAGGGTAAATTGCATAGTAAATCTTCAAATGAACAACGTGTAGGAAATCAACAATCTCTTAGTTTTAATGTTGAAGATGAAGGTCAGATTACAGATGAAGGTGTGGCAGCCGAAATACATGATTTAATGATGCAAGAGGATTCTGTACTTTTTTGTTTTGAAGCATTTCAGTTTATAAGGCAGAATCTTCGCAATATCTCTAAAGAAAAAGATGACCAGCGAGTTGGATGCCATACCGTTTTAATGGATACATCGTAGCAATCTTCTCAAAATTTTGATGATCCTATTGCTCATGTGTTGGATGATGTGTGCTGTAAATGTTCTTCTCCATTAGCTAACCACATGACAGAAAAGAATGTTGATAATAATTTTATTCAAAAGTCGACTTCATTGTCTTGTTTAACAGATTTTTCATTACAAAGCTCACACCAATGTTTGCAGTCATATGAGGAGATTGACAAAGGAGACTTTTGTTCTGTTTGGAATCAGCAACAGAGTTTGGTTATTCACGAAATTCAAGATCCTTTTGGCAGCTTGCTGCAATCATCAAAGAAAGACAACACATATGTGAGGAAAATTTTAAAATTCAGCTATGAAGACTACTTGGACCAGAGCAGTAATGTGTTAATGGAAATCAATAGCGATGTTTATGAAGATCCTTTCGCAATATTCTTGAAGTCATCCAGTCAATTCATGTTTTGCAAGTTTATCAACAATCAACTTGATTCCAAGTTTTCATGGGAGTTGCTTTTCGATTCTTCCCTTTTCCTGCACATCAGAAAGCATTTGGGAAGAAATCAAATATTAGCCATGATGCTTACATGGTTGCATTGGCTGTTCCATTTCACTTGATCAGGTGATGAATGAAACTGTTAGAGTAGGTTTTGATGAATAAGCTCTACCTTGAGCATCATTTCCAGTTTGTCGGTTGTGTTTAATTATCGAGTTAGTTTTTAGTTGAGTGAGAGTCAGTTTGTGTCGTTAAGTTGTCAGTTTTCAGTCATGCATTTTAGCTTGAGTTTTTGATTCCATTGCCCAATGGACGAAGGCACTGTCTACTCTTCCAAAGATTTGTAGTTCTTGGCACCTCCAAGGAGCTACCATCCCCATTGGAGCCAATGTTAGTTTCAGTCTTTGCAGCCTTCCTCCAGTGATCAAACATGCTCTTACAAAGTGATTTTAAAGTGTCAAGGTCAAATTTTGTCATTTCAGTGAGTCTTCAAGCAAAATTTGGTCACTAGCTATCAGGTCTAGGGTTTGTTTTCACTCCTTTCAAAGTTGTCCAAATGTCGGTCCATGTCACCATTCAACTGAGTGTACCATCATTCATAGGGTTTTCATCATCATGTCAGGGTCCAATGGGTCATTTTACACCTTGTTCATGCTTCAGTTGTGCCTAGGTAAGGTTCATTTCCCTCTCCTAGGGTTTTGAAGGTAATTTCTCTTGGAGGATAAAATCATCGGCGAAACTTGTATCCTGATGTTCATACACCTTCCCCCATCCTTAATGTACCTTATTAAACACTTCCCATCACTGAGATCCCCCAAATTCCTCATTTTTGCACAAACCCTAGTTTCTTGCTACAAACCCAATTTTCTAGGCTAGGCCTGTGTTTTGCCCTTTTGGACCCCTTCCCCTCACTCAATTTCTGAGATTACACTTTCCCCTAATTCCTAACATCCCTCCCTACTTCCCAAAATTTCCTCAAGAATTTAGAAGCTCCCTATCCCCTTCATTTCGCTTCATTTCAACAAATCTCTTGTTCCACACATTGGGGTAGGTTTTACTCAGATGAAGTTTCTGAGCAAGGAAAGATGAATTTGGAAAACTTGAGAGAGATTTTTTTCCACAACAGGCCAAGGAAGAAAAATCCCCTTCACTTTTTATACAGGTGTCATGGTTTTAGAGAAATTTCAAAAATACAGTCGCCTCGGGAGAATTGATGTACCTCTGAAGTGACCTTGGGAAAATCAAGTTTTCTCCTAGCTTGGTTAGCCAAATGACTTGATTGATGAGAAATGATAATTAGACACAAAGAGATTTCCAATGAACTATCATGAGCTCACTTTGGAGTGGAGGAACACCTTCAAAAGTTGACTGCAACATCACTCTGCCTTGAGGCAACCTCATTTGGCACATTTTGACCTATATTGGGAGATTTGATTTTTGACATGGAAAATGAACTCAAAATTGAAAAATTCTAGTCGGGTTGGAAAGTAGACTCAAATACATTTCCAACGAGCTATCCTGCGCCCAATTTTGACACTGGGAAGGCCTCCAAAAGTCATCTGCAAAAAGGCGCGGTGCACTTGGGTAGTGGTGCAACGCACTCAGTGGTTTGCACCTTTACCATAGAGAAAGTGCGGTTAGGTCCATTGGGTACATGAACAATGGGTGTGGGACCATAGATAATACACAGAGGAAGTACGGACCTAGAAATTTTTGAGCAAAAACAGGCTTTTCTGCCCAATGTGCCGCGCCACTTGGCGCGTGCTTATAATTGGGAGCTCTTTTAGAGGAAAACTTTACATTTCTGGATTTGTTATCGAAATTTATGCATGCTCATGGATTACATAAGGATTTCATCAAGTTATGGGTTGCCTAAAGGGTCAAAAACACCCTAAAAATGACCTCTCTGCCACCTTTTGCACACACAGGAAGCAGTCTTAGGAGATTGAAGTTTTGGAGGGGCAAATGACATCCAAATTTAGAAATTTTACTTGGGTTGGAAAGTAGATAGACATACCTTTCCAACAAGAACACTTGGTCTCAATTTGGACTTCAGGAAGTGCCTCAAACTCAGCTCAAAAGTTGTGCTACACATAGAGAATTTGGGCGCGGCACATAGAGAATTTTGGCTTGTTTTTCACTGTACAACTCAGAAATTCGCCCAGTTTTGACCAGTTTTGCTTTTTGATGTAACTCTTGATCCACCATGATGTAATTTCATAACCATGTTGTAATATTGGCACATTTTTACTTTTTATAGAGGATTCATTCACTAAAAGGTGAAAATTAAATGAATGAATCAGTTTCCTAGCATATAGGGGTAAGTTGTTTGACTACCTAGATTTCAGTTCCTTGTTTAGAATTAGTTCAAACAACTCCTAGAATGATGAGCTCGACCCCTAGAGGCAAGGGAATAGGTTTGGCTTGTCTATATTATGTAATTTCTAAGTCATTTTCAGGGTTGGATACTTGGGATTGCTTGGCACCCTATTGTACATTTCATTTCTGCAATTTTGGCAAAGGAAAGACCAGGGTTTTGCAGCACTTGTTGGGATCCATGTGGCTCTATGTTTTGATGGTGTGTTTCTCTATGTATTTGTAAGTTCACTGATGTTTATGTGTATCATTTTCCCTTCTCTTTTCTTCTGCAATTAAACAAATGAGTGATTAAGGTAGAATTCATTGGACTGCTCTGCTCTGCCTTGAAATTTTGTTTAATTTTACATGTTTTCACCTATTTGAGGAGGACTCTTGAGACATTCTTGCCCTCCTTAGCCCCTCATCGGTCTGATCCATCCATGCATAAAATCCAAAGCATCAAAACTACTGCCTATCTTGCCCCTACCAGAACTCTGCAAAAATCCGGCCTCATCCCCGAACCCAAAATTTGCCTTTCCGTTTTTCCAACAAAACCCCCCCAAAAACTCAAATTAAATCCTTGCACTTAATACCTAGCCTAAGGTTAGTTGTTAAATCAGTCATCTCAAGCCCCATCTGATTATCTTTTGCTGATATTGACTTGGAGAGAGCCCTCTCTTGTCCTCGTAGGGCTAGCTACGAGGCTGAGCGTGGTTTGATATGGACCTAGAACCTTGCCTTTTCAACCTGAGCCAAATCTAGGCTCTAATAGTGAGGGTGTGGAATGAGTTGAGTAGGAAAATGTGTAGGGAATGGAGCATTGTGATGATGTGGTTGGTTGGGTTGAGTGGATGATTTTGATAGGTAAGCAAGATGTTGTGGAAGAGCTGGTGAAGAATATGGAGAATATGTTTGTGCTACAAGATGAGGGAGAGTAGTCATGTAATCATAAGGTGAACCATGCCAAAATTGTAGACAAGATTGGTGGTGGTTATATTGAGATTGGCATGGCTGCCCTAACACATTAGTATTCCGTAATGGATTATGCAAGTAAGAAAATGGAGAAGAAGTGTTTTGAACCATACCCGTAGGCCATGATTTCCATTGTTTTGACCTTGTTGCAGCTTCCTCATCTTTTTGATATGCTACTTCCATCCTAGATAAGGAAGAGTGAGTATCTATGCGATGCTCCTTTTGGCAAGGAGGGAAAAACACTTCTTCAATTTCTTGATTTTTCTGAACCCGCAAAACATCCAATTTTGAATTTAGAGAGCTAATAAAATCAACTTTAAAATTTTGATCAAATAAAACATTGATTTCAGCTCTTATGTCTCCTGTTCTTGTAGCAGATTTGGAAAAGAAAGAAGAAAATTCTCTAGAATCCTTACCAGACTTGGAGATTCCTCTTGAATACCTTATGCACAATTTACAAACATCATCATATGACAATTGAAAAACATCATCTTTTTTTATCAGATTTAAGAGTTCTAAAAATTCATCTTTGATTCCTTTAAGGAGTGTTTTTAAGATCTCTTTTTCCAAATACTTATGCTTTGATATTTGAAGGCTGTAATGAAATCGCTTTACATAGTCCTCCAAGCTTTCATCTTTCGCTTGTATCATATTGAAAATATCTTCATCGGCCTTGCAATAGTCTTGGTACTTCTTCAGGAATATGTTCTTCATGTCCTCCCATGTTTGGATGTAGTTCCCACCTAGGATCATGAACCATCGGAGAGCTGCTCCTTTTAGAGTAAGAGGAAACACTTTCAACCTTTGATCATTAGTACAATAATCATATCCTCTACAAAGTATTTTGAACTCAAATAATAGTGTATCTGGATCTTCATTTGTCAAACCATGAAAATTTGGTAAAGAAGATGGGAGAATTATGTGCATTTGTGTCACTCCTCCTAGAGCTTTGATAGGGAATTCAAAAGTAGAAATGTGAGCCATTTCTTACCATAATATAAGATGTTCTTCATGTGTTTCTTCGAGGCTCCTTCTTCAAATGTTCCTGTCAATCGGTTAGTGAAGTGGGTGGTGCTTACATCACCACTTGAGTGAAATCATGAGATTTGTTTTTCAAAATATATATATATAGATATATATATATATATCTATTAGTTATTCACACAGAAACTCAAACATTTATTTATACCCTAAGTTCTTTAACAATTCTGCTGGAAAGCGGGCGGGGGAGGAGGGATTTTACATGCTCCATACGCAGGTTCTTACCTTCTGTTTTTAATACCCAATTCTTTCCTAATAGGCACTCATTGATGCACACTACTCTTTAGAAATGGATACACTCTCCCCGGCAATGACGCCAAAACGTTGAGTGATAAAATGTGTCTTTTTAACTCCTAATTATCTTCACATTATTTGTCAATCCAGGGACGATTTTTTATCTCAAGAGTGTACTCAGTTTGAGGTGGATATTTATTCAAGAGTAATGTTTCTAAATTTGCAGTATAGTGCTTTAAATGCAAAATTAAATGAATGCTTGAAATAAAATATACTTATAATTAAAAGAATCTTAACACTCTGAAACTTAAATCATTCACTCAAAAAACTACAACAATTTATCAGTCAAGGGTGTAGTAGTGATAACTATTTGCTCTGTCAACTAATATAAATGACATCAAACATAAACATGATCCACAATTTGAGAACTTAGGCAGCGATAGCCAATGCCCTTTACAGTTGTTGATCTTACACTCCACACTAAAGAAAATAATAATAATTCGATTGGAAATGCTTACTAAAACACACTTGTTGCAATATCAATTAAAAGATGAAATCAAATCCTTGCAGAAAAGAACAGTGACTAAGTCTATTGAAAAACTGAACAACAAAGCTTCATCTAACAGAAATGAATTATTAATGGAAAGGAACAGTAATGCTAAATTATTAGAATTAAACAACAATCTTAAATAGAACTGAACAACAAAGCTAATTAATTAGAAATACACAACAACTATAAATGTAACTAAATCAGCAATCTGTAATGAACGAAAAAATCTGAAGTGAACAGCGGAGCTTTAATGAATAGCATAACAATTTAAGTTACAAAGGATAATAATCTTGTTATGATGGAAGTGAACAACAACACGATTCAATTACAACATAGAAAACAGAGCAATTCATTAAGTCTGGCAATACGAAACAGTAAAGCGATGCGACTACAATAAATAGAAATGAAACCAAACCATCACATGGCAGAAATCGTAAAGATATAATACAGAGCAGCAGCTTAATCCACTAGAGGTTGGGCCCTTAGCCGCCAGCGAATGCTGCTGGGCTACTTCAGATAAGACAAATGAACATCAACCCTTTTATTTATTAATCATCAAACTGCGAAATCATTACAACAACAAGAGCCTTGATAATTATAATGGTAATGCAACAATTCCCCTTTCCTCCTATCCTATCCTATCCTATCTCTAATAATCCCTAACTTAATCTCTCATAATCTATTCCATCATGAATAATCAATCATCCCCTTCTCTGATCTCTGTTCTCATTTAAATACACAAAGAGCAGAGAGAAGTTACAAAAAATATGATTACAATATGACTTCTATTACAAAATTTTATTGTTCTCAACAAATTGATAAGCAAGATCATATCTGAAATATCTTTCCATCAATCATTCAATAGGAACAGGTTGAATTTGGCATTGCAACTAGGATAATTTGGAAAACGGCCACACAACGAATTTGAGAAAAATGTCTTCAGAGAACCTTCCATTTCTCTTAGTATGGACCGAATTTAGGAAAACTGCACTTTCCAAAACTAATTTGGTCCGTTCTGGACAAAACCCATGTTTCTGATTTTCCAGATTCTTCTCCATTTTCCCAAAACATTCAATGCAAAATCGTCACTTCTTATTCCAACTAATTTTTGAGTTGGCACATTTAATGATGAGCTGGAGATCAAATCTTCAATCTGGAAAATATCTTTGGAGGCTAAAATGGTGAGTGATATTACAACCAATTTATTGATAAACCATCATTGGTAAAATCATGAAAAATCATCAATTTATTAAAAATAAAGGAGAAAAAATAATATTCATCCATAAGAGCATAAATAATTATAAAATAGAATTATATGATAAATTATGATAAATGACATGATGAAGAATGGTAGAAATAGGTGGAATAAGCATTCAAAAGTGATAATAATAATGACATATTAGCGGCCCAACACCACCCAATGGTGTACTGTCGTGGATGTACTGTAGTCTCTAGGCCCAGCCACTTCAGAACTTTTGATGAAATGAGGTTCTTTTGGCTCCCATTGTCGATAATGAACTGCAGTGGAGAACCCTTCACCCAAATATGGGAGTGGAAGAGGCGTTCCCCCTCCTCTGAATCTTCAGGCTCAATTTTCTGGATCTTTGTGGTGGTCATGCTGGCACTGGGCTACGCATCAATGATCTACTTCCCTTTGTCAGTCCCCTTATTGGGTTCTGATTCAAATTTGGAACCTGCGTCTGATTCAGAAGCCTTTAGCTCGACCACCAGTGACTGCTTGGCCCGACACTCACTTGTATTGTGAGTGGAGATCTTATGGAACTCACACCATTTTCCCGTCTCCTTCTTTGTCTTTGTGGTGTTGTTCTTTACTTGTGGCTTCGACAGGTTGTCTTGGGAAGCCTCGCCTTGGCTTGGTCCCTTGTTTTATGGTTTAGGGGTGCCTTTTCCTTGCTTTGGATTCGCAGCTCCAAAGTTCCACTTCTTCTATTTAAACTTCTGCTCAATATTTACAGCGTATTGATACACCGTGCCGAGTGAGGAAATGTCCAGGAACTCCATCTCGTCTTGGATGTACTTGTGTAGACAACCACGGTACTTGAGTACCAAATGCCACTCAGTACCCTTGATACCCAGTGTCGTGCGAAGGGTATGGAAAGTATTTATGAACTCTGACACATCTTGGTCCCTTCCTTGTTATAGTGTGGTCCACTTTATGTATTTATATTCATAGCTCCTGACAAGGTAATATTGTTCCTTGATGGCGTCTTGGAAAGAATTCCAAGTGGGTGCAACTGAAAACAACGAGGGTTCACTCTAACCCTTTTGTTCACAGTAGTTTCCCACCAGTACTTGACGTGTGGGGTGACTTTGAGAAGTGCAAATGTAATATTTTCCCGATTGGAAAAGTCATGAACTGAAAAATATCCTTCCAATAGATTTAACCATTTATCTATGACGTCTGCATCTATTAGGCCTTCGAATATGATAATTTCGAAGTTAACTTGTACCTTAAAAGGAGTGGCACCTCTAGAGTGGTTACTGGATGAAGATGCATCGCTTGTGGGTAGCCATCGAAGGTTCTAGGCAAAGTTATCCATCATCGCATCCCTCTATCACTCGAGAGCTTCTTCAAGAAACATTTTGGAAGGATCTCCCAGCCCCTCATCTTTCTTATCTTCTGCCATGGGAGGTCATTGGGTTTTGCGAGGCTGATCCTGCAATGGTTCAACCAGATTGAGCCTTAATTCCTTATACCCTGACCTTGTTGGGGACATGCAAAGAAAAATAGAGAAGGAGCAGACCGCTTTGATACCACTAATCCAAACTTAAATAGGAATGTGACAACTTACAGATATAATCATAAACACAGAGATGCACAGAAAAACACTTCATTTCATTAATGGAAAAATATTGAACTATGCTTACAAACAGAGTGGAAATAAGATAGCTCAGGTGATGGTAGCTTGTCTCTAAGGAGAGATGTGGTAGATACATGCCTCTAAATTATGTTACAATGAGGCTCAAAGACCTATTTATTATTAAGAAATAATGGAAAACCGTAAACATCCAAAAACCTAACCCTAGGAGATGAAGTGCCAAAACTGTAGGCCATGTTTGGGTAAGTTGGTACATCAACTTCCCGGGGTCTTAACTTTGGCATATGATCTCTGTTTGGCTATCATGATACCTCGTTTCGAAGATCTCAAGGAGAAGGCAAATTTTTTTTTTCATTCTAGTTTGAGACATTTTTAGTCTCTTTGTTTTACTTAAAAACACCGTTTAGGGCATAAAAATGGCTCCGGAAGTTTAGGACCCGAAAAACTGCCAAAAATAGTAAACTGTGCTACAATTAAGGAAACTGAAAAATTGAAAGAGATAATGTTGGTAGCCCAAGTGGAATAGGCAGTTGACCACCAATATCCACCTGGATCATTCCTCCCCCCTTAGGAAAATTTTTCCCCATTGTGTTCAGTGCCTCCATGAGATGGTGAAACTTTTGCTGAACTTGGTCCCTGGTGAGCCACTTGCCTTTGTGAAGGAGTTGGCTAGCTTTGACAACCGGATATAGTTAGATATCCTGCTGGCGAGCACTCTTGATATATGTGTCCATGATCCGATCAGTGGTGGCATGTTCCATGCAGTTTGGGTTTAGCTTTGTTGGTGTGAGCTATTCTGCAATGTCAGATGTGTCCAACAAGGGTGAGAAGTATGGTCAAAGGCGATCTATATAGAACACTAGGTGAAGACCAAGAAACGGTGGGATGCTGAGCTTGAAGGCATTATCATCGATGGCCTTGGTGATGGTGTATGGCCCATATCAGAGCGGGCGAAGCTTGTGGTGGGGCCAAGAAAGGCACTCTTTCTGCAAATGAAGCTAAACTTTGTCGCCCACCTGGAACTTGTGCGGCACTCAATGTTGATCATGGAACTGCTTGTACTTAGCATTGGATCTGTCCAATATATAATGGATCTATTGGAAGATGTGTTGAGTGTGGTTAATGAAGATGTTAACCCTTTCAACTTCGGACTGCACGTGAGCCGAATATTCCTGAGTGGTTGTAAATGTTATGGCCACATCAATGGGGCATAATGGTTGAAATCCAAGCCCTACCTGAAAGGGGCTGTGGCCTGTTGAGCTATGGAGAGCTCTGTTGTAGCTGTGTTTGACATAGGGAGACTTTCATCCCATGTGCGTGGATGATTCGAGTTGTACATGCACAAAATGTGTATGATCATTCTGTTGACAACCTCTGTCTGGTCATTAGTTTGGGGATGGAAAGCCATGGAATTAGTGAGTTTTGTATCCAGCATCGACCAGAGACTTGAACAAAATGCATTCAGGAATATGCTGTCTCAATATGAGATAATGGACTATGGGATCCCAGAGTGTACCCACACTCGCTCAAAGAAGAGCTTAGCAGTGACCTCTACTAAGATACTTTTCTTGCAGGTCACCATGATGGCCATCTTAGAGAATCTGTCGATGACCATGAAAATGCAATTGTTGCCATTCTGAATGGAAGGAAAGCTCAACATATAATCCATGGAGACAGGTTCCCAAGGTCGACTAGGAGTAGATAGAGGAGTATATAGGCCTTTCTTCTTGATGGTTGGTTTGGCAATGGCACAGGCGCTATAGGATCTAATGTACTTCCCAACATCCTGACGAAGTTTCGGCCAATAAAAATACTTCTGCAATACCACCACTGTTTTCTCTACTTCGAAATGTCTAGCAACCCGACTATAGTGCACCTCCCAAATCATCTTGGCACGCTCACTTGAAGGAACACATATGTGTCCCAAGTGGCATAATAGTGCATCCTGGAGGTGAAAATTTGGAACTTTCTTTCCTTTGAGGAGTGTCCGGTATATGCTGCTGAATTTTGGATCTCTTTTGTAAACATGTGGCCACCCCGAAGTCTCGTGCCCATAGGAGTCGATCACAATGATCAGTGCCATGGTCAGTGGTCTACTGAGGCAATCAACGACATTATTCGTGCTGCCATTCTTATACTCAATGTTCAAATGGAACTATTGCAGATAGGTGGACCATTTCTGATGGCGATCGTTTTGCAACTTCTCTTGTGTTTGTATGAACTGTAGAGGCTGATGGTCTATGTGGATGACCATTTCCTTCCCCATAATGTAATGCTTCCATTGACGACATGCCTGCACAATGGATGCCCATGTTGAGTAAGAACTGCCCCGGTAGCATATTCAAAGGCATTTGTCTCAATCTTAAATGGTTTGTGTAGGTCTGGTAATGTGAGCACTGGTGCATAATGGAGGCAATTCTTCAACTCGGAGAATGCTCGCTGCTCGGTTTTCGCTGAAAAGAACTTTTCTTTTGCTTCGCCCTTGGTGACTTGACTTAAAGGCCAAGTGATATGAGAGAACCCTAACATGAAACCGCGGTAGAAATTGGAAAGACCTAAAAAGCTGCGGATCTCTGTTAGAGTGGTTGGGGTTGGCCAATCTTGAATGAATTGTATCTTGGATGGCTCCACATGTACACCCTTCTCATCAATGATGTACCCCATATATTGAAACTGGTCTAGGCCAAAGTTGAATTTCTCCAAGTTAGCACACAACTTGTGTTGTCGAAAGGTTTGAAGGACCTATCGAATATGGTGGAGGTGTTCTTCCCAACCCTGGCTGAAGATCAAGATGTCATCTAGATACAACACCATGAATGCATTGGTGAAGGGCTGCAAGATGTCTTCCATCAGTCTCATGAAGGTTGTAGGGACATTCATTAATCCGAATGACATTACTAACCATTCGAAAAGGCCCTCCTTGTATTTGAAGGCAGTCTTCCACACATCGTAGGGTTTGATAGGAACCTAACTTCAAGTCAATCTTGCTGAAATATTTGGCCCCCTTGAGCTGGTCCAGAAGGTCATTAATCTGCAATATTGGGTACCTATTCTAGAAATTGATCTGTTCAGCGCTCGATATTCAATACAGAGTCTCCAGGTCCCATCCTTCTTCTGTACCTATATAATTGGGTTCCCATAGGGTGATGAGCTTGGCTTGATGTGCCTTTTCTGCAATAGTTCTTGAATCTGCCTCTTGATCTCATATTTCTGTAGAACAAAGCGTCGATAGATCAGTCCATTGGGCAGCGGCATGCCCAGGGTTAGATCGATGGAGTGCTTGACCTGACAGTGCAGAGGTACCCCTGTGGGTGAGGCGAAAATGTCCCTGTACTCCTCCACAACCTTGTCCATTTGTTGCTGCTGTGCAGAGGATCCCTGCCTAGAAGCTGTGGCCACAACCTTCTTCTTGCCTTGGGGGCGAATCATAAGGAAAACAAATTTCCTGGTCTGGGAAATGATCTTACTGCATTGATTTGTAGTGATCAAAGAGATGGAGGTAAGCGGGGCTACCTTCGCTATCCTGTACAACTTATTAGCTAAAGTAATAATTGCAGAGCGAGGTCTAGACTCATATATAGCATGTCGCTTCCACAAGTATGGTTGTCCTAACAATACATCAGAAACTTCAAGAGGAGAAACGTCACAAAATACCTCATCCATGAAGGGATTGATGCTATAGGGAAGGTGACACTGCTGGCTGACGCGAAGATCTCGTCCTTGGTGAAGCCACCCAATGGTGTATGGCTGTGGATGTGCTGTAGTCTTTAGGCCCAACCACTTCATGACTTTTGCTGAAATAAGGTTCTTTTGGCTCTTGTTGTCGACAATGAATACAATTCGGCTCCCACAGAGTGATGAGCTTGCCCCAATGTGCCATTTCTATAGTAGTTCCTGAATCTTCCTCTTGATCTTATCATTCTCCATAACAGAGCATCGATAGATCGGTCCATTGGGTAGCGATGTGCTCGGGGTCAGATCGATGGAGTGCTTGACCTGACAGTGTAGAGGTACCTCTATGGGTGATGCGAAAATGTCCCTGTACTCCTCCACGACCTTTTCCATCTGTTGTCGCTGTGCAGAGGAGCCCTACGTAGAAGTCGCGGCCACAACCTTATTCTTGCCTTGGTGGCGAATCATAAGGAAAACGAATTTCCTGTTATGGGAAATGATCTTACTGCATTTCTTTACAGTGATCAAGGAGATGGCGGTATGCGGGGCTACATCCGGTATCCTGTACAACTTATTAGCCAAAGTAATAATCACAAAACGAGGTCTAGACTCATATGCAACATGTTGCTTCCACAAGAATGGTTGTCCTAACAATACATCAGAAGCTTCAAGAGGAGAAACATCATACAATACCTCATTTGTGAAGGGATTGATGCTATAGGGAAGGTGCCACTATTGGCTACCGCGAAGATCTCGTCCTTGGTGAAGCCACCTAATGGTGTATGGCTATGGATGTGTTGTAGTCTTCAGGCCCAACCGCTTCACGACTTCTACTGAAATGAGGTTCTTTTGGCTCCCACTATCTAAAATGAACTGCAGAGGAGAACCCTTAACCCACATTTGTGAGTGGAAGAGGCATCCCCCCTCCTCTGGATCTCGAGGCTCAATTTTCTAGATCTTTGTGGTGGCCACGGTGGCACTGGACTCTGCATCAATGTTTTTCTTCTGTTTGTTAGTCTCGTTATCGGGTTCTGATTCAGAGTCAGAACCTACATATGATTCAGAAGCCTTCAAATTGGCCACCAATGACTGCTTGGCTCGATAACCACTTGTATTGTGAGTGGAGCTCTTATGAAAGTCACACAATTTTCCCGTATCCTTATTCGTCTTTGTGGTGTTGTTCTTTTCTTGCGGCTTCGGCGGGTTGTCCTGGATAGCCCCGCCTTGGCTTGGTCCCTTGTTCTTTGGTTTGGGGGTTCCTTTTCCTTGATTTGGAGTCGTAGCTCCAAATTCCCTCTTCTTATGTTTAAACTTCAATCTTTACATCATACCAATTCGTCGTGTCAAGCGAGGAAATGTCCAGGAACTCCATCTTGTCCGAGATGTACTTGTGTAGATAGTCGCGGTACTTGAGCACCAAATGCCACTCCATATACTTGATACCTAGCTTCGTGTGAAGGGTATGGAAAATATTTGTGAACTCCGACACATCTTCATCCCTTCCCTGTCATAGTGTGTTCTGTTAGAGCCTAGATTTATCTCAGGCTGATGGGAGGTAATCTTAGGATAACCACAAACCAAGCTTAACCTGGTAGCTAGCCCTAATAGGTCGGGAGAGGGCTCTCTCCTTGTCAATATCAGTTGAGATGACTGGATCAAATATGGATTTTAGGCTAGGTATAGTAGCTCTAAGGTTTTTGGTTGATTTTGTTGGTTTGGTTGCTGGATCAAATGGAGCAGGCAGTTTTGGGTCCGGGTTCTATGGGGCGAGGTAGGTAGGTGTTTTAACACTTAAAATTGAGTGAGATGGCAGGTCTAAGACTGGTGAGGAGCTGAGGAGGGCATGCAAAACTCAGGAGTACTTTTCAAACAGTAGAAAACATCAAAATTAAATGGTTTCCCAAGGCAAAGCACTGTAACCAATGTATTCTACCTATTTATCTTGATTTCATTTAGTTAGAAGAATGAATAAGATTGTGGCACACATAACACATGGTAAAAACTAAAACAACAGAAAAAACTATGCAAAAAAACTTTACCACAAGTATCCCATAAAAATAGTTGCAAAACTTGTTTTTTTTCCTTGCCAAACTATTGATAAAGGTGTACAATGTGGCTTAAGGTATCCAAGAGAGTCCAACCTTTGCTAATGACTGAAAAAATACATAATATAGACATAAAACCACCTGTTCTAGCCATTAGGGGTCGAATCCAAGAGATAAGGAACCGTTACAACCATTTCCAAATAAGGAACAAGAATATAGGTAGTGGAACAACTTGCCTCTAAAACCATGGAAACTGATTCATTGACCCCCAAACCACCTCAAAATGATGAATCTACCCTCTAATATCATTTCTCAATTACATTTACATAGAATAGCATCATTTACAATCATAAATTCATCCATGATGAGAGAAAAAGTCAACTTGTAGAAAAACTAGGCGAAAACTAGATTTTTGAGCACATTGGCTCTATGTGTAGTACCACTGGCCAAGTGCGTAGCGCCACTTCACAGCTACTTTTGGAGGCCTTCACCTTAGCCAAATTGAGCTCAAGATAGCTAATTAGCAATATCTTCCTATCTAGTTTATGGAAAATCTTGAATTTTTTCATTTGGAGGTCATTTGCCCCCTCAAAAGTGAAATCTCCCAAGGCTACTTCTGTGTGTCCAAAAAGAGGTAGAGAGGTACTTTTTTTGATGGTTTTTTGACCTTTTGGTGACCAAGTTTTGCTCCAAAATTGCTAAGATTTTCTGGGATTTATGCTCTCATCATGTTGAATCCAAATATACAATCCATTTCTTCAAAAAGTCCTCTAGTGAAAAGCGTAGCGCCGATGGCACTACACACCTAGGGCAAATTTTTGTGTTGCAAAATTTCAAAAATTGAAAATGACCAAAATTTGTCAAAACTTGCCCAGATTTGGCACAAGGAACTATCATTAATTGCTTTTATGGGATAGTGAGGCTTTAGCCAAGATTTTAAACTTGTCTTGCTCCTTTTTTCTCCTTAAGGCCTAGTCTTAAGCTTCCTCAACCTTATGTTTCATATTTTGTTCCGGGTCATGTAGTGGTAGGCCATGTGGCGAAGCATCTTCTTGTACCCATTTTCCTTCTCAACCAACACCTCAAGGTGTATGTTGACCCTCTCAAGCCAAGTTTCTCGGTCATTCTCGATCTCTTGTTCAATGGAAGTCAACTTAACCTTTGCCTTCTTAGCCTTTTGCTTGTTCTCCTTGATCATTTGCAGCTCCATGAGGACTTGCTTGTCAGTCAATTGTTTGTTTTCTTGCTCTAGATATTTGATGACCCACTTAGCCCTCTCTAAGTTGTTAGACAAAGCTTGTATCTCAGCCTCTTGCTCTTTAATGATCATGTCTTTGACACTTTTTGGATCTTGAGCTTCTAAGTCAATGACATCAACTCCTTGTGTCTCCTCATGATCAACAAGGTCAAAATCTCTCTCTTGCCCATCACTAAGATCCTTCTCATGCATCTTTTTCTTGCCTTTACCTTTGCCCTTGTGTTGCTGCCCAACCTGTACCTATTTAGCTGAAGAAGAAGGCAAAGCCCCTTCCACTCCTTGTGGAGATAGCATTTGCCTGTGGCTTGAAGATGAAGGCAAGACTCCTTCCACACCTTGTGGAGATAATACTTACCTGACAACTACAAAAAGTTTCCTAGTGCCCCTCTCATATGTCACAAACACTAGCACTCCAACAGTTTCAGTCTCTTGGACCTTTTCATGTCCTGAAGGTCCACCTTCTTCATGAGGCACTGATGAAAAGACTTGAGGGCCTTTGAACATTTCATGAGAAATGAAAGTCTCCCATGGCATGTTAAGAAGGTTCAGCTGATGTAAAACAATGATTTTAATCAAAGAGTAGTGGTAAATGCTAGTTAACTGCTGGGGGTATGATTTCTTCTTTACAATGAGTGCCATCTTCTCAATGTTTTTGAACATGAAGTAGGGGATATTCATCATTCTCACCCTAGTGAAATGCATCAACAGTCTAATGTGGTAGGCATATAATCAGGAGAACCTACCTTCACAAGTAAAGTACTTGATGATGATCTTCATGAATTGTGCAAACCTGTCCTCCAAGAATTTAAAGGGGAATGCTCTCTTGAGTTTGTTATGGTATCTAGCCTTGATTTAAGGCTCATAATACTCCCTATCAATGTCCTCACCTTTTTTCCACTTTTCACCCACATTTGGAATACCTGTAGCCTATGAAATAACAAATGGTGACAAAGTGAATGTAACTCCAGCAAGGTTTACTTCATTGTTGTCTAAATGTGTCACAAACAACCTTTATAATACCTGATGAAATTTAACCCTTTCCACCATTTCACAAAAATCAAAACATGACTGGTGTTTAAAACAAGAAATGGCAAATGGGCAGGCTTGCAACTCCCTCAAACTGGTAGGCTCCTCTCTAATATGTTTTCCTCCTTTATGAGGCTTCCTTCCCTATGTGTCTCTCTCCCTAGAACTGTCACTAAGGGTTTCTTCTTCCAGTTCATACTCACTGTCCCTCTCCATTGTTTTATAGCTGTTTCTCTTGTGGTGAATGAAGAGATAGGGTAAATGAATGTAAGATGAGTATGAAGAGATTTTATAGGTAAATAGGTGAGAGTGAATAAGAGTGTGAATGGGATTTAGTGAGTGAGTAGGGGTTGGGAATAGTGTAGGGTTTGGGAATAGTGTATGAAGTGGGGAACATATATGAGGGAATGATGTTTAGGGAATCTTATATGAGGGAATGGGGTTTAGGGAACAACAAATAGATGAGGTAGGACAACAATGAATGAGTGAGCTTCTAAATTATGAGACAATTTGGTAAAAATTAGGGTTTGATTTTTTGAGAGACAAAATCACCAAAGACTGATTGCAACAACCCTTTTCAGCAAGAATGATGGTGTTACTTACTTGCAAAGAGGCAATTTGGAAGTTTTGAGGTGAATTGATGTGATTTGGAATGATTTGTAGCTTAGCTACTAGGTGCATAGCGCACTCACCCAGGTGCGTAGCGCCGGTTTGGTGCATAGCGCCCGTTCATTTTTACACTGTGGAAATTACCCAGGTGCGTAGCACCAGTCAGATTTCTCCAAAAACACAGTGAATGCACCCCTTTGCTCAATAACACTTCAAAATTACATTTTTAGCTCATGGACTTCAACTCAAACAATGAAATGACTTAAGAGAGGGATGACCTTTATATAGCTTTTCAACTTTTGATTTTTAATGTTCAAAACCCACTTTGTAATGTCTATTTGCTTTTCAAATACTTTGTTTTTTTTGGATGCTTGATCTTTGGCTTGAATAGATGAACTCATGCTTGATTTCTTTGACTTTTGTAGTGGCATGTACTTGGAAATATCAGTAGGTGACCAGGAGCAGCATGAAACTATTAATTACATATGAGAAATAATAAAATTACATGAAATTTACAAATAATATACCAATGCTCTATTTTCACCTCAAAACTGGTTTTGAGGTGAAAATTTATTAAGCTTACAAATTATGAGATTAAAACTTTTCTGATGATTATTGTCATCCTCATGTGTCTGCTGACCATTATTAGTTACTGTAAATTTGACCATGGTAAAACCCTAATACCTAATGAGACTGAAACCATAAGACCTAAGACCAAATTGATGAAATGAACTGAAAATAAACATGAATCATGGACTGAAAAGTATAAAGGAGGTTAGTAGATATATGTCATGAGGGAAAAAACTATAATGAACCCTACCATCAGTTGATCCATGACCTAATGGAATGCAACTCATCAGAATGGGACACCTAGTATGAAATGCAAAAGAGTAAATTTTGATCATTGATGGCAGTGTGAAGACACTGACACTAACATGGTCCATTTTATGTATTTATCTTGATAGCTCTCGATAGGGTAATATTGTTCCTTGATGGCGTCTCAAAAAGAATTCCAAGTGGGTGTAGCTGAAAACAATGAGGGTTCACTCTCGTCCTTTTATTCACAGTAGGTTTCCCACCAGTCCTTGACGTGCGGGGTGGCTTTGAGAAGTGAAAACAGAATCTTTTCCTGATTGGAAAAGTCATGAACTGAAAAATATCCCAATATATTTAACCATTTATCTACAATTCCTGCATCGACCAGGCCTTCAAATATAGGAATATCGAAGTTAACTTGTACTTTAAAAGGAGTGGCGCCTCTAGAGTGGCAGCTGGATGAAGATGCATTGCTTGTGCGTAGCCGTCGAAGGATCTGGGAAAATTTATCCATCATCGTGTCCCTCTATCGCTCAAGAGCTTCTTCAAGTAACATTTTGAAAGGATCTCTTGCCCCCTCGTCTTTCTTATCTTCTACCATGGGAGGTTGTCAGATTTTGCAATGCTGATCCTACAATGGTTCAACCAGATCGAGCCCTAATTCCTTATACCTTGACCTCGTTGGGACATACATAGAAAAATAGAGAAAGAGAAGATCACTTTGATTCCACTGATCCAAACTTAAACAAGAACACACCAACTTATAGATATAATCATAAACACAGAGATTCAGCAGAGAAACACTTCATTTCATTAATGGAAAAATATTGAACTATGCTTATAAACAGAATGGAAATAAGATAGCTCAGGCGATGGCAGCTTATCTCTGAGGAGAGATGTGGTGGCTACATGCCTCCGACCTGTGTTACAATGAGGCTCAAAGGCATATTTATTATTGAGAAACAATAAAAACCCTAAACATCCAAAAACCTAACCCTAGGAGATGAAGTGCCAAAATTATGGGCCTTGTTTGGGTAGGTTGGTACATCAACTTCCCAGGGTCGTAACTTTGGTATACAATCTCCGTTTGGCTAAAATAATGCCTCGTTTCGAAGATATCAAAGAGAAGGCCAAAAGAAATTGGCTAGGTAATTTGGGAGGTCTTCAGTCTCTTCGTTTTCCCTAAAAATGCTGTTTAGGGCCTCAAAACGACCTCGGAAGTTCAGGACCCGAAAAACTGCGAAAAATAGTAAACTGTGCTACAATTAAGGAAACCAAAAAACAAAAGACATAGTGTTGGGGGTCCAAGTGGAATAGGCAGGTTGCCACCAATATCCACTTGGATCAGCTTCAAATGAGGAAAACATAATTGAGTTGTTCCATATGCGAGTTATTTCCAAACACACCACGGTTGATATGTTGTTTGATAGTGGATATAAGGAAAATTTAATTTCTATAGACTGTAGAAATTCCCACTGTAGATCACCTGATAATGCAATGTACTAAAGAAAAATAATTGATCTACTTCTACTTTCAAACTTTGCGGAAGCTTAATCAATTTGAGCAAGATCAATCAGAACACATATAACTGATAAGGAGAAATCAATCACACATAACACAGAAGAAATAACCAGGGGAAAGCCTTAGCATAAAACCCCAACTCTGTATTATCATACAAGTGGAAATATAGTCTAGATTACAAAAAGAATAAGCTCACAAGATATCCTGCGCTCTTTGCAATCCCTCTGCTACTCATAGACAGTCAAAAGCTTCTCACAAACCTTCTCCTTTGCCCTCCAAGCCTCCTATTTCCTTGTGCAGTTTTTCTTGGGGTCCAGTGCTTCCACACATGTGAATTCCCACCCCACACTGCTGACTTAGCTCAGAAATAACTACACAAACCTGAAGGAGATAATACCTTCTACAGGGATGAGTTTCCTTTATAGGAAAATTCCTCCAACTGATAGTACAATGTCCCTTCCTTTAATCTCAACTAGGTCTCTGACTGAACTGACATGCATGAGTTATTTATGAGAGAATATTCAGTTATATGAAGTGTAACAATTATATGCAAGCATGCATTAACTAACTGAACTCACAATTAATTCAACAAACTATTTGAATTAATCTAACTGGACTTGACTCAGTTAACTGAGCCAACTAATTACAACTCAATATTAAAACTCATCCTTATCTCTTTAACTGATGGATAAATTTCTCCATCAATGGAGAAACTGTTGCATGTCCTCACATAGACTTCATGTTTTATTTTTCACAACTAATTAACTCATGGTGAATTAATTAATTATTTTTCAAACAGCTGCTAAGATCAAATTCGAATTTTACTTCTCAATTTTAGTCCAGGGACTGACTAAAATTGGAATCCATCCTGAAATGCTATTTATAGCAAAGCTATTTTTAGCACTTCCATTTTTCATTCCTTGTTGCTATGTCCAACACTAGTACCTGAACTGTTATTTATAGTAGTGTTATTTTTAGCACTTCTATTTTTAGCATTTCTTGTTGCTATTTTCAACATAGTCTTGGTCAAGAAATTGAATCTGGAAACCGTTCCTCATCATAAACCATATCCATTGGGTTAGATAACCAAGGATGCAATTTTTTCAGGTCACACAGAAATGTGTTTTCAGGTTTTCTACTGCTACCAATTTCGTTGATGAAGTCGAATTAGATGTAGTGCCGCTAGATATTTTTTGAGTTATGTTGGGAAGCCCGTATTTGTATGGCAGAAAATTCGTTTTCCTTAGATTTGAGAACAAATATCATTTGTTCAAAGACGAAGTGGAGTATGTTGTGAGAGCCCATCGCAGAAATCTTAATTTGTCTTTGGCAAGCCAAGGCAAATGAAATGACTGGTCAATTCTAGCAAGAGTCTCATGCTCCCTATGATCAAGCAAAAGAATGACATAGAGAATGAATCCTTTGCAGGCTGTGACGTGAAGCTGAAAGCTGAATTGGTTGATTTGGTCAATCAATATGGAGACATGTTTCAAGAACCAAAGGGATTGCCACCAAAATGGAGAATTCAACACGAAATTCAACTACAACAAGGCTGTCCACTCCAAAACATTGGTATCTATCGAATGTCAATTCTAGAAAGTTTAGAAATTAAGAAACAAGTCCAAGTATTGTTAGAAAAATGTGTAATTCATCCCGCTACTTCACCATGTAGTTCACTAATTGTTTTGGTACCCAAGAAAGATGGAACCTGGCGCATGTGTGTAGATTATTGAGCTTTGAATTAAATTACCATTACTGAAAGGGAGTCTCTAAGTCATCTTCTTGGATAATCAGTTGAAGTCGACAGGAAGTGACTCGTTGAAGGAGGGCCATGATGAGTCCCCCATAATCGACATGAAATGAGGAATAAAGTGGAATGAAATGAATAAGATCCATGACTATAGTGAAGGGTCAGACAATGTATAGGTAATAGATTGCAGATAGGACTTCTCTTGAACATTGACAACACGACTCTGGAGTGTGGCAGCATTTGACCCAACATAAGACCAAGGATCATGATGAAATGGAATAGTTAGATGAGAGGAAAAATGGATCACCTAAACCTGGGAGGAGAAGTGCCCAAGTGAGGATATTCCAAACTCGACACGAGAAGTAAAAGAGTGTCATATTCAAGAGCGACATGCTTCCAATACAAAGGATGTTTCACTTTCATTTTTCCCCACTATTTCTAGCGAGTACCCCAATTATTTTTTATCACAAGCGTGAAGGGGATAGAATATGCTTGTCATATAAGTTCATTCTTCGAATGAATCCATCCTAGTAAGTTTTACGAGTCCTAGGAAAGAGAAACCTAGTCTCATCATGGTGACGAGTCTTTCGTTGTAAAAATTTTAACGAGTCTGACGAAAGAATAACTTGATATATTTTTCATATTTAAAGAGTTTAAAAATTGACGAAAAAGAAAACTCAATCATGTCCCTTTTCGTAATTTGTCCCTCAAATCCAAAAAGGTAGAAAACAATATTTGAGAGAACATCTTGACCGTGTCTACCAAGGTTTACCCTTTTCGTAAATAGTCAATCTCAGCCCGAAAAAGGGGTAAATGTACACTGAGACGACATCAATTCATTTAATTTAATGAGTTCAAAAAGACAAGTACTTGACAATCTTTTCATTCTTCGAGAATCAGAAAAGAGCTTAAAGATGACTCCTCCTGGAGAAACGAGTGGTAGAAAAGGATAACAACTAGTTTCGGTCATGATGGAACTACTCAAAACATGTAAAAGTAAAGAGGCTGACTAATAAGACCACTCGTCATAGATGTTCCCCAGGTAAGGGTAAAATAATCAAGTGAAAGTGTATGATTGGCCAAAGAGATGGTGACGATGGAATGAAAGAACCAAGGCTTATCTAGGAAAATAGGTTGATAAAGATGGAAATCACGAGATGTAAAGTGGGAACGGTTTCATTTTTCCACAAGCTTGAAACATGGGAAACTATGCTTGAGTATACTTGAATATGGTTTCATTTTTCACAATATTGAAACAAAAGCAAACTATGCTTGGGTTTGGTTTCATTTTTACACAAGCTTGAAACAAAGATAAACTATGCTTGGTATGAGTTTGCATGCCACCCAAGCTTCATTTCATTCACCTAAGTAGACTACTGGTTACTAACAGGTGGATGGAATGAAGGTTCACTTAGGAGATCAAGTGAAAGAATTGACTCGGATTTTACGAGATCTAATCAAAGACTCAAATTGGAATGGGATTTGTTTAATTTTTTAACGAGCTTGACACAAAACAATAACCATGCTCATGATACCTTGTTTCATTTTTATCGAGCTTGACACAGGAAAAGAAATTTTCTCATGGGGACCTATTTTGTTTTTTAAAGAGGTTGACATAGTAAAATAACTATCCCCATAGTCCTTGTTTCATTTTTTGATGAGCTTGACACAAGACAAGGAACTCTGCTCCAAGCTCTTGATCACAGACGAAAAGAGGCCATGGCCTCCAAGAGGTTCTCATCAGATAAGAGAACTGTTACACAGTAATTTGTCACCGACCTCATATCTATCCCCAAGCGACATCTCCACTATGTCATACATCAAATAAGCATGTCCATATCTTCCCACTCATTCAAGAAGATTAAGCAAATGCTCTCTAATATTGGAGATTGAACCTTTTACCTATGTTTTTGCATCGTCGCAAGTAAACATTATTATTCTTGCGACGATCCTTTGTGTTGAGCTATAAGGTCGCACCGTCATCGCAAGGGTACATTAGTTTCCTGCGACGGTCAGATTTTAGGGCTCGGCGCAAATCCTCAAGATACTTATTGCGACGATTTGTTTGAATACATTGTCTCCTTTCGTCGTTGTTTCTGAGCCCTATTGTATTACTTATGACGATCTAGATATGGCGAATTAGTTCAAACATAATGCTTTTGGGTGATTCTAGAGCTAGTTGTTGGGTCAAAGGAGTTTGCCTTTCCTCCTCTGGGATGGTAGTTTTGCCCTTTTAGAAACCTCCCTTGAGGATAAGCTCCCTCTCCCTCATTTCATGGATGCTCCTCCTCCTATGAAAACACTCACTATTGCTATGATTAGCTAGTTCTTGGTTTTTGGATTGAAGCAAATTAGCTAGCTTTGGTGTGAGTCTGCAGTGTGAATTGCTGATAGTTTAGCAATTGGTTGTGGATTGCCTTAGCCTTGTATTAGAGCTTGTGAGTGAGAAAGAGAGTTCCCATCCATTTGGGAGATCCATTATTGAGAATGAATGCTTGAAGAAACATACTGACTGGACCCTTCGAGGAGGCTTGTGACGTCAAGGCTTGGTTGTAAGCTTTGCTTTTGACTTATTTTAATGCAATCAATGATGATTTCCTATGTCTTGTGTATAATGTACTTGATAGCTTACGGTTCCTTGACTCTGTAAGTAAATAGATCATTGTTGTTCTCGATTATGTGTTATGTTGTTCTCTTGTATTGTTTCAGGTTGATTTCTCATTGAGGATAAGGAAACGATAACTGGAGCAATGCAACGAAAGCTTCATCGAACATGGGTTTGAGGTAGGCTTTCGACGATGATTGTTTAAGGAAATTGATTATTGTTTTGTTTTGCTGTGACTAGACCCACTCTAGGGTTAGAGGGGTTGCCTCTATCCATAGAGGGAACATTTCCAACTTCACAAGTTGGCGACTCTGCTGGGGAGTCCTTTGTATGTTTTCTTCTTGTTTTCTCTTGGTTTGTTTTTGATATAGTGTCTCTTGATTTTTAGGTTTGAGCTTTTAGTTCTTGGATTACCTGGGTGTTATAGACATTTTTGTGCCTTGCAGCGCCAAGCATGAAATGTCCATAAACCAAGGGCTCCTAAGTCCCTAAAAGTGTTGTTCCAACCCCTAAAGGAACAAGGTAATTACAACTTCTCCCAGAAGTTCTCCACCGGAAATTGCTTAGAAAAAGTCAAAACAGGATCATTTCAGCTGCTCCACTAGCCAGCTGCGTTGCATAACACCTAAATACACTAGCTGGGTGCATTGCAATGCACCTAAATGCACTACTAGGGTGCGTTGAGCAGGAAATGACAAATGGCAGTGCCATTCCGCGAGGTGGAAAGACAATGGAAGCTTCCAGAATCTTCTCCTATGACACTTGCCTCACTGAATTCGACCAAGGATGAGTAAGAGGCTTTCAGTCACCAAGTGGAAGCAAGAACTGACAGAGAGAAGACACTAATCAAATCATAAGCTGACTCATCCTCCTTTCATACATCTATATATGGATCCCTCATCCCAGAGATCCAGAGGCTGGAATTTTGTACATTGCAAAGAATTGCTGTTGGTTTTGAGATAGATATCAGAGTATTGGGTGATTTATGCTTTGTTGGAGGTGAAGAGGGGCTTCTTTGCTGGGAGGTTGATGCTGGATCAGGAATCATCAGTTGTAACTCCTCCTGGATCTTCTTGTTATATCAATAAAACTATTTGAGTTTCTCCTACATGCTTGTGTATCATTGATGCTTGTTACATTTGTATGTTTAACTTAAATCTGATCCTAAGCTGTTTATGAATATAGATCCATGTTTTTGTGTAGTTTTCTTCTTCTGTGATCTTACAGGAACTTGGTGAAGCTGGGCAAGTAAGGAAGTAGGTAGCTGGAAGCTGTCAAAGAAGAGAGGGATTGGATCAAAGGATTAGCACAAGACACAGGTCGGTTCTTTCTATCCCCCTCTATCTTTAATTCATAAAGGAAATACAAAAGTAGTTTTCTCTATTTGTTTCTAAGGTAACTGTCACACCTTAGTGGGATAGGGTCATTCTAACTAGACACTTTTCCCGGTAACACTGGGTCAATCTGGGAATCCCTCCCACTGATTGGAAGATCAGTCTGGTGTCTTTCAGGTGTTTTTACTTGTCTATTTACTTAAATCAAGATCATCGCTGAAGATAGCTTAACATCTGTGACGACGTCACACCTGTCCTCTTTAGCAAAACTACAGGTCGTAGATAACCCATCGTACAGTTGCGAAAATTCCTGAAATTTGACCGTCGTAGAAGATAGGTGTACACCTAAGACGATGTCACCCAGTTGTTGTCTCTGTTCTTGTGACGATTGGCTTTTCATCTCAAGTTTCTAGTTTTAGACCTGCGATGATTCCTGTACAAGTTGTTTTTTACAACTTTGCCTCCTGAGTTAGCCAGTACTGCCTGTCCCTTGCTATTTCTTGCCTCTCATCAACTTGTTTTGACTACTTTTGGTTAAGGCTTGTTTCTCTTTGGTTTCATTGAGTGAGTCTTGTGTTTTTAGACCTTGTGACCTAGCTCTGTTAAAGGTTTCATCAAGAATTCGTTTGCTTGGGTTACTTATCCATCCAAGATTCATCCATAACCATCTGTTTGGTCTGTTTGAGGTCATTTTACTGCTTGTTTTCTTGCTGATTGGTCTTTAGTGCTTGGTTATCGAACCATTTCTTCATATTGATTTGATTTCCACACTATTCAAACATAGATCACATTTGTTTGGATTAGTCAGTTTTACACTTGCTTATTTGTCATTAAAATTCCAAAAAATCAAAATTTTGCATTCATATAACATACAAAAGTGAAAGTGCATTCACGTTACTAAATTTTCATGATTGAAGAATTGGAAAACAAACTTTAAATCTTTCAGTAGTAGTATTGATGCATTGCGAGATAAGTGTATTGATGTAATGTGTTTCTTGGTACTTGCATTTGCTTGTCGTGGTTTGTATTTCCTTGGAAATGAACTCTTTACTCTCCTTTAAGTAGGTGTTCATTGAAACAATTGATGCTTTACTCATTGTAGCTGCATCCTAGGAATTGCTGAGATACATTCGGTAGGGCCAGAAAACCGAAACTTAATTCAAGATCAACTCTAAAATCAATTGAATGAACCTAACAACGCATTGGAACTTAATGCACATTATCTAGAGGTCTAGGCTAGAGATGTGCTTCGGCATCGTTAAACCTAGTCACTATTGTTTTCGCTTAAGGTTGGGTGATTCCTCCTTATGTGACTCAATAGCTGCTAGTACGGAATTGTGCTCCCCATACCGTTGAGTATATATCTGAAGACCCCACTAGGTTATCATCCTACATCCATAGGAAGCCGAGTTTGCCACCTTATGAACCCTAACGCATCGAACACAACATTTGGGAAGACTGATTGCCATACGGAAAGTCCTTGGTCATTTTTCTTTCATTTGATCACCAAGGTGTATATGTAGTTTTGCAGTTTGTCTGGTAAACCTCTTGTCATGTTCTCCAGAGTAGTCACTTTAGTTCCTTTTCGACTCCTTAAATGAAAAGGATCATCTGAGCACTTGTCCTTTCAGGCTCATTAAATATTCGAATGTGACTAGACTCATGTTTTTTCCTTTTTCTTGACTCTTTAAATATGAGAAGGTCAAGTTTTATTCCTGTGTCATAAAATTTACTACCCACGAAATATCCCTGGTTATAGTTAGAATTCTTGGATATACTGCGAGTGCATCTCAAGGTTGTTTTGTGATGGCAACATTCCCCGAGTATACTGGTCAAGTTCCTTCCCTAAATGGGAATCCTGGTCCATTTCCTTCTTTTGGAAATGCTGGTGCTCCGTATATGGCAACATTGTCCTTGCCTGGGTTAACCATTAGTTTGCCTGTTTGGTTATTTTCAACCTCAGTGGTCCCGAGCATCATGACTCCTGTTCCATCGTCTCCTTCGCTTGGATCACGACATGATGATTCCAAGGTTGAGCCTGTGCCTTCTTCCCCTATTTCTTCATCCTCCTCTCCTACTTCGCCCGATGAAAGTTCTACATCTAGTAACTAGGAGGCTAAGAAGAAGAAGAGGAAGACAAAAAAGAAGAAGAGGTCAGATAAGTATGAGGCACCCCATGAAGCTATTACTCCGAGTATATCTCAGGTCAAGACACCTTCTAATCCTCCACAGAAGGTTAAGTTCCTTGTAAATTGTTCAAGGATGACCATCTTCTTCATGATTGTCCTGGTATTCTTAGGATATTGGAAGTATGGTCTCACGATCTAGCTCATCCTTCATTGCCCGTTGATGCTCATGTTCCATCCTCAACTAGCAATGGTTAGAAGAAAGGGAAGATTCGATTCCCCTGTAGGCTATGTGAAGGCGATCATCTCCTTCACCTTTGTCCACTCATGGATAAAGCTTCCGTTGTTTTGGAAAGTCTTACAGCTTCTTCACCCCAACTTCTAGTTGGTTATCAAAGGCTCTCTTCAGACCCTCTCCCCTTTGAAAGAGAGATTGACTTAGATTCTTCTCTTGTCCTTCCCACTCTTCCTAAGCCTGGCTGTGCTAAGCCTGTTCTTGACCAACCATTGGTTGGAAAGAGTGTCGACTTGGGTTCAAAACCAGTTGTTCACTCTGTTCCTGAAGAGCATCATGATCACAATGCTTATGTTCTCCTCATCTCGTCAGATTCTCCTGCATCCTAGAACGACCCTCCTATCCCAGCTGATCAAGAGAGTCCTTCTTCGGCTCCTGTAGAGCATGGGGGTAGTCATGCACTACCCCCGCCAAGTATTTCAGTTGTCTCTTTTGACTGGAGTCATTTGACTGCATTCCGCCTTCCTTCCTATGTGCCTTCCTAGATTACCGTACACACCTATGATAAGGCAATACCTGGCACTCTTTTGGATGAAGGTGTATTTGTTAGCCTCATGCCATCCACTACTTGGAAAGGTTTGGGTTCCCCAAAACTTGTGCCTGTCAGTCAGAATCTGTTGGCTTTTGATAGAGGAACTCGTCAACCTTTTGGGATCCTTCCAAAGTTCCCTGTTACTTTGGGAGGAAAAAACATCTATATAGACGTGATGGTTGTCCAAGGCGCTTTAGATTTTAGTCTTCTCCTTGGTTGTGATTATATTTATGTCATGGGGGCTCTCGTTTCTTCACTTTTCTGGGTGGTTTGTTTTCCGCACGACGGAAGAATGGTGACTATAGATCAATTGTCGTTCTTTAGTCACTCGGTGCCCCCTGTCCAGCCATCATCCCCTATCGGTTTTAATCCGCAAGCAGTACCTTCCTTTCCAAGGGTCAATTATGTGGCTACCCGTTCCGCCTCTGCCTCTGTTGATGATTGTCTAGATGGTCTCGTACATCATGTACTAGGGGCATTGGAACCTGATCTGTCGTTGGTGTCTAATGACATGTGTCCCTCCCAGAGCATGTTTCTTCCATCCAGTGAAGATCTCTTGGGGCTCATGTTTCCGTATGGACCATAAACAAGAGTTCGAGGACGGTTCGTTTCTTGTGTCAACCTCGTTAAAAAATGAAGCAAGTGTCATGAGGAGAGTTCTTTTCTTGTGTCAACCTCGTTAAAAAATGAAACAAGGGTCTTGAGGAAAGTTCTTAATCTTGTGTCATCCTCGTTAAAAAATGAAACAACTCGCTTTTCCAAATCGAGTCTTTGATTAAGATCTCTTAAAATCTGAGTCGAGTCTTTCCAAGATCTCGAAAGTGAACCTTCATTCCATCCACCTCGTTGAATGCAATGAAGCTTAGGGGGCATGTACCTCGATTTGCGTCATTATGCTGGGGGCATGCCAACTTATAACAAGCATAGTTTTTCGTTTCAAGCTTGTGTAAACATGAAACCGAATCCAAGCAGAATTCTTCATGGTTCAAGCTTGTGTAAAAATGAACCCATACCGGATTTACATCTCGTGATTGCCATTTTTATGCGCTAAATTCTACTAGATGAGCCTTGGTTGTTTCATTCGATCGCCACCATCTCTTTGGCTGATCATATGCTTTCACTTGGCTGTTTTTCCTTTCCTGAGGGACCATAGTGATGAGTGGTTTTATTAGCCAGTATCTCGACCATTACATGCTTTGAGCAATTCCACCATTGTCGAAACCAATTGCTACCCTTTATACCACTCGTTCCTCTAGGATGAGTCACCTTTAAGCTCTTTTCTGACTCATCAAAGATGAAAATATTGCCAAGTTTTTTCCTTTTTTGACTCATTAAACAGAATAAAAATGGCGGTCTGCTTTCAGCTCTTTTCCAACCGTTTAAAAATGAAAATATGGTCGGGCTTTTGTCATTTCGGGCCCGTTTTTGGTTATGGAACTTCGTGTCTCTGATCGATTTTATACTTTTTCGAATCGGGTACACTAGCTACGAAAAGTATTCCTTAATCAAAATGGTCAAGTGGTTCTCTCGAGTATTATTTTCTACCTTTTCGAGCTTGAGGGACACAAACTTACGAAAAGGGGCCTGCCTGGAGTTTTCTTTTCCATGTCTTTTCAAACTCTCTAAACATGAAAAGGACTCCGAGTTTTTCCTGTGTCGGACTTGTTAAACCCTGATGACATTGGACTCATCGCCATGATGAGACCCAAGGTTCTCCTCCCTAGGGCTCGTTAAAATCTTACTAGGTTGGATTTTTCCGAAGGATGAGCTTATACCACAAGCATATGCTATCCCATTCAAGCTTGTTTTTTCAAAAATAACTGGGGTACTCACCAGCAATGGTGGGGGAAAAATTTGGAAATCTTCATTGGTTACTTACAGTAGTTAGTCACTCTTAAACATTGACACTTTTTCTTCTCGCCGGCTTTGGGACATCCTCACATTGTCGTTAGCCTTTCGGGGTTTAGGTTTGTCATTTTGCTTTATTCCATTTGATCCTTGTTGTCTCCGTCAGACCTCCAATCCCTTGGTACCAAAATGTTGCTACCTTTCAGAGTCATGTCATCGATATGTTCAAGAGTATAATCCTTCTACAGTTTGTACCCTTACCTCCTCCTCTGTTTCTTTGTTTCATCCATATTCACCTTGTTCCTTGTCTTGTGTTGTTGATGAGGGAAACATTATGTCCCTCCTGCAATGGATCACTTCCTATCGACACCAACTCATTATCCAGGAACTCACTCTAGAGATCCCCTTCGGTACCTTGGAGCTTACTGCATGCCTCAATGGAAAGTTCTTCGCACTCGACGATAGACTTACATCATTGGTCTTCAATTGGGTGATTCCACGAGTGTTCAACTCCAGCTCATTCTTCACACTTGTGGGTTGTACTAGTAGTACCTTGAAAACCATTGACATTACTGGTGGTCTCTCTCGCGCTTGTTAATAGTTTACCTCATTAGCCGATAATCAAGCCATTTTCTACCATGCTCGACTTTAGCACATCTATTCGCATGTTAGAAATTGTACTATGATTTGTTGGGATTCAAGACCCCGGACTAAGATTACATAAGTTTGGGTTGCGTGGATTGGTTCGTGATTATATACATGAATCTCTAATTGGATGGCTGCGACCATACCTGAGTCTTTCTAGATGGTTGCGACCATACCTCTATCTTTATAAATGGTATTATCAATTTGGTGGCTGCGTCCATACCATAGACCAAGTTTCATATGTCTTTTGGATGGCTGCGCCCATGCCTAGACTACATGTATTTCACTATCAAAGATATCAGTTGTACTTGCGCCTGCAAGTTTTCCATGATGGTGTTCCGGTTCGGTTATAATTTCATAAAACATTTCACCCCTCCCACTCTCTTAGGCTTCATGCTTTAGGGGGCATTTGTTACACAGTAATTTGTCACCGACCTCATATCTATCCCTGAGCAACATCTCCGCTGTGTCATACGTCAAATAAGCATGTCCATATCTTCCCACTCATTCAAGAAGGTTAAGTAAATGCTCTCTAATCCTGGAGATTGACCCTTTTACCTATGTTTCTGCATCGTCACAAGTAAACATTATTATTCTTGCGATGATCCTGTGTGTTGAACTATAAGGTCGTGCCGTCGTCACAAGGGTACATCAGTTTACTATGACGGTCAGATTTTAGGGCTTGACGCAAATCCCCAAGATACTTATTGTGATGATTTGTCTGAATACACTATCTCGTTGCACTGTCGTCGATGAGCCCTAGTGTATTACTCGCGACGATCCAGATATGGCGAATTAGTTCAAAAATAATGCTTCTGGGTGATTCTAGAGCTGGTTGTTGGGTCAAAGGAGTTCACCTTTCCTCCTTTAGGATGGTAGTTCCGCCCTTTTAGAAACCTCCCTTGAGGATAATATCCCTCTCCCTAATTTCATGGAGGCTCCTCCTCCTATAAAAACACTCCCTATTTCTATGATCAACTAGTTCTTGGTTTTTGGATTGAAGCAAATTAGCTAGCTTTGGTGTGAGTTTGCAGTGTGAATTTCTGATAGTTTAGAAATTGGTTGTGGATTGCCTTAGCCTTGTATTAGAGCTTGTGAGTGAGAGAGAGAGTTACCATCCATTTGGGAGATCCATTCTTGAGAGTGAATGCTTGAAGAAACATACCAACTGGACCCTTCAAGAAGGCTTGCGATGTCAAGGCTTGGTTGTAAGCTTTGCTTTTGATTTATTTTAATACAATCAATGATGATTTCCTATGTCTTGTGTATAATGTACTTGATAGCTTATGGTTCCTTGACTCTGTAAGTAAATAGATCATTGTTGTTATTGATTATGTGTTTTGTTGTTCTCTTATGTTGTTTCAAGTTGATTGCTCATTGAGAGAAAGAAATGATAGCTGGAGCGGCGCAATGAAAGCTTCATCGAACACTGGTTTGAGGTAGGCTTTCGACGTTGACTATTTAAGGAAATTGATTGTTGTTTTGTTTTGTTGTGACTAGACCCACTCTAGGGCTAGAGGGGTTGCCTCTATCCGCAGAGGGAACATTTCTTGCTTCACAAGAACAACACTCTGGAAGGAATACATGTCCATGGATCCAATGGAAAAATAAATCTCCAATGCCCCCAGTACATGGAGTACTACATCACCTACTAGATCATTAGTAAATGTGGGCATGGAATAGGTGGCCATGCAATTAACTTGTGGCGTGGGTGATACCGCTTGCAGATAAGAACCACTTAGGGATGAGGGTTGATTAGGAGTTGATTTATGACCAATGAAAGTAAGTTGATCAATGATCACAATGCTTCCTTCATGTGGGAAACACATCACTCGAAAGAGGGAGGAGACAAGAGCTCCCATGAGCTAGACATAGTCATGACCAAGGAGTATATTACAATCTAACGAGCCTTGGAAAACCATCATGTCTATATAGATAGTATTTCCTCCCAAAGTAATAGGCAACTTAGGAAGGATTCCTAACGGTTGACTGGTTCCTCTGTTAAAAGCTAACAAATTTTGGGTGATGGGGACAAGGTGATGAGAACCTAAAGCTTGCCAAGCAGTTGAGGACAAAATGATAACAAATGTGCCCTCATCTATGACTATACTAGGTACGGCCATATGGTAATCCTGTGCTGTAATTTGGAAAGGCACACAAGATGAGAGGCGATATCTTGCCAATGGACTCTAATCAAAATAAGTGACCAAACTACTTGGAGGGGGTGTCGTAGGAACAAGAGAGATCCCTTCTTGTTCTATGTGAATAGGAGAACTGCTCTCATGCACCTTGGGAATTGGAGAATTTCCTTCTAGTTCATTCGAAACTGAAGAAACCAAAAGAACCTGAGTAGTACGAGGTTCACTCTCTACTGGAAAGGTATGGTGAACTGAAGGCAGAGTCAAGTGTAATACTTTCTCAACCAATGGTTGATCAAGCATGGACTCATGAGACTCACTTTTAGAGAGAGGGGTTGACCAAATATGACTTTTGATCAATCACTAGATCAACTAGTGAAGGATCAAGGGAAATATTTCAATACTCAGTCAGAAGATGAGTTTGAGAAGCTGTAAGGTTTTCCAACTCTTTGGAAGCTTCATCCATAAGAGGGAAAAGGTGAATGGGATGATTACCTTCACACAACTTACAAGGAAATTTGACTATTCCATTTTTTCCATGAGCTTTACCATTACTAGTTGAGGGTTTATCATTGGCATAATCTCCAGAGGCTGATGACAAAGGTTGACATGGACCTGTAGGCCACACTTCTAAGACCTAGGGAATACCAGGACAATTCTGAAGAAGGTGTTCACCCTTACATAACATGCAAGGGAATTTTACTTTTCGGGGTTGATTGGAATATTTTTCTACATTAGTTGCATTCGTAGTAATGGCTGCTTGGTTGACCCCTTGCTTATTTTGCTTCTTCTTCTTCTTCTTATCTTCCAGGTTACTAGAATCCAGACTTTCACCAGGAGAAGAGGAATAATGGGGTGAAGAAGTAGGCGAAGAAGGCAAAGAGTCAACTTTAGGATCAACATGAGGTTGATGTTGTTCAGGTGGAGGAGAACTTGGTTGAAAAGTAGTTTGGACACTTGGAATCACCAAGGTTGAAAATAACCAAACTGGTAGATGGTCAATCTAGGAAGGAACAACATTGCCATATAAGGAGCACTAGTATTTACAAAAGAAGGAAAAGGACTAGGATTCCCATCAGAGGGGTTTCCTTGACTGGTAGACTCAGGAAATGTTGCCATTGGTATCAACCTAAGATCTACTAAAGAGTATTTCCACAAGAAGGATGTTGTTCCACGGTCAATTAATTGATTTTATATCTTTAACAAAAATAAATCAAAGAGGGGGAATCTTATGAAAATGGTTTACCAAATATTCGTGAACTGCTATATACACCTTAGCTGAAACCAAGGGCTTAATGTACGATAACCAATCTCCATAAATGTTGTGTTCGGTGTATCACGTTTACAAGGCGACTCATTCGATTACCTATGGCTAAAGGAAATAAACTAAGTGACCGTGCTAGTGCTGTAAAATGCATAACTGTTTGATGAGAGTGTCCCTATATACTTTCCATACTGAAGTGCCTCCTATATACCCGAAAGGACTGGAGATCTTTCGATATACTTCCATACTGGGATGCGATTTCACCCTTGGGGTACAATTCAGGCAGTTAAAAACAAATTATATGTTTAAAGATGCCAGAACACATCTCTAGCATAGACATCTAATTGTTTGCGTTAAGTTCCAAATGATCCTTAGGTCAATTGAGGTAAATTTTAAGTGTATCTTGAATTAAGTTTCGGTTTTAAGTCTCAAAATGATGTCACCTGAACACCTAAGATGCAGCTATATGAGAAAAGGAAACTTTCCACTTCAATGAAAGCTAGACTAACAAGGGAAGAAACATAATCGATAATTCATCAAACAACATGCCTTCCACTAACTTTCACTTTTGTCTTCCAAATGCAATGCCAAAAGTAAAAATGATTTCCACTTTTCACTATCCTAAATGCAACTTTTCTGAAAGAAAAATGATTTTACTTTACAAAGATGCACTTATATGAATTATGATTTTCTTTTCATTTTGAATGGTTTTATGCACCTAATACAGTTTTTAGATTTCAATCACTGAAAAATGTGATGTATTTTCAATGATGAATCTCAAAAAATAACTTTTTAATGCAACTAATATAATGCATTTTCACGAAAGGTAAATTTCAAAATACAAGCTAAAACAAATGAAAAATGATGTTTTCAATGATTTCCATAGAAAACAACACTCAATCAATAACAAAAACACTCAATGATACCAACAACTAGCAAGTAATGACCAATTGACTAGAAACCCTAGAACTCAGTAAGATTTCACTTCGAAGCCAATGAGACAAATTTTGCAAATTAATCAAGACAATCAATTAAATAACTAACAAATCCAAGCATAAATGATGGGAAAAGACCTTAGGGTCCAAGACATACTAGACTCTAAGGAAGAAACCCTAAAAATTCAGACATTCAAGGATCAACACTACTTTATATACTAAAACCAGTGATGATTAGGTTATTAACGCTACTTTGCATAACCAAATCCATGCTAGTTAGGGTCATTAGCACTATTTTATATAGAAAAAGTAGTGATGATTTTCAACGTGAGCAAACAATGAATAAAATTGTTTTCAACCCGACTGTATAGGTAAAAAAACCCAATGCCAACATGAATCTAGAGGTAAAAACATGTGATGCCAGCGCGACTATCACTGATAAAACTCGCGTTGAGCGAGGAATATGGCAAAAAAGATTCCAAGAAACCATCTAGACTTAGCACTCTAAGGCATCAATCATTAACTGTATAAACCGAGAATGATGCATACAAGCTAAGAAATCGGTGGTTGATCAAACTAATCAGAGGATCAAATTGAAGGAATGGATGGAAAGGGTTGTAGCTTCCCCAACGGAGTCACCATTTTTTTTCTAGGAAATCCTCTTTGCGGACAGAGACAATCCCTCTAGCCCATTGAGTGGGACTATAAACCTACATGACAATCTAATAGACACTTTCCTAAGTTGCAATAGAAATAGGGGAAGAGGAAGATGTCCTACCTCATTCTGATGCTATAAAATCCCCCTTTGTTGAAGAACTCAAATCGCTTGTGCCATGGGCTTGGTCCTACTGCTCACAACATTTGAATGCTTGCAAAAGAGATCAAGACACAAATAGTGTAATCAAAAGTAACCTACTTAACAGATCAAGGAGCATTAAGATAAATGATGCAATAACATACACATTTATGGAAAATGAAATAGTAGTTGTATATATTAATAGAATAAAGGAGGAAACATACAACCAAGCCTTGACATCAATAAGCTGTCCTTGAGTGAATGTCCAAGTCCAAGCTCAAGCTCTGCAAGCACTCCTTCTCCAAGCCAAATGGGTAGCATGTAGGCATAATATCATCATAAGGGTGCAAATAGCCAAAGACCAACCATTTTTGGAATGAGAGAGGATGCATATATAGGCAGGGAAAGGGAGTTAGGATCTCTCCAAAGATAGGAGAAGGTCCTCATCTCAAGGAGGTAGCTCATAGGGATAAGATCAAAGGGCCAATTTGAGAGAACTCGACCTCATCCACACTAAACAAACTTCAACTCGTCATTCTAGAAGCCTCTAGATCACGAAGCTTCTTGTCCTCTTTGGGAAAATTTCCTTTATGGATCATCGCTGATATCTAAGCCAAAAGCACCTTGGAATCATGGGGCTAGTATAGTGTGTTATAGACATTTTTGTGCCTTACAGCATGAAGCATGAAATGTCCATAATCTAAGGGATCCAAAGTCCCTAAACATGTTGTTCCTACCCCTAGAGGAACAAGGTCAACAAACCACAGCACTGAATAAAAGTTCTCCACCTGAAAACACTCAAAAACAAGGCAATTCTGGATCATGTCAACTGCTCCACTGAGCATCTGCGCTGAATGTCAACTGCTCCACTGTCTACCTGCGCTGAATGTCAACTGCAAAGAAGGCTACCTGCGCTGGGCGAGTTGGGACATGTGGCACAGTCATTCCTCAAGGTGTCAATGCCCAGGAAGCTTCCAAAATGACACTTGGACCAAGGAATTCGACTGGTGATGAGTAAGAGGGTCTAGATCTCCAAGTGGAAGCAAGAACCTCCAAGTGGACTCAAGAACTGAAGAACAACTGAAGTGAGAGAGGACACTAGTCAGCTCTCAAGATGACTCATCCTTTCTCCAAAACTCCTATATATAGATCTCTCTCATGAGGTCTAAGGAGGCTGGAATCTTGTGAAAGTAAAGAATTGCTGTTGGTTTGAGTTTAGAACTATTGGGTGATTTGCTTTGAAGGAGGTGAAGAGGAGATTTCTTTCTGCTGGGAAGGTGATGCTGGATTGGGCCTCTTATGGTTGTATCACTTCCTGAACTTTACTTCTTCCATTAATAAAGCATTTGAGGTTCTTCTATATGCATGTGTCTCAATGATGTATTGTTATACTTGTGTATTTGATTTATTCTAATCCTTGAATCAATTATGAATGTATGCTTCTTGTAGTTTCCCTCTCTTGCCATTTTGCAGGATCTTGGTGTAGCTGGGCCAGTGAAAGAGCAAGGAGCTGAGAGCAAGCAGCAAGGAGAGAAGATTGGATCAACCATTAGCGAAAGACATCGGTTAGTGGATCTCTTTCTCCCCTATCTTACTTTCATAAAGAAGAAATCTTAGATAGCTTTGCTTCGATTGTTGCTGAGGTACTATCACCCTTAGAGTGGGATAGGGTCATTCCGTATTGGATACTTTTCCCAACAACAAATTGGCGACTCCGCTGGGGATCGTATCTTGTTAGTTGTTTGTGTTTTTGCTATTCATTTCCTAAACACAGGGAGTACCGAATCGAACTGCATTTGGATCTTTCAAATGCAATGTAGAGGGCAGCTACTCTAGCTCAGTTTCTGGGCATGTTTATGATTTGAAGAGCTGATCCACAAGGACTCTGAACATCTCTTAGTGATAGCTTTTCATCCTCATAATTACCCTTTAGTGTGTACTTGATTGATAGCTTTTGATTTGGCCAAAAACTGTGGATTTTTGAGCAATCTGTAACCCGGAAACCAAGAGAAACGAGAGTTTCTCTCTTCATTGCAGGCACTGTGAAGGCAGTCTGCATTTCATCGCAGGTCCCGAAGGGGCTACCTATGCTGAATGTCAAACTGACAGTGTACTACCTGTGCTGAACCAGTTTTGCCTTGTGCAACTGGGGTTCTCTGCTTCCTATTGCCCTGTTTTCATCCTTGTTTTTGCAGCCTGTTATCAGTCAATGTACCTATCTGAAACCACCTTTCTTTGCCACTATTCCGCCTCGGTTGTATAAAGAAACTGTATTTGTTCTTTGTGTATTTCTTATATCATTTGCAGTTTCCCATAACGAAAAGTGAACTAGTCTTGCTGTGGCCTCTTAGATCTAGACCTGTGATAAGTGTCATTTTGATCTTAAGAGTTAGTTTGTTTGCTGTTCATAGCTGATTGAGCTTTTGCTTTCGTCATATGGTTTGAATTTATGTATTTCTAGTGTCGAAACAAGTAAATCTTAAGGTGTCTTTTGATTTTGGACAAAGCTTGTTTGCTTTCACTTGAAATTGAATTCAAAGTTATACAACAGCTTTCTTTTTGTAGTACATCAACATTAAGAAAGAGAAAAGAAATACCTGCATTGTGCATGTGCATTTTGACAGCTTGTTTGTTGATTTAGGGAAAAGTGCATTAGTGTGTGCTCTATGATCTGTGTGAAAAGATTGTGTCTTTCTTTTCCCTCAGTAGTTAAGATTTTCAAAGTTGAAAGATTGAAAAGCTTGCTTATCATCTTAGACTGCATTTAGGAGTTGTACCATACATCTCGTGGTGATCCATAAAGGCAAACTGCTAAACAATATCAACTTAAAATAAATTGAATTTACATAACAACGCATTGAAACATAACGCAAACACATAGAGGTCTAAGCTAGAGACGTGTTCCGGCGTCGTTAAACGTGATATCTTAGCGTTGAGTGGTTGGGTGATTCCTCCACGGTGAAGCGATAAGTATCAATACAAACTTGTGCTCCCACGTACCGTCGCGTATATATTGGGAGACCCCTATAGGAACAAAGCCTTTATCCATAGGAAGCCGTGTTGGCCGCCCTACTGATCGCAATGCAGTGAACACAGCATTCACGAAGATCGACCACCCGTACCGTAAAACGTATTCTGTGGTTTTGCGAAAAGTTTGGCACACCCTCTGCCTAGATCTCCAGAGCAGTTTCTTTTGGCCTTTTTCAAACTCTATAACTGAAAAAGTCCATCCGAGCATTTGTCACTTCGGGCTCGTTAAAACATCGAAGGAGACTAGAGTCATCTTTAGCTTTTTCTTGACTCTTAAAAAGTGAAAAAGCAAGTTGTGTCTAAAGCGTCGTTATAAAATTTATTTTAAACGGAACATAATCACCTCCTATTCCTACGTTGATCTGTAGGTTGAGAACATGGAACGCCCCAACCAAGGAATTCCCCATGATGGAAATCCTAGTCCTTTCTCCTCTTGGGGAGAAGTTGGTGCACCCCACATGGCCACATTGTCGCTTCCAGGACTGACAATTGGCCTGCCAATTTGGCTATTCTCAACCAATGTAGTTCAGAACACCATGGTTCCTGAACAGTTGAGTCAACAGTTAGATCAGTCTAGAGCTGCCCACCAGCCTTCTACTTCCTATAACTCTTCCTCCAATCCTTCATCTTCGCAAGGTAGAGCCAACAAAAGCCAAGCTCCCATGGAGAAGAAGGAGAAGAAGAAGAGAGAGAAGAAGAAGAAGGAGCCTAAGGCGACTGGGGGCAAGCAAAAGACATCTGACAAAAATCCACACACAGCACAGACCGGGCCTAAATCGCCATGTGTCATATGTAGAGGAGACCACTTCCATAGAGATTGTCCCTGTATTCCCTGGATACTAAGGGACTGGTCCCCTCGTTTGCACAATTCGGGAGCATCAACCTCTGATAGCCATGTTGAATGCTTACCGTCAACCAGCGAAAGTGAAGGTTCAAGACAAAGAGGGGGAGCAAGATCCCCCTGCAGACTATGTGAAGGCGATCATGCCATCCACCGTTGTCCCTTCTTAGACGAAGCGAAGAGAGTTTTGGAAGATCGTCCAGTTTCACCGTTGAGACTTCCTCCTAGATACAAAAAACTCGTGCCAAGTCCTTCATTGGTTGAGAATACAGCTGGCCCGCTCAAGTGGTCAGCTGAAGCGTCAGTCATTGAAAATGAACCTACTGAATCCAGACTGGACGAAAGTCTAAAGGTCGAAATGGCAGTTGACCCGGTTCTTCCTTCAGAAGTTTCATCGTCAAATGACACCGTCACTGAAGATTCATCTTCAAATGACACCCTCACCGAAGAGAATAAGGATGACACCATCCAGATTCTTTTCATCAACACAGACTCTGATGAGCATCAGGGCAATGCGCCCATTCCTTTATCGCAGGAAGGAACATCGTCAGGGTCATATCCGGCCGTGTATTCGGTCCCACCACCAAGCAACCTGGTTGTGTCCTTTGATTGGAACCAACTAGGCAGACCCCGGTTGCCAGCCAGTATACCATTCAGAATCATGGTCCAAATATACAAAATGGTAATGGCTGGCACTATCATTGATGAATGGGCATCTGTGAGTATCCTTTCCTCTATTGCTTGGAAAGCACTGGGTTCCTCGGCGCTTTTGCCTGAGATAAGAAATCTCTCGGGTTTCGATAAAGGAACCAGTCGACCATTAGGGATCCTCCCCAATGTGCCTGTTACATTGAAAGGGAAGACCGTTCAAATGAATGTGATGGTCGTTCAAGGACCCTTGGATTATAACCTACTCCTTGGACGAGACTATATATATTGCATGGGAGCAATAGTCTCCTCACTCTTTAGAGTAATGTGTTTTCCACACGAAGGAAGAATGGTCAAGCTCGTAGACCAACTTTCATTTCCGGGATCACGCATCGCAAATAGTCACATACCAACCCTGAATGGTCTATTCAATCAAGAAATGTCTCCACCCCCAGTCCTTCTTCCCGATGAGTGCGAGTGATTCGGAAAGATGGGACTGGAACCCAGGGGGCATGCATCCTGGTCTGCTTCGGGCAGAGAAAACCTTGGGTATAAGGTAGAATTTCCGTAAGAGGATATGACTAGTCCGTACCCCGTCCGTGGATGGAAGAGGGGTTGTTCTAGAATAGGATTCTTTTGTTAAGGTTACGTGTTTGACAAGAGTCATTCACCCTTGTCTATTTCGGTAGACAATGCCGAGGAAATGTTTTGTTTGAAAGATTAACGAGACAATCTTTGGGTAACCAGAAAGAGGCAAGCCTCCCTCAATAACACAAATGTTTTGTCTTTGAGTAGTGTTCTTCTCTTGTCGCAAGTAGCTACTCTCTTGTCGCAAGTAGCTGTTCTCTTGCGATCTTGCGAAAGATCTGTTAAAAGTTGGGCTGACGAGAAGACAAGTATCGCATAAGACCCGTTAAAAATAACGAGAAGACAAGTATCGTTAACATTAGACTGGCAAGACGACAAGTAGCTGTGAACACCCAAAGAAAAACAAAGGTGGGAAGGAGGAGGGGCAGCCTTGAAATTGTATTTTATACCTGGGGGCATGCAAACCTTTTGGAGTGCAAGCAAAGAGCGGTTATTTATCTGTTTTTTGGATTAGTCGTTTCCGAACTTGCATAAAGAAAGGATATGGAGTAAAGCTTAGTGAAGATGAAACTCCTTAAAAAATAGAGATCTCACAGGGGACATTTCTTATCTTATGACTGGTATATCGAGCAGTTTTGGCATAAAGTTCATGCTCATTAAAAAATAAACGCAAGATCCGAGCAGTTTTAACGCAGTCTTCATGCTCATTAAAAAATAAATAAAAGTAGTGAGCAATGTTTCTTCTAGAGTTTAAGCTCATTTTTAAATAAAAAATGAACCTATCCCGGTAAATAACCACTGTGATCGTAAATTTATCAGCCATAAAAAGCCTTGGTCGTGTTTGCACCTGCCACCTCCACCGTCATTTGGCCGATCGTTCACCTCCATATGATTGTTTACCCATTTTGAGGAATAGCTGCGAAGAGTGATTTCACCTAGCCATCCTTGTGACACTACCGTGATTGGAAAATTCCAACCTGTACCTGGAATCTGCTGCTATCCCTGTTTATCACTCGTTCCTCAAAAGACGAGTCTTCTTTGAGCTCTTTTCAACTGACTCGTAAAATATGAAAAGATTGCCGAGTTTTGGCCTTCCAGCTCGTTAAAAGGACCGGGAGAGCTATCCCTCCTCTAGATTTTAATCTTTTTGGACCTGAGGGATTATTGCACAAAAAGGTCGAGCGCTTGTTTTATTCGGCTCGTTAAAGTTATCGAAAACTCATCCCTTCTGTATTGTTTTATACTTTTTCGGACTTAAGGGATTAGATGACGAAAAAGGAATTTTGGAGTTAACTTTCTGTACCTTTTCAGACTCTCTAAAAATGAAAAGGACCGAGTTTTCCTTGTCGTTAGACTCGTTAAAATGATTAAATAGCGACAAACTTGTCTTTAGACGAGAACGAGTTTCCCTATCGCTAGGCTCGTTAAAACATAACGATGGGCTTGCCCGAAGGGCAGGTTATAGAACAAGCATATGTTATCCTCCTCAAGCTTGACAAAAATAAAGAGGTACTGGTCAGAAATGATTGGGGAAAAATTGGGAGAACCTCAAAGCTTTAATGGTAGCAAGTCGCTCTTGAACATGACACTTTTCCTCTGTATCACATCGGGTTGGGTTGTTTCATTCACCGGTCTCATCACCATGGTCTCGCCAAACCATCCACATTTGGGGTAATGCTACCGATCCATCGCATCAGTGTCGTTATATGTTCAAGAGATGTTGTTCAGAAAGAGTCAACCGTGTCCCATCCACTGCCATACATTATCCTTCATCCATCCATGACCGCCACCCTGAATCATATGTCACAGATTGTTTTCACCTCCATTAAAATCATTAGCTCCGTTCCGTGTCACTGATGTGGGATTCATTAAGGCCCTCCTTTGACGGATCGCTCCTTGTCGACATCAGCTCATTATCCAAGAAGTTGATCTAGGAACAACCCCTTCAGTACTTTGAAGCTTGCATGCCTCAATGGCAAGTTTCTCACTTCTGGCGACAGGTATACATCAATGACCTTCGACCAGAAGATTTTACGTGGTGTTCGACGCCAAGTCCTTTATTCACACCACGTGAATTGTACTGCAGTACCTTGAGGGTCATTATCATTATCGGTGATTCCTCTCGCGCTTGTTAACGGTTTACATCATTGACCGGTAATCAAGCGATGTCTTTCCATGTTCGACTTCAGCGCAATTCTCACATGGATCGACTTGTACTTAGAGTGAAGATCGAACGACTTTGAAGACCCCGGATCTAGTTTCATCCATCCGGGCTGCGATATATATTCAGGAAATATAAAGACATTTGACACGTACATCATTGCAGCAGATGATCATCCTACTCAAAGGATGATAATTTCAGCAGAGAATTATCAGTCTACCATCAGACGATCGTCTGTTCTATGTACCAAAATGAATTTATAAAGCTGAGCATGGGAATGCCCGCCTCAGCTAGATCATGAAAGCAGAATGAAAAATAATGTATTGTATTGTATTTTATTACAGGTCACCTCTCAGCGATTGAATGAACTTCGGATCCTCCTGATAAAGCATTTCACCCAATAAACGACCTCATACTTTAGGGGGCAACTGTTATAGACATTTTTGTGCCTTACAGCATGAAGCATGAAATGTCCATAATCTAAGGGATCCAAAGTCCCTAAACATGTTGTTCTTACCCCTAGAGGAACAAGGTCAGCAAACCACAGCACTGAATAAAAGTTCTCCACCTGAAAACACTCAAAAACAAGGCAATTCTGGATCATGTCAACTGCTCCACTGAGCATTTGCGCTGAATGTCAACTGCTCCACTGTCTACCTGCGCTAAATGTCAACTGCAAAGAAGACTACCTGCGCTGGGCGAGTTGGGACATGTGGCACAGTCATTCCTCAAGGTGTCAATGCCCAAGAAGCTTCCAAAATGACACTTGGACCAAGGAATTCGACTGGTGATGAGTAAGAGGGTCTAGATCTCCAAGTGGAAGCAAGAACCTCCAAGTGGACTCAAGAACTGAAGAACAACTAAAGTGAGAGAGGACACTAGTCAGCTCTCAAGCTGATTCATCCTTTCTCCAAAACTCCTATATATAGATCTCTCTCATGAGGTCTAAGGAGGCTGGAATCTTGTGAAAGTAAAGAATTGCTGTTGGTTTGAGTTTAGAACTATTGGGTGATTTGCTTTGAAGGAGGTGAAGAGGAGATTTCTTTCTGCTGGGAAGGTGATGCTGGATTGGGCCTCTTATGGTTGTATCACTTCCTGAACTTTACTTCTTCCATTAATAAAGCATTTGAGGTTCTTCTATATCCATGTGTCTCAATGATGTATTGTTATACTTGTGTATTTGATTTATTCTAATCCTTGAATAAATTATGAATGTATGCTTCTTGTAGTTTCCCTCTCTTGCCATTTTGCAGGATCTTGGTGTAGCTGGGCCAGTGAAAGAGCAAGGAGCTGAGAGCAAGCAGCAAGGAGAGAAGATTGGATCAACCATTAGCGAAAGACATCGGTTAGTGGATCTCTTTCTCCCCTATCTTACTTTCATAAAGAAGAAATCTTAGATAGCTTTGCTTCGATTGTTGCTGAGGTACTATCACCCTTAGAGTGGGATAGGGTCATTCCGTATTGGATACTTTTCCCAACAACATAGTGCAACTAGTGACCATCACGATTTTTAGAGTTAGGGGAGTGATGATACTCAAATTACGGTTTTAGAGCCTTTTCCTTCAGGGGAAGCTCAAGGCATTTTTCCATCAGTGTGTTAGAGAGAATCTGTTGCATATCTATATGAGTACATTGCATGATGTTGATGTTTCAGGCACTTCGGGGTATGTCATAGAGAATTGCAGGAGGTGTGACAAAATACTATGTAACAATATGACTCTGGTGAAGTAAGAATTTTTCCTTAGCTTTCAACATTTCTTCCAATAGTTTGTACAAAGTGTCGATCCTTTTCTAAACTAAAAGACATGGCTTGCCTTTGTACTCTTGGGATAGTTGGAGAGTGTGCAAGTAGATGTTCGGCGGGAGGATGGCTTCTTTTTCATACACCAGGAAGTAAGGGGAGGTGTTTAGAGAAGGCTTAGGTGTGACTCGGTCAACCCATAAGGAATTCACCAAAGCAGAGTGCCAGTTTCACTATTCAGAGAATATGGTATTTTTGATGATACAGATGAGGTTCTTATTCGTGGATTCAACAATACCATTTCCCTACGGATAAGCGAATGAAGTCTTGCTTCTCTTGTGGTGTGAAAAAAGTATCGCGATTGACATATTTCAGATCTTTCTCAGTTCCCAAGTTGATTTTCTCATGCAAAAGAGTGGAACTGCAGGTCTTCGCATTAATGCCCCCCCAGAAGTGGTTCCATAGATCATACAAGTTCTCTAATGAAACCACACCTTTAGGGATGAGGTTTCCTTTACATGCATTGGCCACATCCTGCGGTGCCTTTTCATGCTTGTCCTCATCGATCACTGTGTCCTTGAATATGTCAGCGTTCACCATGAAATATTGTATCTGTTGGTTGTCATAAAAAACATGTAATTTAGTGATATTATCCGAGATGGAAGGTTTATACAAAATTTCAATATAAAAGTTGTCCCTTAAAGGCGACATCCTAGTAACAGTGCTTTCCAAGGCATCTTTTGCTACATTATGCATTCTTGGAACTAAGATAATATTAAAAGATTGGAAGTGATAGATGAGTCACCATACCGCTTGTTGATAACTTTTTAGATGAAGTGATGCTTTATTCACAACTCACTCAATGTCTTGATGAGGGTCAGAGGTCTGGGATGTAGGATAGCAGGGAAGAAAAGGCCATTTTCTAAGTCATGGAAGTCACCAGATCTTGATGGAACCTTCCCCATTGTAGAGCGCTCGGAAAGAGCTTTCCAGTGGTATAAAGAAATCTAGAAAAGGATCCCTGGATCAAAAGTTACACTCAGTTGAACTATCCCTTTGAAAAAGCCGTAAAAGCATGAAAAGGGTAAAAATGGCTGTGTGTTAAAATAAAATCACATTCAGGCCTAGAGGAATTATCACATTGCATGAAGAAAAATACATCGGTGTTGGCAGATTGCAACACACATCCATATCACAATCAGCAAAGTCCAAGGGCCCTCTCTTAAGGATTATTGATGAAGATGAAGGTTGATTGTGATATATAGACCAAACTTGCTGGGGGAGGTGGATTTCCAAAATACAATGAAATGCGCTGCAAAACACGGCCTGGGACGCCCCTTCTCTCTTCTCCACATTGCATCTTCTTCTTGGTTCGCGAAGTTGATGTGGTGGATGACATCAGCAAGCTATCGACGATCGATGATCGACGTATTTTGGTCTTAGTATTGTTGGCAAGGTTGTGATGCGATAGAAGAGCTCGAATGTGATAAAATATAATCTACAGTTCATGAAGCCTTCAGGTCCAGGAATTTGTATTATCGATGATCGGTGATTGCAATGTGCCAAAAGTTAAAAATGGCGAGACAATGGAGAAGCGCCGATTGCGATATGTGGGTTTTCTCCCAGATGCGATAAATTATAGGCTGAATTTCATAACATTTCATGTCTACCTAAATTGCAAAAAAGGGATATTTGTATTGAAAAGAAAGGCCCCTACTCGCTCTTTAGAAGACTTAAATGCTGAAGTGAAAGAAACCCCAGTCATCGCCAAAAAATAAGAAAATGGAGTTGTTTCAAAGTTTGAAGGGGCAAAATCCAGGATTCAAATGTAGCGATCAATTTATTCAGGCAAGACATGTGAAGTTACTATGTCGGCTCGTTTTCACACCAACCACCTTAAAATCACCCATTTCAAAATTACGTGACCTTCACAAGAGTTTTTCACAAGGAAGGATGTTATGGCACCTCCTCCTTCTCCCTGGGATCCTCCTCTCTGCTCATTTACTCAAAAGATTTCTGGATCATGTTTAAGACTTCGAAGAGGCAGTGCAACTTGAAGACGATCCCCTTCCTTGGCTGAGAAGGAAACTTGATCTAACAAAGAAGCCCTCGGCCCATGAATGCTCCTGTAAAAATCATTAATGCATGGGTCATCCCCTTCTTATAAATAGGGGGTCTTGATATTGTAAAAGGGTTCGAAAATCCTAAGAGAAAAGGGTCGATTTTGTAATTCCTGTGATAGTTATAGACCTTCAGAATACCACAGATTGGTGGTGATTCCTCCTTCTGAGCTTTGCAGCTTGTTAGTCCTGTACAATTGTTTATCTGTTTGTTTATTAGTCCTCCTATTCATGCATCAATAAATAACTGTAATGTCTTTTAATTCTCCTGCAGATTCATTTGTGTTTATTTAAATGCACATGCCTATGTGAGGGTTTGAAATTACATTTACAACATTGTATGATGCAAAATCATCTTTCTTCTATTGTTTGTTCAACCCTCCTTTTCTAACTCAGAAATATATCAATGTTATGGTTCCAGGATCATGCTTTGTATATGAATTCCTTGGTGTTGTGAGCTCTATAATTCCGAGTTTCTTTCCTCTCTTTATCTATTATCATTTACTTTAGAAAAAATGTGATTTAAATGTGAAGTTTTGAAGGGCAAGGCCTCCACTATCGACTTTTATTTCTGAAATCTACTTCTGTGTATTAAGACTGATATCATTGGCTTACATCTTTGGGTAGAAGAAGCACTCTCTCGTGTTCATTATTTGAAACATAAGTGTTTTATCTTGTTATCCAAAAATCAATTGAGACACATTGATTTGGATGACACTAGGCACTAGTCTTGTCATCAATCCAAGGCTGTGTCTAGGGGGATTTCTCTGTATCATGCCGCATTTGTGCTACATATGAAGGTTTTAGCCACAACATGTGACACACAATTTATAGTGTTATGTACCTAACACACCATGATTTCAGAGTCACCTACCACTTTTAGAATGACAACGTTGAGGTCGATGGCCTTTTGTAAGCCCAAGACGAGTGCTTCATACTCTGCGATGTTATTCGTGCACTTGAATTCCAAGCGGCTAGAGATAAAATGTTTTCTCTGTAGTGGGTCTATTAAAACGCAACCCGATCTAGAGCCTTCCTATGTCTTGGAACCATCAAATTACATAGTCCACATATCATATGTATTGGTACTGTTAACTGCACTAGTAGCAGTAGTAGTACTACTAACAATACAAAGTTCATTATTTCCAGTTAGACATGGAAGGAGATCCAACTGTATGTCTGGTGGAACTGGGGATGGCTTTGCAAGATAACACCCCAACTGTGTTTCCAGAAAATAATTGCCAAATAATAGTTTTTCTAAAGCCATTGGCTCGTTATGTCCATTCAAGGGACTCACCATGTGCTTCATGTATCTCTATTATTATACCTAGATCTGATTGTTCCTATCCCTGTACAGAAGCCATATGTGTGACTAGTCTATGGAAAAGTACCCTTGAAGCTTTCTTGACCAGTGTCTACTCAGTAACACTTTGTATGCTTCCAGAATATCCACAATTACTATGTTAATCATTGGTGAACTTGTCCATCATATGATATCTGGATGATGACATCCTTAAGTTCACCAATTTCTTGGACATGAGTTTTGTCCAAATGAATAATCTATACACCTATCTTTTCCCATTTAACATTGATCTTCTTGGCAACATATAGTGGCATGACATTCACCGACGCACTCGAAGCTGAATTCCTTTTGACCATGAAATTGGGAGGCTTGATGCTCACAGTAGTCTCTCTTGTCCTTTATTTGAGTTTAACCATTTAATTGGTTAGGGAACTCACAAGACAAGTCAGGCATTCAATATCATTCAGTTCTTTCTTCTTAGCCTTGCTCATGGAGGCCTGAGGCCTCTTACCCGTGTCCTTGGAGTGCTTTGTTGATTCATCATCTGTGATGAATCCAATGTCATGCAAGTCATTCTCAATGAAAATAGCCTCTTCATAGTTTCTGTCAATGTATGTCTCACAGTTCGCTTTACAAACTGTGTAATATTTGTTGGCAAGGTAGAAGTGTAATAATCAATGGTGATGGAGTTATGAGGTTTTGTGTTGTCGGAAAATTTGTTCAAGATCAGATTGAACCTCTGATTGAAACCTTTAAATTTTTACTTATGATCCATATTTAGATAACCCAAGTCCTTTAATAACATGGTAGGGTCTTGACTTCAACAAAATTTTCAAGAAATATCTTTTTGAATCCCCTCCAATTACGAATGGAATTTAGAGGAAGGATGTGGTACCATACAACTTATCTACCATCCAAGGTACATGGAAAAATTCTGCATGCAACACTAGTTGTCATAAAAAATGTGTAAGTTAGTGATATTATTCGGGACGGGAGTTTATACAAAATTTCAATAGAAAAATCATCCCTTAAAGGTGACATCCTAGTAGCAACGCTTGCCAAGGCATCCACTACTACATTACACATTTTTGGAGCTGAAATAATATTAAAAGCTTGGAAGTGAGATATGAGTCGCCATACCTCTTGTTGACAACTTTTTAGATGAGGTGACACACAATTTATAATGTTACTTACTTGATGCACCACGATTTCAAAGTCACCTACCACTTTTAGAATGGAAACGTTGAGGTCAATGACCTTCTGTAAGCCTGTTGGGATGGGGTCCCCTGGGTTAGTTTGGGGTTAAGATAACCCAAATTTTGGTACAATTTTGTAAATAATGTAAAGTCTCCACGATTTGTGGATGCAGAGCATGTAGATGATTAGGAGTCAAAGGGGATTAGCCCCTTTTTTTGGATAAGTTTTGAGTTAGTTTTTGAGATTCACCCATGGTCCACGGACCATGGCATTGTATGAAAAAGTCTATAAATAGTGAGTCTTAGGGAAATGAAGACGTAACAAGAAGTAGAACTGAGATAAGGAATTGTGTTGATTAAAGAAGTTAGGGTGGGAAGGCTTTGATTCCTGTGCTTAGATAGAGAAGGAAAGGCTCCCCCTTCATTTTGAAAAGATGTGGCACGAAGCAGAAGGGTGAAACATGACAGAAGCAAAAATATGATAAAACATAGGTTGATCCCATGGTATTAATAGAGGGCGATCTCGCTGAGATCAGTGATAAAATTTAGCACACCACATCCGAAGTACTACAACAGTTTGAGCAGCAATAATGCATACTCTTGGGGGCATCCAAAAGGATCTGTGGGAGTTGTAGCTCTAAGCAACTAGAATTCAGGAAGATGTTGGGAAGGTGAGCAACGCCAAGCTAGTGTGGCACGGGGAAAGAGTACAGTTGAGGAGATGAACTGACCGCAGGATGTCAGAGTCTTCCCTTTTCCTAAAGGGCCAGTCTACACAGAGACAAGTGAACAACACATGGTGCCTCACATAGTAAAAAACATGGGACTGAACCTTTTCGCACTGTCACTTGAGTCTCTACATGCATTACATTAGGGGGTTATGGAAGAGCTCAAGATTAGAGAACAACGAGCACTCATTACCATCAGTGAGTTCAAAGTCAACAATCAGCAACTATTCATTGAGAAGACACAGGCTCTGAAGGAAAAGGAGGCACTATAGGCACGTAGTTCACATCTGGAGTCAGCAGTAGTGGAGGCATGTAAGTCAGTGCCTAAACTTCACATCCTGGAGGATGCACAACTTGAAGCCAAAGTTAGAAAATTAGTCGTTGGTGTGTGTGAGGCTAGAACAGAAGTTGGACGAGTCACCTTCGAGTTCAATATGAAGATTGTAGAGCTGTAGTTAAAGTTGCAGCCCACAACTCCACCTAAGGTCTTGGAGCAGCACAGAGTTGCAATTAAGGAAGGCATGGTTGTTATAGACATATTTGGGCACTGCAACCCCAATCATATATGTCGATAAAACAAGGGCTCTTTAACCCATAAAAGTGTTGTTTTATACCCTAAAGGATCATAGTCAACTGATTACATCATTCCCCAGAAGTTCCACGTGAAAAACCACCCAGAACTGGCCAAAACACGACCATACTGAATGCTCCACTGTCAGGGTGCGATGCATATTGACTGCTACACTAGCCAGGTGCGACGCATATTGAAGAAGCCTTCTTTGGGGTGCGATGAGCGAGAATAGACAAATGTCTGAGACAATTTGCTAAGTGGATGCTCATAGAATCTTCTAGAATCTTCTCTTATGACACTTGCCTCTCTGAATTCACCCAGGGATGAGTAAGAGATCAATGAAATCTCCAAGTGGAACCAAGAACTACAAGTGCAATGGCACTAATAAAAAACCCAGAGATGACTCACACCTTTGAAAACATCTATAAATGGATCCCTCATCTAAGAGATCTAGAGGCTGGAATGTTGTAATTTGTAAAGAAGTGTTGTTAGTTTGTCTTTGAGAAGGAGCATTGTATTGTTGGGTGATCTTGCTTTTCATGAGGTGAAGAGGGCTTTCATGCTGGGACGATGATGTTGGATCAGACAACTGGGTTGTAATTCTCCCTTCTACTTCTAATAAAGTTCTTTGAGTTTTCCTCCATACAATCATGTATTTGTGAATCTTGTTGTCTATGAATGCAATTATATGTTCAATGTATTTCTGATTCTGCATTGTTTATGATATTATAGATCGAGATGCTTTTATGGTGTTTTGTTACTTTGTCTCTACAAGTAATCTCTAAGCGGGACAAGTAGGAGAGGAGTTGCAAGCTCTATCAAGGGAGAGAGAAATCAAGCAAGGATCCAAGCGGAAGATCCAGGTTGGTCCCTTTTCTTCTCTCTTATCTATCATACATAAAGGAAATCGCAAATTGCTTTGATTGTTTGTTTCTAAGATATCTACCAATCTTAGTGGGACTAGTAGATCGAAAGACACTAGTTTTCCTTGTAACAAAATGGTGACTCCACTGGGGACTGAATATTTTGTTTGTTTGTTATTGTTTTTTTCTTTATAAACTACAGACGAAGCCTGAAGTTAGCCAGATAGCCTTCAAATTGTTCTTTTTATGCAATTGCAAAGTAGATGAATGCTGCTTCAGTCAATCTCCTAGTTGGTTTATGAACTGAACATCTAACTTACAAACATTCTAAATGCCCTTGTGGTAGCTTAGTAACCTCTTGAAATCATGGCCCTGTACTTTTCTTTCTACTATCCATCATAGCTCAACTTAAATCACTGAACTCAGCTGCAAATATGATAAAAAACCCAACTCAGTTTCACAGTCTGGCCCATCGCACTGTCTGTACTAAAAGCCAGTATGCATCGCACCTCCTGTGTGTAGCAAGTGGGATGCATGCATGTTTCTGTGAAGCATAGGTGCGATGACTGAGTCATCCTATTTCTCTCTTTAAAATTTGGGTTTTTGTCCTTGTTTTCAGCTCTATTTAGTTGTTTTGCTACTCATCACCAGTATCTCGTTGCTAAAGCCTCATTTCTTTACATATTTCAGCCTCCGTTGATTAGGATTAGTAAATGTTTTTTTGTATTTGTCCATCATTTATAGTCCTTCGTCAAAAAGTAGCTTAATTGAACTATCGTTTTGATGCAAGAAAGTGTCGTAACTGTCATTTTGAGTCAATAAGAAGAGTGTTGTAAAGTCTTTCTCTTCTAGATAGTCGATTGTACTTTTGTAATTGTATTTGATTTGAATTTTTAATATTTGAAGTTTTGAAAAGCTCTTTCTATTTGAAATCGAAAAGTGTCATTTAGTCTTCCTTTCATTTTGAAAAGAAATTGCCGAAATGTCGCTTTGAAGAAAATAATTCAGATCTGTACTTAGTTTTCTTTTTTTGACATTCCTCACATTAAAGGGAACGAAAAAAAACAAATACATGAATTTGCATTTGCATTTAGACTGTGTGTGAAAATTGATTTAGGAAAAGTGCATTTAGTGTGTGCTCTATGGTCTCTGTTTGAAAGAATCGTAATCTTCTTTCCTTATTAGCTAGGATTTTCATTGCTAAAAAGTAAAGAACAATTGTTTATCATTTGAGATTGCATATTTAGGAATTTTACATCTACATCTCGCGGTGAACCTTGAAGAAAAAACTTCTAAACAAGATCAACTCTAAAATAAATTTTAATGAACTTAACAACGCTTTGGAACCTAACGTAACACATCTAGAAGTCTAGGCTAGAGACGTGTTCCGGCATTGTAAACTCTAGTAACCATCATTTTCATCGAAGGTTGGGTGATTCCTCCTCTTTGATACGACAAGTGCTAGCACGGACTTGTGCTCCTCGTACCGTCAAGTATACATTGGGAGACCACAATAGGCTTACATCGTTTATCCATAGGAAGCCATGTCTGCCGCCCTATCGATTGCAATGCACTGAACATAGCATTCAGGAAGATTGACTGCAGTACATAAGTCCTTGGTAATTTCTCTTTAATTTATCATCAAGGTGTATATTGCAGTTTTGCGATTGGTTTGGTAATCCCTCTGTCTAGATTTCTAGAGTAGTCACTTTCGTTCCTTTTCAACTCCTTAAAGAAAAGGTCCATCTGAGCACTTTTCACTTTAGGCTCATTAAAAATCAAAGGGGACTAGAGTCATGTTTAGCTTTTTCTCAACTCTTAAAATTGAAAAAGAGAAGTTGTGTTAAAGCATCAGTAAAATTTATTTAATTCGGAATAACATTTCCCCCCCTTTAATTTTGAGTTGATCAAGTAATCCACAATCATGGAAGAAGGTCAATCAAAACCCCGTCGTTCACGGAGACTAGTGAGTCAACCGTCTTTGAATCTGGAAACAAAACCATTCCGGGAAAAACGGTATCGTTTAACTGAGTCCAATTCTCTTGGTTTATTTAAAACTTGCGTTTCAACATTATTAGAGACTACAGTTACTCTGGTTATTTCTGGTACATCTGCCTTTACAGAAGAAGTTCCGCAGTTAGAAGAGGACATTAGAACTAATCCTAGTGTAATGGGAAACACTTCCATACCTGAAACAGTTCCAGCAAGAGCTGATCCAGAGACTGAAGTTCATTTACCTAAAAATCTGGAAGTTGAATTCCAGAATTTAGAAGGTGCCACCCCTCTAGTATCTGTCACTGCAGAAGCTATACCTTCTTTGGCTCCAAAATATTTTACGGACTTGAGAGTCTACCTCTTCCACCTGGACTGGTTGCCATAGAGGAGATAGTAGAGGATATTCCATCCAGTACTCCATTGCGTTTTGGAACTGGGATCCACTTATATCCTTCTATTCCTGAAGTTAGTTCTTTTAATCATCCTTCATCGCAAGTTCCTGTTGAATCGCTAGGAAACCTTTTGGATAGACTAAATATGTATGAGAAACTGTTAACATCTAGGACTGTGTCATCTGATATAGCCACAACAAAACTTCCTACTGCTACTCCTAAGATGTTTGCTGGTATAGCATCTGTCCCAACTAGTTATCAATCACTAGATGGAGTCCACCTAGGGATTGTTTTGACAACATGGTCTATTCCTATTTGTTCATCTGGGATCCTATCTAGTATTTCTTATGTTGAAACTCAGAAAATTGATCTTGTATACCAGCTTCAATTTGGGCAGCATAGTCTTCAAAGACCGATCTATCCTTTGAACACTGGACTGCTTCCATATGGAGGGCAGTATGATTTTTCATTGTTCCCTCCTGGAGAATAACCATATGAGAGTTCACAACAAAATTCAGGTCAAACTCGAATTACATCCATTGGTTGGGTACCAATACTACCTCAAAAACCAAGAGTTTTATATTCAATGCAACCAATCCAACCTGTGTCGAATATTCCCACTACACCTGCTATTGTGACTGTGTCACAAGTACAAGCATTGCTTGTTGTATGTTAACCTCAAGTCTCTCAGGTTGCGGTACAACAACCTCTTGTCTCTACGGCTCAAACACAACCTCAGGTTAGCGCTTCCTTACCTAAAACGACTTAGGCTCAAACAAGTACTATTACTCTACATCTTAGTCAATCATCCAGTATTGGGAAACAACAAATGGTCCAACAACCATAGCTGGTACAATATCAACAACCACAATTCTAGTAAACTTACCAAGGCCCTGAGCAACAAGGCTTTGTAGGTAATGGACAACCATATTATAATGGTTATCAACAACCATATTATAATGGTTATGTCCTTCAATCTTATCAAATTTACCAGCATCATATACATTATGCTGGTATGCAAATACCTACTACTTAGGTGATCCCATCTTATCCTGGGTATGCTTCACCAAACCTGAATCAACAGTTGCCTTTTGTAGCAACTGTAGAATTATCATATTTGAATAGCCTAATAAATGATCCAATTGCATACGCGCCTTGGTGGCCAGCGATTCCTCATAAACTACCATTCGGTATTCCTAAATTCAATGGAAATCCAGGTGAAGATCTGTCGAATCATGTAATGACCTTTCATTTGTGGTTTTCATCTAACACCCTAAATGATGATTCGATTAGGCTTTGCCTTTTTCAGAGAACGCTAACTGGTCCGGCAGTGAAATGGTATATTGACAGAGCTTCACTTGATAACTTCAGCACCCTTGCCACTACTTTTCTAACCCACTTTCAGTTACCCATAAGGTACGAGACGAGGACAAAACTCCTTACAAACTTTAAGCAAACAACAACCACTCACATATCTGATCATATTCATGAGTGGCGATGTCAGTGTCGAATGGTAAAGACGTATGTTCCTGATTAGCTTTTAGCTGAGTGGTTTATTAAGTCATTATTACCTTCAATTACTGAAGATGTGGCGAAGGGAGGAGTTGTCATTGAAGAGCAAGTCATTTCTCATGCACAATATTTAGACTTGATCTATACTTGGTCTGGCATGCTCTACGACAAAATTCTTGATGCTCCTAGACCAGAGTTTTCCATTCCTCCCCCTCCTAAATCAAACAGAGACTCTCATGCTAGTGATGGTGTGATTGGTACCTCAAGTACGCAAATCACGAAGGCTCCATTTGGAAAAGCCCTTTCAGTTTCCAGCCAAAAAGCAAATGATAAACCTCTTGCCTCAGAGATTAATGCCGTGTCATCTGACAAGGGCAAGAATCCAAAGCAACCAGGGGGCAAGAAAAAGGGGAAAGACAAAAAGAAGAAACAGGAAGATTCAACTCTTGAAAAATCTTCTGAAAAACCTACTGGGCGAAAGAAACTAGGTTAATCATGTTTCATATGTAACGAGGAACATCAGACAAAAGATTGTCCACATCGAGCTAAGGTCACAATTTCTTTTAAAAAGACTTCAAGTACCTCAGCGGTGTTGACTGATCCATTTCCAAACCCAGAAACTAATCACGTTGCTATAGATAATGCTTCCCCATCCCAAGTGATTATGCTATCCATCTCGAAACAACAAAATGATGTTTTGATATCGACAAGGAATAAAGACTATGGGAATCCACAGATGTTGAACAATAAGGCTACAGATCAACCCAGTAGTTCGACAACAACTTGGTCAGAAGTTGTGCCACCCATAATTCCTGAATTAACAATAAAGCCGCCAAAGGGAGTAGTACATAAATCGACATTTAATCCTTGTGCCCAAGTAGCATAAAATTATAATATAGTAGAGGATCTGGCTCAATCGCCATCCACTATGTCGACACTAGAAGTACTACAGAATTGGCCCTCCCAAAAACAACCTTTGTTATCAGCAATAGGTGGGATTGACCCAGCGGATTCCAATCTTGTGGCCTTTAACCATAAAGGATACGAACCTCAGTTACCAGCTCAACTCGCTTTCCTCATATAGGTAAAAGCCCTCAAAAAATTTGTTCATCGAACAATATTTGACGAGGGGGCATCTACCTATATTATGTCAATGAGTTGCTGGAAAACTTTAGGTTCACCACCCTTTTCTCGATCATCAACGACATTAAAAGCATTCGATGGAAGAACATACATGCCATATGGGATATTAAGTATCTTGCAAGTTGAACTGGGGGGAAAGACAATAGAAATTGAAGTCAAGGTCATTGATGGAAACCTTGACTACAATATCTTATTGGGAAGGCCATGGATTTATGCTATGGCCGTCGTTGTGTCAACACATTTTAGAAAGATTGCATTTCCCTTGCAAGGTGGAATTACAATCGTTGACCAACTAACCTTTTTCTCGAACAGTTCACAAGCTACTGGAAGCATTCCATTGATCCATGGAAGTTCTCAATCACTTCAAAATGTCGGAGTAGGTCTCCTAAAAGACCCGTCCTTAATGGGTAATTTTTCCCTCTGACCTCCAAGCAATCTGGCAGAAGTGGCCACAGTGGAAACCTGTCATATGATATCTTCTACATCAACGATTAAGAAGAACTCTGAATATTTTGATAATGTGGATCATGGAAAGGTGTTGCCCCCAAGCCCCATAGAATCTTTGTAGTAATAAATTTCCTGGGCTTGGGCAGCGAACCCAAATCAACACTCAATGAGTGTTTGGATAGATAGGTCTCTAGAGTATGGCACCTCTTCCATTCCTTGGTCTTGTATACATTCTACAGACGAAGGAATCATTTAGTCGATGATGATAGGAGAGGCACCATGGGAAGATTACCACCATCATTTCCATCTTCAAGATAACAGCGAAGATTATTCCAGCGACCTTAATCATCCTTAAGTTTTTGATTTTCTATTGAATACTGTAAATACAGTGGAATCCGAGTGAAATTTGTCCAATATTGAGGAAGCTATTGCCATTAATATCTTGGCCAAACCTAATGTTGTAGAGAATATTCATGCTGGCAAATCTTGTTCTCTTTTAGAACTGGAAATATACTGCGCTCTCTTTCGCGAATTCAGAGATGTCTTTGCATGGCCATACGAAGAAATGCCAGGAATTGACTCGAGCATTGTTAAACATGAAATCAAGATGTATCCAGATGTCAAACCAATATGACAACGGCTGCGACCGGTTCACTTGAAGAAAGCCACTACCATTAAGGCAAAAGTTGAAAATTTTTTACATGTTGGTTTCATTTACCCTATTCCTCTCACTAATTGGGTATTGAATATTGTTCCTGTGATGAAAAAGCAAGGAACAATAAGAGTGTGCATCAATTATAGGTATGTAAATCAAGCGTGTCTAGAGGAAAACTACCCTACACCCTTCATCGACGAGATAATTGATGAACGTGCCAGATGTGAAATCTTTTCATTCATGGATGGATTTTCCGGATACAACCAAATCAATATCCGCCCACAGGACCAGTCTAAGACTGCATTCATATGTCCATGGGGCACATTCGCATACCATAAACTACCTTTTGGTTTGAAAAATGCAGGGGCAACTTTTAAGAGGGCAATGAACTATGCCTCCATGACATCAAGCACATCGTTCAATCATATCTCGATGATCTACCGACTCATTCACAAAAGTAGACTAATCATCCGTAGCATTTGAGAGCCATATTTCTACGTTTCCGACACTACAAGATACGACTCAATTTGCACAAGTGTGTGTTTTGTGTTGGTTCTGGTCGATTACTTGGTTTCGTAGTTTCTAAGGACAGAATTCGACTTGACCCATGTAAGGTTCAGGAAATCCTTGACATGCCTCCACCTTCAAACTTGCTTTAGATTTAGAAACTCCATGGGAAAGCAAACTTTCTAAGGAGGTTCATTCCAAATTATGTTGAACTTGCTAAAGGTTACACAAGTATTTTGAAAAAAGAAGTACCCTTCAACTCGGATCAGGTTGCGCAAGCTTCCTTTGATGATTTAAAAGGTTCCCTAGTAAAAGCATCATTAATGTATGCTCCTGATTATCAAAAAGACTTTAACCTGTATCTCGCCACTACAGATGCAACCATTGCCATGATTTTAGTACAAGAAGACAATGGAATAGAACATCCTATGTATTATTTAAGCCAACCTAAATGATATAGAAAGCAAGTACTCCTATGTTGAAAAGCTAGCTTTAGCAGCTGTTCAAGCAGTATAGAGATTTCAACACTATATACTCTTTTGTAAAACTACCATTCTGTCAGATTGCAACCCTCTGACCTACATTTTGTTGCGTCAATTACTAGGGGGAAAATATTCCAAATGGATATCCATTTTGCAAGAGTTTGATCTGGAATTCACCAAATCCAAATAAAAGAAATCTCTCATCTTTGCGGAGTTACTTTGTGATCTCCCATTGTCGTCCAACGATTTAACATCTACAACATCAATTGTGGATGAGACTTTGTTTCTAATATTGTCAAGCGATTCGTGGTACAGAGATATACTAATGTATCTCCAAACCAAAACATTTAGGCCTAACACCTCTCGCATTGAACAACGACGTATTCAATACCAAGAAAAATACTACATGATCGTCGGTGATACACTTTACTGTCGTGGTGTCGATATAATTCTGCGAAGGTGCCTCACGCATGAGGAGGCCGAAAAAATCTTGAATGAATGTCATTCAGGTGCATGTGGGGGACATCTATCTGGCTACGCTATAGCACAAAAGATCTTACGAGCTGGTTACTTCTGGCCAACTATATTCAAAGATTGCATAATTGTAGTCAGAAGTTGCCATGCTTGTCATATTTTTGATCTCAAAACTAGGTTACCACCTGCACCACTGCATCCAGTAGTTTCTATTGGGCCATTCGATAGATGGGGCATAGATTTCATGACATGTAACCCCACCTCGGCCAGGGGGCATGGGTATATTATAGGCGCTGTCGACTATTTTACCAAATGGGCCTAGGCGATGCCTACATTAAACAACAACAGTGAAATGGCTGCTCTTTTCTTTTTCAATCATGTAGTCTCTAGATTTGGTCTTCCATAGGTTATAGTCACAGATCATGGATCGCAATCACATGATGGTTGAATTGACTGCCAAATTAGGACTATCCCACGATAGTTCTACTCCATATTATCCGCAGGCTAACAAACAGGTTGAGGCAATCAACAAAGTCCTTAAGAGAATGCTGCAGAGAATGATTGGAGTCCACAAACAGAATTGGCATTTGATCCTGTACTCAGCCCTGTGGGCATATAGGACTTTGATGAGAAATTAGATTGGGTTTACACCATTTCAATTGGTGTAAGGTTTGGAAGATATCTTACCAATCCAGTGCGAAATTTTGTCCCTCAAGCTCACAATTGATCTGCTTCCCGAAACATTAGAGGAAGAGGCTCGTTTCTTGGAACTAATCCACTTGGATGAAACTCATTGTGATGCCGCATTGGCTAACAGAGCACATAAGAAACATGTTAAGGCACAATTTGACAAAAATGTCAAGCCTCGTGTCTTCTCAGAAGGTGACCTAGTCTTGCTCTACGATCAGGACTCTGATAAATTGGGAGTAGGTAAGTTCGAACCATTATGGATGGGCCTCTACGTTGTGTTGTGGCCAGCAACACCCCCCCTAGTTCATTTAAATATCGACCAAGATACTAAACGAATGGGGACCCTTAGTTAAATTTTTAGGAAAAGCAAAAGTTCTTTTGAGGTTACAATCATATGCTTAGGTAAAGCCTCTTGGATATTTTTAGCCTAAGTTTATGATGAGGAGAAAATATTTAGAGTCGCGTTGCAAAAGGATAGGAAATACCTTCATTTCTCTTTAAAAAATCAATATGCGCACGACCCTCGTGTTAACAATAACATCGCATCGCAACAAAGTAGTGCCCATAAAGAAAAACTTAAAGATTCACCGATCTGCGATAACGCCGATCGCTAGATCGCATATCGCAGAAATGAGTCATCAAGATTTGGAAAACATCAAATTTCTGCGATCTGCGATGTTGCGATCGTTGCGATGCTACATCCTTGCGATTTGCGATGATGCGATTAGCGATTGCGCGATATGCAAGGTTACGTCAGCAAATCATAAATAGCTTCAGTACGAATCCTCCAGGCATGCCATTCAAAGAAAAGCCACTTACCATAATCTGACCCGAAATCATGCGCTTTTAATGATAGTAAATGAATTAGTTGTCGGTTATTAAATGGATTAAAGACGTGTGCCTTGGTAGATATTTACTTCACGTAAGGTGGCATATTTGATTTATCTGCTGCATTTAAAACTCTCCCATCACCTTTCTGGATCAGTCATTTCCATTTCACTCGTAATCTGCAGGAACGAAGAGCTAAGGCGACTCAGATACAAACGCAGAGAGAAATGGGAAAGAAAAATAAAGCTCAAAGCTCCGAAGCAAAGGAGAAGACTAAGGAGATGGCGCCTCTGTATACAGACACAGCCTGTAACAGAGATGCAGGGATATCAACATGGGAAAGCATGTACAGGCTGCTAGAAGAGGAAAAACCTAGAATAATGAAGGTTGCTGCTGTCGCGGATGCACCGCGCTCTTCTGAGGCATCCTTAGAGGACCTAGCATGTTCATTTCTTCACAGAATAGCGGCAAGACCCAGAATTCTACCATATACGGATATGATCAAGTGGATACTGGATGATGCAGACTTAAACAACAGACATTTCAAAGTTCAAGGATACGGGCTCGTCGGATCGTTTGCTGCGCAAGATTTGAAGCTTATGTATCATCTTCCTGAACCACAAGCGACCTATAACGCACAATTTGTTAAGAAGTTCGCAGCTGAGAACCCAGATCTATCAGACACCACCAAAGAATGGTCTAGAAAAGAGGAGCCGCTCAAAAAGGATAAAAACGGTATGTACAGCACTGGTTCCCTCACCTCTCCATATTGTTTTGCTGCGGCCATGCTCTGTAGGTTATTTGGGATGCTGGATATCAACAAGTTTTCGTTCGAATGGCTACCATTAATTGATGCTGCCACAAACGCCGACATTATAGATTGGGCCAAAATTCTTTTTGATAATCTATACACAGCTATTATCAATTACCGGTCTAAAAGATCCTTGTCTCAAAGGGTCTATCCTCCTTTTTATCTGTCTGCATATATTATGGATTCTGTTTGTCTTGTATCTAAATTCCCTACTATGGGTTGGAAATGGACTACCCAAGACCCATTTCCCATCCATGTTTATCATAAGGTATTATGGGATTCCCAGTTTGCCCCTCACTTCTACCAGATTTGCCATGGGCTTATTTTGCCCCTATATAAAATAATCTATGACAAAGACCCCCCAAGGTGCTCTCACGAGGCACAAATTGACATCATCCCTATCGCGAGATGGTTCGGGGAAGAATGGTTTACTTACATTAGAGTTTTTGGAAGCACCGTACCTCCACATGTCCTACCCCTATATGTCCCTGATAAGCTTTTGGCTCGGGAAATCGCGTATCAGACCTGTTCTGAAGGCGGCCTGACCAAAGACCTAAAGGACAAGAAGAAGGCCATATGGCCTCAATTTCCTGTAGCTTGTGGGGTCTTCTCTTTGTTCGATGTGGGACACGCTTTCGACGAAGTGGAGAATGTGACGTGTCTTCAATTATTTAAATTCCCAGCAAGGCCATTCGACCCAAATGATGTTGCCCAAGAGTTCACAACGAACGTCAAAATAAGAGTGTTCTCTGGGAAGAAAGATTTGTTTGATGATCTGTTTCAGAATAAGAGTTCGCTCCAAGAAATTTTGCGGGAAGCTCGGTCGAGGTTGTCTCCAGATGACCTCCAAAGATTCATGTTATACAGAGAAAGAAGGCTGGCCAGTATTCCTTTAGAGAAGCTGCGATTGCCTGCTAGAGAACCGACTTCGAGCATTAGCCTCAGCGAAAACTCTAGCACTTCCAGATCTAAGTCCAATGCCTCGCAAGGAGTACCTGAGCATCCTAAAGAGTCTGTATACGACCAAGAAAAAAACGAAGAAACAACCAAAGATACAGCTCAGTCAAGTGCAATGTCTCAACAGCACGTTGTCGCCTCCCCACCAAGAGATGTCCCCCCTCCTGTCATCGAAGCACCACTCGGCACAACAGAGCTAGACAAAGAATGGGAAACCTTCAACGAATTGATCAATCTTGAAGGCCAAGCCCCGAAAACACCCGTGAACAACACACAGGTGGTGCAAGAAGTGGTTTCGACCATAGTCAGCAGTGTCGCAGAAGCAGAACACGTTCATATCGCCCCACTTTCTGAGCTTCTACTTAATGTAGAAGAAATTCCCCCACTGGATGTATTCTATAGTCCCCAACACAAAGCAGTTGTAAGGAGACAGAGGAAGAAGAGAAAACTAGAAAGTACACTGTCACAAGATGCTGAACATTTGGACGTCTTATGGAAAGACCCCAATAATAATCCGACCGAAAATCTCACAAAGCTGTCTCAGATCGCAGGAGCATATGCTTCTGCGACTATTGACAAGGCATCGGAAGTTCAACAACTATTGAAAGAACAAGAAAATCATATACAGCTGCTACAACAACAGTTGCAACAAGCCAACGCTAACACTGAAGCTTCCAGACAACTCGAGAAACTACAGGAAGACTTTCAACAGATGCAGATAGGCTATCAAAGAAGTCTCGAAGAGAAAGAAAAACAATTGCAGACTTTACAAGAAATGCATAAAGATGAGCCTAAGCTAGCAGAATTTATTTCAGAATCTATTGGCTTGAATGAGCAACTATTGCAGCAACAGGAAGAGTTGGGACGAAAAATATCACAGTGGAGTCACTATTGCGAGCTGAGCGATAAAATCACCAGTCAAGTGGTGGACTTGTGGAGTGACTATGATCAGAATGACAAGAGGGTGACAGAATATTTGACTTGGCAGGATGATGATGAAGGAAAAAGAGCAGGTGCACCCAGGATAAACGAAAATCATAAAGAGTTGCTCTTTAATAAATGGGACGATCAAATCAGGCAGGCGGAGCAAGCAGCAGAGACAGCGGCAACTCAGGCAAGTATTCTTATCGACTGTGTAAATGAGAATTTACACAGGGCCAATTTAATTGCAGAGACCACCCCGGGATACCTACCAAATAAGTCACAACTGGAAACAGAATGGAGGCAGAAAGCACAGGCAAAAGGGAAAGCAATCCAAGCATTGGCCAGGTTGAATTGGGAATGTTACTGGACGTACTTGGTTAAACCGCACAGCCAATGGATGACGGTGAAATGCATTACAAACGCGGCCGAAAAAGTAGCGCCAGCTCTCGTAGATGCCGTTTTCGCAGCCCAGCTCAGCGCAGAAATCAGTCAACCGACTCTCCTCAAGCCCATGCTGAACACTTGCAACTTTAAGGACCAAGTTCATAAGTGACTTTATTTAGAATGTTGTTTTTTCTTTCAACTAGATTAGAAAAAGGACGGTCATTTGAAAACCGCATCCTAAATTTTGTAATAATACTATTATTAGAATTAGGAAGTAGTATTTTAACCCTTCTCATTGCATTTGGAGAAGGGTCCAGAAATTTGTCAAAAACTTGTCCTCGGAACATGCACTTCTGCACCCTCAGAGGAGGTTTTGATGAATGAATGGATCGAGGTTTATTAATGTTTACATTTTAATGTCTGCTACTGATGTTGCACTTCTGTACTCTTAGTAGATGTTAGAACAAGAAGAGATAAATCGTTATTGCTTGAAGTTTGTGAGTGAAATCAGTCATAAATGGTACTTTTATCTCTTGACCAATTTCTGCTTATATTCTTAGAGTGATATGCAGTTTTAGTTGTTTATATGTTAATGTATGAATGTGTGGGTTACCATTTGGCACTTCTGTACGGTGGAGTCATTTATTTGTGCTTGACATATGAATAACTTATTATGCGATATGCTGTTCACAACTGTTTTGCCTAACTTTTTATGCAGAATGGTTTATATTAATTGATTTCTATTCTTATGATAGCTGAATGATCTTTATTAGCAGTTATTGTTCGAAATCTCTTTAGATCACATAATAAAAGAAATACACCCCGGGTTAGCGTAGATTAGATGTGTTGTTTTTATTATATTACAATAGCATAGAGTCAGTTTAGAAGTTTGAATTAAATTAGCTTAAAATACTTCTAGATCAGCATCATCCAACTCTACACACACACACACCCCCTAGATTGGGAAACTGGTCCCATTATCCCCAATCGGACCCGCTATACCAAACGGACAAGGAGCTGCCAACCAAGTTCCGGACCGGGTGGGTATCCCCCTTGTTGTCGACCCGATTTTTGGGGCTTAAACACGTTGTTAAACAGGTATTGACAAAAGGAGCCTATGAGTTGGTCGACTATGATGGAATTCCACTGTCACAACCCCGAAACGGGTTGTATCTTAAGTGTTACTAAACTTGATTAAGTGTAGTAATCTCTTTATAGATATGCTTTTGTTACATTTTTGTTTTCTTTAAGAGTTTTCATTTTGGTTAGGTAATCCACTTTGCATTTGTTGTAGATGTCAGGCTTTTTGGAAACGTTCGTTGGGTACGCTGACAGAGCTAGTCGTAGTACGTGGAACCTATCTTCTGCATCTTGGGCCATTTTTGCTCCAAGCGACAATTTAGTGAGTTTCAGGGGGATATGTATTGGTCGATCAATGAACAACATCGCTGAGTATAGCGCGTTGATTAAAATTCTCTCTGATGCCATTTCGCATGGCATATGCCAACTTGTCATCATGCTAGATTCGCAACTCGTCATTCTAAAACTTACTGGTGTCTATTCCATTCGGAACCCAGCTATTTATCGTATGTTCCTAAGAGTCATGATTTTGGAAAGACAGTTTGATTCCATTCAATATCAACACATTTCCAGAAACAACAACACATTAACTGATTCATTAGAAAATTATGTGTTTGATAGACATTTGCAACATTTGTAAAGAAAGCATTCTACATTAACGTTTGCATCAAGATTGCATAACTTAACCAACATAAAACTCCAAAAACCAAAAATATATAACTATTTATATTTTTTACAAAATGTTGTGTCCAAGACAAAATCGGTCATACGACCCAAAAACTCAAAAATGCAGAAAAGCATCCTAGACTAATGGTGTTGGTGATAACATGTCACTGCCTGTGCGATCATACACAAGAGCCTAGTCCAACGACTCGGCACGCCAGTAGTATGGTGTTGTAACCTCAGAGGTAACTCGTTGGTCCTCACATCCTAAATACCAAGAGTGAGACCCTCGATCTGATCCTGCAACACTGCCAGTGTCTCCGCTATGTACAAATCACGAAGGACAACCCTCCCTACAGCCTCTCCTACTGGAACGTCAGCTGCCGCCCTTGGGCGTGCTGTTGGCCACACTCGCCCAACATATGCATAAATATACAAGTTTGATTAGTCTTGATAGAATTTGAAAACACCAAAACATTATAAAACTGATAAACAATGACATGGTCAAATCATTTTACCCATAACACTCCACTGCTCGCCAGTCGGTAACGCCAAATCTGGGTTGCCTCGGAAATCCATCCCAACGTATGGATACTCCGTGAAGACCATCTCCTGATGGTCGAACCACTCAAAGAAGGCATCAAAGAAAAAAATCTATGATTTACCAACATGTCTGGCCATGAGATCAACCCACCTCTGCATCCGTGGTTCCCTCGGTACTAGCAACCCTAGCGAAAGGTATTGAGGATGCATCAGCGGAATCCTCTCCAAAGAAAAAGCAGTCAAGATGGAACCGTAGCCGAAATTCTTGGATATTTCATTCTTTACCTTGGAGAGCTGTTCTTTTATGACTGGAAGTACCGCCTCACACCAGTTGAATACATTTGGTTCTAGGCATTCCAGGGTGTACTGCATGTAAGTTCTGTTTTCCAAATGAAGAGTCGCGCTACCAGCCAATCTAGCAAAGGTGAAGAAAATGGTCCTCAAGGACCGATCAGTGACATCCCAGATATTGATCTTTCCATCTCTACTGGGCTGAGATCCATCTCTACATAAATGGCGAATATAATCTCTCACAGATTCACCCCCACGGGCGGATCCTAACAGTGATAGGGGGGCACCACGTCTCGATAACCCCATCAGAAAGTAGATATCCTCGACTGTCAATGGAATGGATTTGCCTCTAATCTAGAATACCTGGTTGATCGGATCCCAAGCATCGAGGAAATACTGCAACAAACTGATTTGTTGCCTCATGCTGGATATGCGGAAGAATTTGAGCAAACCACAGTTTCGTAATGCAGTAACTGTGCCCTGATCATGTAAGGAAATCATGTCCTCTTCTTCATGTTCGTGTTCATGCCATGTGATGACCATCTTGATCTGACAAATATCTGAAACACAGACAAAATATGAATTAGGATCCTGATTTGAGCAAAAATAGGCAAAAATTTCATGAAAAATTACTGTCTAAAGTTTCCCTTCTGCGCCCATCACACCCTGCCTTTGAGCAAGGTGAGATGTATACTGACTGGCTAGTGCACAACTCAGTATGCATTACACCTTTTGATGTAGGCCAGGTGGGATGGATGGAGAATGAATTCTTCATACCCTAAGGGGCCAGAAAAAGGGAAAAACTTGCTGAAAATCAAGAAAGGGTGGAATGAAAATGAAGAGCTCAAGGTTAGCTCCTACCTGGTCTTGACGGTGTGGAGAATAGTCCACTGGATCTCCTAAAATCAGCTGGTGAAATTTGAGGGGGAAAACCACTCCAGAGCTTCAAAATCCCAAATTCGAAACGAAATGGTTAAAATGAAGGGTAAAACTACTTTTTATGTAACTATTCACGTACTTCAAGTAAAATGTTAGTTTTTAATTCATTATTCGGGCATATATATGTATTTCTAATCAATTTGATGGAGTAATTGAGCAGGTTGTATGACCGACGAAAGAATCTAACGTGTTAAATGGTGAATTGAACATATTTGACTACTGTTATGAGTAATGTTTCCGCAAAGTTCAAGCTCATTAAAAAATAAACCCACTAATGAGAAATGTTTCCGCAAAGTTCAAGCTCGTTAAAAAATAAACCCACTACTAAGCATACATTAAACGCAAGGTTCAGGCTCATTAGAAAATAAACCCTCCTTCAGTAAACAACCTCTGTGATTGCCATGCTATCAGCCTTTTGAGCCTTGGTTGTGTTCCTACCATCACCTCCATTGTTTTGGCCGATCATATGCTTCCACTTGATCGTTACCTTTTTTAGGAACAACTGCGACGAGTGATTCTGTTAGCCACCCTCTTCAGACCGCCATTTTTGAGAAGTTCCAAACTTACCTGGAACCAGTTGCTACCTGAAAACACCACTCATTCCTAAAAAACAAGTCTATTTTAAGCTCTTTTTAGACTCGTTAAAAATACAAATATTGCCGAGCTATTGACCTTTCTAGCTCGTTAAAGTAAGGGAAGCGCCATCCCTCCTGTACATTTTAATCTTTTGAACCTGAGGGATTATCCCAAAAAAGATCGAGCGCTTGTCTTTTTCGGCTTGCCAAAGCGATCAAAAAGTCATCCCTTTCATATTATTTTAATCTTTCTTCGGACTTAAGGGATTATGCTACGAAAAAGAACTATTAGAGTTTCCTTTTCATCCCTTTTCAAACTCTCTAAACATGAAAAGGACCGATTTATCTTTGTATTTAAACTCATTAAAACAATAGCGACAAACTTGTCCACCCAGACAAGAACGAGTTTCACTGTTGCTAGGCTCGCTAAAACATAGTGACAGGTTTACCCGAAGGGAAAATTATAGAACAAGCATATGTTATCCTCCTCAAGCTTGATAAAAATAAAGAGGTGCTGGTCATCAATGATTGGGGAAAAATAGAAGAAATCTTGAAGAACTTTATTGGTAGCAGGTCACTCTTGAACATGACACTTTCACTCCATCGCCATGATTGAGTCGGGTTGGGTTATTTTGTTCATCGGTCATATCACCATTGGTCCTCCATACCATCCATTTTTGGGGTTAACGCTACCAATCCATCTAAGTGTCACCAATATATCCAAGAGAAGTCATTCAAAGAATTCACCATCCAGTTAATGCCTCATCCACTGCAATACCTTCACCCTCCATTTTTCATGACCGCCATTTCTAAACCTTGTATCATCAGATCGTTTTCACCTCCAGAAAATCATTTGCTTTCATTTCATGTCATTGATGTGGGATACATTAAGGCCCTTCTATGACAGGTCACTTCTTGTCGACATCAGCTCATTATCCAAGAAGTTGACTTAGAAACAACCCTTTCAGTACTTTGAATCTTGCATGCCTCAATGGCAAGTTTCTCACTTCCGGCAACAGGTTTACATCAATGGCCTTTGATCGAAAGATTTTGCATGGTGTTCGACATCGAGTCATATATTCACACCACGTGAATTGTACTATAGTACCTTGAGGGTCATCATCATCATTGGTGATTCCTCTCACATCTGTTAATGGCTTACATTATTGGCTAGTAATCAGGCGATGTCTTTCCATGTTCGACTTCAGAACATCTTTTCACATGGATTGACTTGTACATCGAGTGAAGATTAAATGAGTTTGAAGACCCCGAATCTAGTTTCATCCATCTGGGTTGTGACATATTCAGGAATATAAAAACATCAAATGTACACAAAAGCTGCACAGATGATCATCTAAGCTAAGGGATGATGACTCTACATATAAAGAATCACCAGTGTGCAATAGCAGACGATTATCTGTCCTATGTACATGAAAATGAATTTATAAAGCTGAGCATGGGAATGCTCGCCTCAGCTAGATCATGAAAATAATATGATGATGATGTATTGTATTGTATCTTATACCAGTCACCTTCCAGTTTGAATACCTCAGATCCTCATGATAAAACATTTCACCCGACATCAAAATATTTACAACTTCATGCTTTAGGGGGCAACTGTTATAGACATATTTGGGCACTGCAACCCCAATCATATATGTCGATAAACCAAGGGCTCTTTAACCCCTAAAAGTGTTTTTTTATACCCTAAAGGATCATAGTCAACTGATTACATCATTCCCCAGAAGTTCCACCTGAAAAACCACTCAGAACTGGCCAAAACAGGACCATACTGAATGCTCCACTATCAGGGTGTGATGCATACTGACTGCTACACTAGCCAAGTGTGATGCATACTAAAGAAGGCTTCTATGGGGTTTGATGAGCGAGAATGGACAAATGTCTAAGACAGTTTGCTAAGTGGATGCTCAAAGAATCTTCTAGAAACTTCTCTTATGACACTTGCCTCTCTGAATTCGTCTAGGGATGAGTAAGAGATCAATGAAATCTCCAAGTGGAACCAAGAACTACAAGTGGAATGACACTAATAAAAAACCCAGAGATGACTCACACCTTTGAAAACATCTATAAATGGATCCCTCATCTGAGAGATCTAGAGGTTGGAATGTTGTAATTTGTAAAGAAGTGCTATTAGTTTGTCTTTGAGAAGGAGCATTGTATTGTTGGGTGATCTTGTTTTTCATGAGGTGAAGAGGGCTTTCATGCTGGGAGGATGATGCTGGATCAGATAGCTGGGTTGTAATTCTCCCTTCTACTTCTAATAAAGTTCTTTGAGTTTTCCTCCATACAATCGTGTATTTGTGAATCTTGTTGTTTGTGAATGCAATTGTATGTTAAATGTATTTATGATTATGCATTGTTTATGATATTATAGATCGAGATGATTTTATGGTGTTTTGTTACTTTGTCTCTACAGGTACTCTCTAAGTGGGACAAGTAGGAGAGGAGTTGCAAGCTCTATCAAGGGAGAGAGAAATCAAACAAGGAGCCAAGCGGAAGATCCAGGTTGGTCCCTTTGCTTCTCTCTTATCTATCATACATAAAGGAAATCACAAATTTCTTTGATTGGTTGTTTCTAAGATAGCTACCAATCTTAGTGGGACTAGCAGATCGAAAAGACACTAGTTTTCCCTATAACAATGGCTACCTTGGATACCACAATCACTGACTGTGCAACACTGTTTGATCAGGATATGGAGCTATTGACCACTCTGCAGGAGGATCCGAACCTAAAAACATTGAACACAGAGGTCAGGGAGATGTAGCGCCAATATGATGAGGTTAGGGCAACTGCGCACACCTTAGCACCAGCGCAATGCCTTGCCAAATTACATGAAGGAAAGCAGTTATTGGCATAGGTAGAGGAATCACATAATAAAGAGGCCTTGCTAAAGGCCAAGTTGCAGCCTTGGCTGGATGAGGCTTATCAGATCACACTTTCCATTCAAGATAAGCTTAAGGGACTGTAGTAGATGCAGTGAATGATGAGACTGGCAATAGAAGGACCAACTACTAAAAAATTTGTCAAGTAAGTTCGACAAGGAACGACATAGAGCGTTGCTGAAGTTGCAATAATCTAGGTGGAGTTGGGTGATCTTCGTAGTAAGATCGCAATGCCAACAGAGTGACGCAATGGCGAGTCACGATATTTGTGTTGGGGGTCTATTAGGATGGGGTCCCCTCGGTTAGTTTGGGGTTAAGATAGCCCAAATTTTGGTACAATTTTGTAAATAATGTAAAGTCTTAGCAATTTGTGGATAAGTTTTGAGTCGGTTTTTGAGATTCACCCATACAATGCCATGGTCCATGGACCATGGCATTGTATGAAAAAGTCTATAAATAGTGAGTCTTAGGGAAAGGAAGAGGTAACGAGTAGTAGAACTGAGATAAGGAATTGGGTTGATTCTAGAAGTTAGGGAAGGAAGGCTCTGCTTCCTGCGCTTAGATAGAGAAGGAAAGACTTTGCAGCTGAGTGCGTGGAGGCCTAGGAAGGGTCTGAATCTTAGTGCATGGACCCCTGTAGCTATGTGTGCAAGGAAGTTTTGAGTCTGTAATCTGTGAATTGAGATCAATAAAGACAAGTTTTTGCAGAATTATTGAGTATTTCTGTTCATGTCTATTTATGTTATATGTTGTTGATGAATGACTCATTTTATGAAATATTGATTGTATTCTACTTGATTCTCTTTAATAAGTCTTAATAATGTACACAATGCATGTTTAAATACATTCGCGAAGACTCTAGTGATTCCTCTTATGTTTATTAACAACTTAAGTAGATCTGCGAGAACACCAATTTAGGATTGATTTCTAATGCATGTAAGTAGGTAATTTAACTGTTAAAGGTCTGCAAGGATTGATCATAGACCTTCGCGAGGGTCTAAAGGTTATTTTAATAGAGTTATAGTAACATGCCCTAAGAGTTTATCAATCTGCGTGAAGGTAGATCCAAGGCACTGGAAGACATCACACTAGTCTCTGGATGCAGAAACTTGGTTCTTGCATCCCCCCATATTGCTTCGGGTGAGATTGCAGCCTGCGCTACGCAGGTTGTTTCCGAAAGGGCCAATAGTGTAGGGATTTTTTGGTTGGCGCAACTAATTCTAAACCTGGGTCAGGACCCCCTAAGCCAAAAAAGCCCAAGTTGAGTGCTTCATACTTTGTGGTGTTATTCGTGCACTTGAATTCCAAGAGGCTAGAGATCATATGTTTTCTCTGCAGTAGGTCTATTAAAATGCACCCATCTCCAGAGCCTTCCTATGTCTTGGATCCATCAAAGTACATAGTCCACATATCATATGTATGGGGACTACCAACTGCACTAGTACTAGTACTAGTACTACTACTACTAATTGTGTAGAGTTCATTATTGCCACTTGGACATGGAAGGAGATCCAAATATGTGTCTGGTGGAACTGGGAATGGCTCTGCAAGATAACACCCCAGTTGTGTTTCGAGAAAATAATTACCAAATAATAGTTTTGCAAAATCCATTGGCTCATTATGTTCATTCAAGGGAGTCACTGTGTGCTTCATGTATCTCTCTGATTCTACCCAGATTTGATTGTTCCTGCCCTTGTACAAAAGCCATAGGTGTGACCAGTATGTGGCAAAGTATCCTTGAATCTTTCTTGACCAATATCTACTCAGTAACACTCCGTATGCTTCTAGAATGTCCACAATTACTATGTTAATACATTGGTGAACTTCTCTGCCAGATGATAGCCAGATGATGACATCCTTGAGTTCACCAATTTCCTAGACATGAGTTCTATCGAGTTTAATAATCTATACATTTGTCTTTTATGATTTAGTATTGATCTTCTTGGCCACATATAGTGGCATGACATTCACTAATGCACCTGAACCAATCAAGCAATTGTGTACATTGAAATTGAATATTTTGAATGTTAACAAGAACGACATGTAAAGTGTGTTTACATCCATTGTGAGTGCATTAAGTACAAATGCGAGACCGTCATGAGACTTACTAGATCCCTTGTTCAAAGAGGTGGCATTACCTGAGGATTTTTTCCCAAGTTTTTGTAGAAGGATGTCTTGCTAGCTTATGATATTTGTAAGTTTGAACATGGAAATGTTTGCACAAACCTTCTTCATATAGTGTATAATGTTTTAATCCATGGCGGGTAGACTAATTGAGGTGTCCGAGGAAGGAACTTGGTTTGTGGTTTGTGGAGATTTTGTCCTTATTGTTGTCGGAAACAATTTTCGTTGAGACTGCTTTCCTGGACTTGCTCTGAGTGTCTTGTGTTGAGTTAGCCAGAGGATTAAGTTTCCTTAACATATTTTCTTTGAACTTTTGTTTTGGAACCTCAATCATAGTGGTTGGCCCTTATCTTCTTAAGTTGTATCAGTTTCTCTATTTCTGGGTTGGATCATCACTCAGAGGCTGCTTATCGACAATATTATTTTTGGCTACGAGAACATAATGATACATGTTCACTGCATGCCCAATGCTTGGAGCTTCATCAGCTGCAACAACTTCTTCCTTCTCTTCATCAGGCTCAACCTGCTCCTCAACCATGACTGAGTCAACAAACTGTGCAACCATTTAGCTCATGAGTTTTTTCCTTTGTGGGCATGTCTTCTCTGAATGAATCTTGTTATGAAACATGCAATATGAATCTATGCCAATTTTTTTCAATATTCAAGACAACATTGGAATTATGCACAAATTTTGCTGGTTGATTTCTGTTGTTTTTGGAAGTTGAATTCCTTCTAAGCATGAAATTGGGAGGCTTGCTTCTCACGATAGTCTCTCTTTTCCTTTGTTTGAGTTCATCCATTTCATTGGTTGGGGACTTGACGCGATGAGTCAGACTTCCAATATCATTCAATTCTTTCTCCTTAGCCTTGCTCACGGAGGCATGAGGCCTCTTACCCATGTCCTTGGAGTCCTTTGTTGATTCATCATCTGTGATGACTCCAATGGCGTGCAAGTCCTTCTCAACAACAATAGCCTCTTTGTAGTTTTCTTTTAATGTATGTCTCGTGGTTTTCTTTACAAACTGCACAATATTTGTTGGCAAGGCAGAAGTGTAATAATCTATGGTGATGGAGTCATGAAGCTTGTGTTGTTAGAAAACATGTTCAAGATGTGATTGAACCTCTAATTGAAATCTTTAACTTCTTCTTTATGATCCTTCTTTAGATTACTCAACTCCTTTAATAACATGGCAAGGGTCTTGTCTTCAACAAAATTTTCAAGAAAATTCTTTTTGAATCACCTCTAATTCTCGATGCAGTTCAGAGGAAGGTTGTGGTACCATACAACTGCTCTACCATCCAAGGTACATGGAAATGTTTTGCATGAAACATCATCGTAATGTACCTCAAGTGTTTGTAGATCCAAGTAAAAGTTGTCTAAGTTATCTTCAGCCTTGTCTCTCTTGTCAGGGCCATACTTTGTCAAGAGATTCTTCGTGTGCCTCAAAATCTTGTGCAGGACACCAGGAAGTACCAGTGGGCCCTAAGTCATCCAATCTAGATTTGGCTCTACCATGTCTTCCTCTTCATTTTCCTCCTCTTCCTTTTCTGAATCTGATGGTTCCTCTTCCTCTTCTTCTTCCTCTTCCTCTTCGTCAGTCCCGCCAAAAGTTGAACCCAAGAGTAAGGGGTTGCCTCCATTACCTCCTTAAAAGAGTGGAGACTCTTCTTCACTTTCCAAATCATCTACTAATTATTCAAGAGTGGTCAGGACCACTTGTTCAACGGATGAGACTACTATTCTTGTGGGGGTGGTATTGTTCTTATTTTGAGAATATGGAAGACTAATTACTCTCGTAATCAATCCAACAAATTTTGCAAACTGATGAGTGATGGGGTAGATGACCCTGTTAGCACTCAGGTTGTTCCCCAAAGTTGTAAGAAAGGGAATACGGCCGAGGTAACCACAGACCAATCTTCTAGATATAGATTCTAGCCAATCTATGTCCAGAGAGGGCTCTCTCTTTATGATTTAGCTTTGTTTTGATATGTGTTAGGCTAGTTATGAAATACAAGGGTTTTGTTTAGGTTTTGGATGGTGAGATTCAATAGAATAGTGAGGTAGAACTGAATAGTTCTTAGTCCATTGGACATGACGGAGTCAAATAAGGATGGCTTTCTGGATTTGGTTTCTCAACAGAGGATGGTATCACAGAGCAAGGTAATCAAACATGGAAAAATTCATAGGCTGGAATCAGATGGAATGGAGTCAATGGGTGAAGGGCAATTAAGAATCTTTCATCAGGTTGACAGAGGGAAATGGCTGATTACTGTTAAGGAGCAATTAAGAATTCCTTAGCAAATAGTCAAAATGAGAGAATCAGGGGAAACATGAGCATTTAAGAATTCACTATTTATACTAATTCTGAAGAAAACATAGACAATAATAAAGATTGAAGATAGAGTGCAGTTAAGTAAATTCTAAATTATTCCTTTTCTCTACTATTGAGATCATGAAACATAGGTGAAATAATAAACGTAGAAACTGTAAAACACAAGTTAGAAGGGACTTATTGATCCATAAAATGATTCAAGAATTCTGTAACAGGTCCTTAGCATCAATTCCTTATCCAGTGAGCTTGACAACAATGGTTCCAACAACCTTTTATTCCAAAAATTTCAGTATTACAGTCAAAACTATGAACATCCACCAACCCCAAATACTTCGTTTGGGGGGGTATTTATACAAAATATCAAAATATCTTACAAAATATCTGAAGGAGATAATATCTAGTGATGATTAATGCTTCTTTTACAAAAGATAGAGATGAATAGTCTTGGAAACAGGGAAACAATAAATTGACGCTGTGCTGGCCGCTCCCTCTTTATTGAATGTACCAGAGGTAGGTTCTGTAAGTCAGTTTACAGCTGTCCTCCACTGATATTCTGCGCTGGCTGCTCCGTCATTGCCTGGATATTCCTTAGCCCTGATCTGATATACTTTGACCGATATGACTCTCATTTATTTCTGTCTTCCACATTATGGTAAATGGTCTAAAATTTTCAATTCACCAAGGTACCAAAGATAAGTTTATAGAATTTCTAACATACTTTGCCACCACTCCGGTCCTGGTAATTTATGTCTCTGAAGCTTCCTTAAAGTTTCATCAGTCTCTGTGTATCTGAAGAAATTAGGTGGGATGGTGAACAGATGCTTCACCTCGTGCTCAATGTAGAATAAATTTTCCAGGCTGTCGTAGATGGCCTAGCCAGATGAGAGTGCTTTTTCTCCTGAAGCACTCGTTGATGAAGTGATTTGATCAACAATATATTTATTCAATTTGTGTACATAGTCTTTGTGTTTCATCAGACAACCATTACTTCCCAAAGGACTTGGCAAACCTTTTTTATGCAAGACAGTAAAATTTTCTGTGAAAGAATTAATCTCTACCTGCATGTCCTGGCATCTCCTTTCCAAATTTTGCATTAGAGTTCTCATGGTTAGAACTCTCTTGATTTCTAGAATGGTTCCTATTCTGTCTCTGATTTCTAGTGCTTCTAGCTCTTCGCTGGTCTTGTTGTTCAAAAAATGTATCAGCTGGTTAGCTTGTTCAGGAATCTGTCCCAATAAAGCTCTTGTTTCTTGAATCTACACTTGGGTTGCTCTTATCAAGTCAATCTGCTCATAAATGACTTGGATAGACCTCCACACATTACTAAGGGATTGATTGATGTTGGTCCACAAAATTCCTCTGATTTCTGCTAGAGGTTTATCCAGAGAGAGATCCTTTTCTAATGCTCTCACTTTGTTCTCTAATGTTTTGACCTCCCTTGTTTTCTCTGCCACATTCATCTTGGATTTATCATAATTCTTTTCCACCTTTGCCAATTGCTCCTTCACTAGTTTCAATTCTGACACTTGTAGTTTTAATTCTTCCATGGCTCTTATCAGTTCCTCTGTACTCATATTGGTACTACTGCCTGGTGCTGCTACTGTTGCTGATGTACCTGTGATGACCTCTGCTGTTGATGCCGGGACAGTGGGAGGTAATGCTGTTATAAGTGTGGAGGGGGCAGTAGTGACTGCAGGGATTTCTTCAGGTGGTTGGGAGGTCAACTCTCCCTGCTTTTCCTTTAGCACTTTTTCCAGTGCCTGCTCAGTATCAGTTAATCTTTCATTGAGTTTCATAAGCAGGTCCATCATATCCTCTTCGGATTTCTGTTGTACAACTTCTGTAGTCTGTGGGTGCATGGAAGGAGGCAGTTTCAGCTATTTTCTTAGGGCAGCAATGTCCTCTTCCTTTTTCTTCATCAGTGCCTTTATGCCTTTGGCATCTTTGGGATCATGTCCCAGTTCAATGATAATTTCCTCCAAGGATTTGATCCTATTGTCCTTTGCTAGAGAAGAAGCTTTCTCTAAATCTAACTGAGCAGAGGTATTATTCAAGGAGTCTTGTAATTTATGAGCTAACATAGCTTTATCAGCCAGTGTGGAGTATACCATTTCTCCAGTCTGTTTATGAAGCTCAATCTGGTCCAAGGGATGAATATCCTTGGCTAAGACCTCCAGATTTGTCCTGATGTAGTCAGCTGCTGATTGTGGTTGTTGCACCTTGGGCTTAAAGTAACTCATTATCATCTTTCCTTCTTTTATGTCATATGTTGACATTAATCTTTGCTATTTTGTGGGGGCCATCTTAAGATACTGGTTGTAAATTTGAAGCCTTAGTGGATCATTCTTGGCCTTTATCTCAGTGAATGTCCTTTTAATGTCCGAGGCCTATTTGCTTTGTGGCCTAGTGGATGAAACTTCCACACTCTGCTGCCTTTCTAGCTCTTGCCTGTGTGAGCTAGTTGATGTCTCTATCACTGGGGAAGTCTGCTGGGTGGTTACCCGCTCACCTCTTAGACTGTCAGTGGTTTCCTCAATAATTTCATCCTCTGATAGAGGATTCAATCTTTGCCTCTTTGCACTCGGCTGTTCTGTAGGTCCACTGATAGGTGTGGCCTCTTCTATGTCTCTCTTCTTGCTTCTTTCCTCATTTAGAGGGGTTTGTAATGCTAGAATTTCCGGTGTTGTAGATTTGGCAGGAGGAATTTGTACTTGTTCCTGCTCTTTGGACCCCCCTGACTGATCGGTCATGATTTGATGTTCTGTTGTTTCCACCTCTTTGCCCTTTGAGGTCCTTGTGACTGATGCACTGGTTCTTAGTACAGGCTGCTGAGAAGTTCTAGCAGAGGATGTTCCAACTCCTATTTGTTGAGGCCACTTGAAAGATACATGTCCAAAAGAGTCCAGGTCAAGCATTTTTCAAGATTTTTCATAGCTTTTTCCATCTTTTCTTGCTCATTAATTTCTTCAATTAAGGTCCCTTCTATCCATTCATCCTAATTTGCATATTGTTCTATTTCTGGGATGCTATGATGAACATAAACTGATAACCTGTTTTTTACTCTTCTGTCACTTATAAAACTATTTGGGTCATATGGTACCCACTCAAAACTCTTCTTGAATTTAAGGTGGTTTTCTAATATGTTCTCAGCATCTTTCCATGCATCCCTAGAATGGATGACATAAGGGCCCAACTGGTTTTTGATTCTCAGCTGTGCCTTCTTCTTTACATTACAAAAGTGGGTTAAGTCTGAACAGATGAGCTGCCTGAAATATTCTAATGCAAATAGCCTCATAGGCACATACCTAGGCAACTTGAATGGGCATAATTCACATCCATATATTCTAATTTTAGTGTGATTCTGGTAGAGGTACCAGTCACCTATCCTGTCCTGTTTGGACAACTGTAAAATTTTCCTCAGATCACCATAAATTCTAGGAGGAGGAGCTCCTATAAACAGAGTAGAGGCTGGGTGTACAAAAAAATCAATGAATTCACTATAGGTATAAGGGGAGTCATAGTTATGGAAGACTGAGCTCCAAAAAATCACAGACCTCCGATTCCCTTTGAGTCTAATTTCTTGATGGGAAATGGGAAATTGTCTGGGTGATAATATAACAACAGATGGTATATGCAAGATGTATATTTAAACACTCCTTCCCTTTCAAAATTCATGAATTGAGTATGGATTTTGTCAGCAATGAAAGTGGCATAGTCATACTTGATAGCAGGGGGCTGTCTTGGAGTAAAGATAGATAATAGAACCAGGGTGATATCATCCACATATTCATTGGACCTAAATTCCAAGATGAAGGATATCATGTCAAGAATGAGTTTTCCAATCTCAGTGAACCAAACATGTAAATAGGGAGGTGGGCCTTGGGGTTGACAGTTTGGTTTCATGAACATCTGGGAAATACGAGTTAATTCTGAGCTGGGCAATTGAGAGGCCTTTTCAAGCAAAAATCCCATGGAAAGATGAGCGAGGGGTTTAGTGGAATGGAAATGTATCATCTCATTGATGGATTCAACAGTTATGTAAAAAAGGACAGTGTTGGAAGGAGACATAACAACTCTATGAACAGGGTCATAATTGGCACAGCACTGGTGAATGATGTCTGGGAAGACATGGACTGAGGGTAGGAAATACATGGGAAGGTTTGATTCCCACAGTCCAAAAATGTCAGAGTTGCTTAAATAGCTATCCCTTATCTGGTAGAAGGTCTGAAGATGATTCTCGTCACTAGATGGGTCTTTTATTTGGAAATCTCTGTCAGCTAAAGACAAATAATTCAGGTCCTTATGGGGTGCGTTGAGGGGCGCGACGTTCAGGGCTACGGGAGCTTCCATGTTTGGTTCTTGTGTTTTCAAACCAGAATTTCAGGCTTCTGTGGAAAAATGGGAAAAACGACTGTTTTGGGTGTCCTGGTATGATCGCTACGGATTGACTTTACTTGAATTTGGCTCTTTTGAGTAGAATTCACAAAGAAAAAATGAAACTACCAATTCGGGAGGTGAACTGGGGTAAATACCTATTTTTAAAGGCGAACCATGTAATTCGCAGGTTGCAGGGTGAGCTGCAGAGTAGGATTCTGGAGTTTTTTTTGCGGGTGGCGGACTGGACATGATTTGCAATCAATCGGACGTATCTTGCATGAAAACAATGCGCAAAAAAAATGGACGAAAATGACATTTTATTGTGGTTTTAACAAAATTTTGGCTTTGGTGGGACTTTTTGGCGTTTATTGTGCAATTGACGTCACAGAAATGTGACATTTTGTTGTGAAGCAGAGGGTACGGGATGGTGACGTGGGGAGATGACGTCAGCGAGGAGACAACGGGATGGCAGTAAGCGGTTTTGGCCCACTTATTGGCTAAAGTGGTTTCGGACGGGGGGGCCACGAGCAGCGTGGGCAATCGACACGCGTCCACAATATGGGCGTGATACCGCTAGTTCCCTGGACGTTAAAGTGCAATGGCGGAGTGGGTTGCGATACAGATCGTGACCGTCAGATCTGGGGCCATTGATCTGATGGTTGATGCTCAGCAGAAGTGACAGAGGGTTACGGTGCGGGGGGCCCATGTATTTAAACAAGGTTTTAATGTTTTTCGGGCGCAATATGATTGGTTTGCGGGGTTTACGTTAGGTTATTAATTAACCCTTTGGATGACGCGGCGGGTTATTAATAAATCCCGAATGGATCTATTAATCCCCTTATTTATGTTAAGACTATGGTCGTATTTCGACCGGGGCGGGATATTATATATTGCGGGGTTTTGTGTTATACATACATAATATGGGTAGGGGAACCTTTACAAGGGATTTAACATAATAATGTTAACAGTTAATATGAATTTATGAAATAAACAACGCTAAGTATAATGTTAGAAATTTAACACTCAACACTTAGGCATGACCGAGGTTTACACGAGAAATGTGGCCACTTTTCCTTAGTAAAAATAGAGTTTGACTTGGGAAATTTATGAAATGAGATGGAGTGAGTGACTGTAAGGATATTAAGCAGATCTTAATACCTGGGGGGGATTAGTAAGTGATTTTTAGGAAAATGATGGAGCGGAGTTAGTCATGCTTTGCTTGACCTAGATGTAGAAACCTGCCATGATACTTGTGATAATAATAAGATGAATAATTTTGAGAAACAAAACCTATCACAAGTTTCTTTTAGCAACACCAAAAATGCTTACCCAGCCTACTGTACCTAACATTTTTTTTTTCTTCTTGTTTTGGTGCACTTGGGCTGGCAAACCCTGATCAATTTTCTTTTGTTTACATGATAAGCCTATCTAGATCTGAACTTATTTCTTCCAAGGGCTCAGATTAAACTGTTGAGCTCATTTGCTTCTCTACCTATCTACTTATCTGCCAAGTTTAAACAGTTTGGACAGATTTTATTCTCTATCACTAAAGCAAGAAAATTCAGACATGAACTAGCCAAGGTTGAGCTATTTGGCCATTCATCAACTACAGCATAAAGTTCAACAAACTGCACATGATACTTTATTTACAAAAAGTGAAGCAGTAGTGGCATTTGGACTTGCACACTTTCCTAGTCCTTTTTATTTGGGGTTCATTTCTTTCATTTTTTCTTTTGACCATTTATCTTTTCACCCTTTGATTTTTCTTTTAGGGTATGCCCTCTTTTCATTTTTAAAATTTTTCTGATTCTTCAAGAATATGGAAAACCTTTGCAACAAGAAAAAGTATGTACATATTGCAGAGCTAATCAAGTCAATCATGATATATGACACCTATTGGTATAGGAGCATAACAGACCCGAAGTTGATCATACGGGATTTCATGTTCAATTTTGGGGTGGGAAGAGTCACCACCTTCAAAAGTACAAGTAGGGGAGATAGAATGAACATTGTTTCCTTGACCAGAAGATGGATTAGTGGGGTCGATAGATCTATCAGCTATAAAATATTGTCGACCCTCCTTCTAGTGATAGAAATTTTGACGGTGCTGGACCCGCCAACATTCAGGGGATCTCCTTGATATGAAGTCCAAATTAGACCTCACATAGTTTGGTGTAGGAGTCCCATCTAGTATAAAGGCCCAGTTGCCAAATCCTTAAAGATTTTCCTTGACTCTAACTGTCAACACAAGAAAGTGATGCAATGGTATCTTCGAAAAGAAAGGGGGGTGTGCTTGGTAAGTGTGAACTACAATTGTGCAACATTCTTCTACTGCAAGAGGGGAGAGAAAAGTGAGCCTCTAAGTGAGAGGTAATAGTACCGCCCAGGAAGAGACACACATGAACCAAAAGGAACTGTCCAACATCTAATGGAATAGTCCACAATGGATGCGACAAGGAAATATCTTTCTAGTATCCCGCGGAATAGTCCATAAGGATGAGACAATAACAGCAACCATTACAACACATTCTCAGTAAGACAAGCACTAAAATAATCGAAATAGTTCAATTATCTTAGTACATGTGAAAGCAAACATCATATACAAATGTCCACAAAATAGTCTTACAAACATTCATAGTTCATGCATGAAGAACTTGCTAGCTTGAAAAGGCTTGTGTTATTAAGAAAAAGTTCCAAGACACATATTTACATTGTACATCACTAGCCCTAGTAGTGGGACATTGGAGCCACTCCTTTCTCCTTAAAGAACTAGCTAATCTCTCTAATGCCTTGCAGGAGGAGCCAAGGTGAAAATTCCCTTGCTCATACAAAGAGGGGTATATATAAGCAAGGGGTGATGCATCCCCCTTGTGACTCTTTGACTACCCTCATGGCTGTTCAATTTCTTATGACTTTTCAACTTACATGATTCTTCATATTAATGTGTGCCCTTTGGACTTCCACTTTAAGATACATTTGATTACAATAACATGGTCCACAATAGTGATGTGGCATATGACATATCATGACACAACTTGACATGACACTACTGACATGGACTAGCTTGATGATGTGGAAATGTCAAGTAAATGTTGTTTTTTAGTGTCGGATATGTTGTTGGATATGATTTCTCTTCTCCTCCACATAGCTTGATGATGCGGGGTATTCAATGATCTTCAGTCTAGGGAGGTGGTTGAAAATTTGTGTTCCTTTGATTTCTCTTGATAGGTCCACTCGTAAGTTCAACTACAAGTGAGCCTTTAGGCATTATTCCCTCCTTCTTCTCCTTATTCATCATCTTGCCATGACTTGATAGTGTACATGTTCCTGCAATTCACTCTTGATGGGATGACGTCAATTCGAAAACTCCCTAGTCTAAGATGATGCATTGTTATCCATTAACTAAGTATGGGACAAGTCATAGACTAGGAGAAAGGGCTTAGTAACTGTGTAGTTCCAACTGGTAGGGAGAGAGATTGATCACTGAGACTACGTAGAGTGTAGCTCAGGCTTGAATGAGGAACTTTTCTGCACAGTCCTCACTAAGGAAAAAAATTGCACAGTGCCCACTGAGGGTCATAATTTCTCAGTTCAATCAGGGAGTGGCTATTGGGGGATGAGGCCATGGGAATAAAGTACTATGTAGTTCAATCAGGCAGTGCTTGCTGCTTGATGAGGCTATGGGAGGACATTATTGCATAATTTTAAGAGGCAAGGGGGACTGGGAAATAGAGAGGCCTGAAGGGAATGTATGTGTCGTTTCTGGGGGTAGTGAGCTCCAGCTGAGGGAAGGGAATTGGAGGAAGAATCTGTGCAATTTTGTAGGCCAAGTGAGGTTGGAATCTCTACAAATTGCACAATTCCAATAAGAAAGAGAAAATGTTGAGGGCTGAAGGTGCGAAGTGCGTAGTTCAAGGAATATTGAGAGGCACAACTGCCAATTCTGGAGGTCGAGGGAGGCTATTGGACTATGGATTTGCACAGAACCACAAACCCAAAGGAAAATGACTGCACACTAGGCAGTTCTAGGTAGCAAGGTCATAGCAATGAGGGCTGAGACTACAGTGCGTAGCTCTGTTAGGGCCTGGTGAAGCTAAGTTTCCTATTAGGGAAGATTTTACGAACTTGACTCATGATCACACACTTATCATACTTTGATGATACGACCACATAGATCACCAGAACAAACAAACAAAGCATTCCCCTTTGTTTAATTGTCTCATGATAAGATGCAACAAGTGTGACACTTAAGATAGACTTTGGGATGACCGTGACGACACTTGTGCGACAACATTCAAGACTTTGTGTATGAGTGCGATAGATGTTTACATGGTTAGGAAAAATCATTTACACAAAAACCGACCTTCGATACCACTAAAAAAGGATCACAAACATTACATAACAATCAAACACGTGAAAAGACAACAAGTAATCCAACAAGAAAAAGGGCCAAAGAACTTCAAGAAAGCTAATGGGTGTGCTTGAGTGTTTACAACAATCAAGGAAAAGACCAAGGCAAGCTTTGAAATTTGAGTGTAAGACAAAATTTTGGAGGGTGTTGTAGCAACTACAACAGGTTGGAATGCAGTGTATACCCTTTTATCTTACACTTTTCCATCCTCTGAATTCCTTATATTATATTTATTTATTGGTCAAGTTGGTTGGGATGTGGTTGGTCCTATTTGTGTTAATGATGCTGATGAAATTGGATCATAAGTTGAATACTTTTGCGATCTTTAAGTTGACTAGTTTTCAAGTTCAATTGAATTTTCTATTGGTTGTTTTTCTATGTAAATTAGAACCAAGTATTTTTGTGTTGGTTGTGTGGTTCACACTGTTACCTCCTTCCATTTTTTCCAACATTGTTTGTCGAGTTGGTTGACTATTGGACTCTCCATCAAGTTAACAGTCGATTGCTACCCCAAATCCTTAACTTGATGTTAGTTTGGTGGAGGATTATCATGTGGCGTGTGATCTCCACCATTTTATTTTTCAATATGTTCATTAGAGTGATGATATTCATCTTGTTAAGACTTCCTTAACTATGTTGATTATTCATCAGTCTACTATCTATCCTTATCTTTTTCTATGATTGGTAAAGCCTCATTTGACATGTTTGTTATGTTTATTTTTAGGGCTTATCCTTGGAGTTAAAATATAACTCATATGCAACCTGGGTTTTCTAGATAGGAGGTGATTCTATGGTCAAGACCATTGGTCCTAACTATCTAGTTCTTGGCCTTTAGGGGATTATATTGGATGGTTTCCTTGATTTTGGTTGAGTCCTAGTGACAGTCGATTCTTACTTTTCATCTCACCTTTTATATTTTTATTTTTGGATTTCATTTTTTTCTCTAACTCTACTTTATTCTTCATGGCTACAATTAGTTTTTCCTTTACACATACACTAGCTTCAACATAAGTTGGTCCAAAACATGATTTCACTATTCATATTCTTCGAGTTGACTCTCAGTGTTTTGACTTTTCATTCTATTTTGTCTCTTGCATGAACTACTCAAAAAATTCTTGAATATTGCACTTCATTCCTGGATCAACCAAATTAATTAACTAGAAATATCAAACAATTTCAATGAGGTTTGTGTCTGCTTCCTCCTACTCTAGCTTGACATGGGCCATCTCTTTCCTATTTCTAGTTGGTGGTTTCTTTGTTGATGAGCCAACTAGATTGTCAAGTTTATCTAAAAATGGTACCACACGTAGCATGACCTCATTCTCTTCATCCAATTCTACATTTTCCATGGTTAGAATCACTTCTATTTCCTCATTGAATACTACTTCTGAGATAGGGAATGCAATATCTGATCGCCTCTCTAATTATTCAAAGATTGCTTCATAAATTAGCTAGTAAGCTAAATTTTTAGGGGTTGACATTGTTTCATCTATATATCACAAATTGGTGTGGTCAAGGTAGAGTTGTATGTGTGCTAATTCGAGAAATTCCCAAAAAGTCCTCTAAGGCACCTTCTATCTGTTGGATACATTTTTTAGATTATGGACCCAATGATTGAATATTTCAAGAGGGGAAATTAAGTTAACCAATATTTGTGCATAGACAACAAGGCATTGTTAATTTTGGATCACCGAGACTTTTATTTTTTTGAAAATGATTTCTCCAACTAAGATCACTTGGCCCATTGATAATCATATAAAGTGGGATGTAAACCTTATTTTCTTGGCTTCATTTTGGTTCTCTCTATAGTTTTCTCTTATGATTTTAGCTAGGTGTCTTGCCCAGCTGAAAATTGTTCCCCCCTTAACAATCTGACCGATCAATTCTAGCATGGTGAGCTTAAAGTTAGATGCCTAACCTATTTTAGTTGCTTGTTCAGTCACTTTGTTGGTGATGAGACCCTTTGAGATTTTTGTGGGGAATGACCCCATCCATTTCTCTATCTAATATTGAAGGTTGTTTGCTTTTTGGTTTTCTCCCCTTCATGGGGAAGCCCATAATCCAATGAATTATCTCTGCTTTCAAGGGAAAAAATATCTCAATATATAGATATCCACTATTAAATTAACTATCGAGGAATTTTTTTACTTCCTCTTTCCATCCCCCAAAGTCATTAATCAAGGGTGATCCTAAGTAATGTTTGATTTGTACTTGATATAACAATTGGACTTCTATTCCCACTATTCCTACCCAATATGCGAACGTATTTTGATGCCTATCCCATGGGATCTTCTCCATTCTTGATTACTTTGTATTTTGCTATCAAATATCTAGCTCTTTCGCAATGACTTTGTCAAAATTTTGCCTTATATGGATTTCTACTAGGGTTTCACTTGTTCTCACTTACCTTTAATTTTCAACATCTATGTGGTTTATTTTTGGTTGGAAGTTAGATATAAATCTAGAATTGTAGATGTTAGGTGATTGAGCTCTTGTTCATCAGCATGGTCATTTGATTGCTCAGGAGTGAAAAGAAAAATGAAAAAGTCATATGTGTGCTTCCTTTTTATATATTTTTTTGGTGGGGGTGTGCAATAAATTGCTTGTAACACATCCCCTTCCTAAATCCCACCCAAATCATAGGCTATAAGGAGGTGGTTACTTTGTTGATCCGAGATCCAGGGTAATATTATGGAAACGGGGTCCAAAGTTTCAATATTTTCAACTCACTAAAACCTTCATTTGACATCATTGTAGGATTCATCTCATCAAGATGATTCTAGTGATATAAAATTTTGCTTCAATCCGACCTCCGAATCGAAAGATGTGGGCATCAGAATTTTAGGTGAATTAGAAGGCACCACTTCATCCATCTAGCCTCGTGGCAGCCGCATGGCTATACCCACGTGGCTAATCTTCCAATGCCACTTGGTATTTATTTATTGGTTGCCAAATTGATCATTAATATGTAAATTATATATATATATATATATATATATATATATATATATATATATATATATATATATATATCTATATATATATATATATATATATATATATATATAGATAGATAGATATATATAAGCACCAGTTGACAACACCAGTTGACAGGCATTAACTGTCAGCATTTTGCCCTATCTCCTAGGCCAGTTATCCTAACTCCTCTCCATTTTCATTTTCACAAGTTGCTCCAGGGTTGACCCTCCAAGATGACCCATATGTGGGCCTGACTAACTCTAATGAACAACTTGCTAGCTTGCATGTATGCCATTGAAACCCGGGCTTAAATCATCCTTCTCAACTTAATGTGTGCTCCTCTTCATACTTTCGGGGAATAACCTTTGCGTTTAGGTGTAACGTGGAGCCACACCTATAAGCTCACAACTTATTTATGATTGATCTATAGTCAGATCCATGACTACAACCTTCCCATCCCATCCCTATCCTTGCTAACCCACCCCTTCTCTTTGTGCTAATTCTTGTGATCATCCGGGAAAGAGACATTCGGGTTGACGTCATCTATGGTCTCCCTTCGGCCGCTGATATCTCTCTCTCTAATGTGATCTTAGCCACTTGTTACAAGGGTGTTTTCTCTTGATCATGAACTTAGTCACAAGGGATGAAGGGAGGAACAAGTTAATGACAAGGTTCCGCATAAGAGCTTATCCCGCACATTGACTCACTTCACAATGTAATGAGTTTTGGGTGAGACTAGTCAAGGAAGCTCCCCTGAGCTTACGACCAAATCATCTCCTTTAGGTTCTGTTATCACTCCAAGAAACTCTCCTAGGTTATAGCTCGGAGATGCTTGGTAACATATAATCTTCAATATTGTTCTCTGAACTATTGGAATGAATGGTGCTTTGGATCAAGCCAAATAACCATTTCAATAATGTTTTAACTCAAGACATGCATGAACACCCTCAAATTACAAGGACTTAGACCACTAATGCTCAATAGTTTGTAGATTCAATGAATGGATGGAGAATACTGACCATACTAGGAAATGCATACATAAACATAAATGAATGGCTAGCTACATGCAGCAAAAGATAATATTGACTATACCGGCATATGCATATATGACCACATATGAATGGCTAGCTACAAGAAGAAAATAAGCTTGCAAATCTAATTTATCGAAGTAGAGATAAGATGACTATTATCTGGCCTTAGACAGAAAAGAAAATATGAAAAAACTATTCAAGTGCAAGCTTAGAACAAAAGAGAAATGGACATTGAACATATAACAACAAAAGAAGCTTGTATTACTAATGAATGAAGATGAGAAGCTTGAGTATCAAAATCTCTATAGTCTCCAGAAGTTTGAACCCTTATTACATTTAGCTTTCAGCTATTTATAGACTGTTTACAATGCTCCTAAGATTTGAGAGGCTTAGAGTCTTAATCTTGTTTGATTTGTCCCTTAACTGTTTGATTCCCTCCATAGGAAAACATGGGCTTGGAGGATTATTCTTTTGATAACAGAGTTATTGCATTAAGATATTTTGGCTGCGATGGTAGGACTATTTATGCTCCCTAATCAATTGTTGCTTTGGCTGCATTGCGCTATCTATTCTCGGCCTCTATGTTAGTCTAGGGCGGAGCTGTGCATGCTGTGGCTCTTTCTATGATTTAACAATGCATACATTCTGTTAAAACATAACAGTGTTGCCCTCTTATGGACCTCTGTTAAAATAATGAATATTTCTACTTTAAACAGAAAACACAACAGTGCTGAGAATTCCCACCCCTCTCTGTCCTTTCCGGACTTCAACAGCCCTAAAAAATGATTAATTCCTTTATCGGGTCTGCCCTTGGGGTTATCGCAAGTTGCATTTGGCCCGCTCCCTTTGTATTTCGTTGAACAATGAAAATACATTAAAACTGTGAAAAAACATTGAAAATGGGCCTTCCGCAGACTTCAAATTTTATGTATTTCACTTTGCAGACCCTTTTGGGTCCAGGCTTCATCACAATCGATGCAACCTTGTTTCCCATTGCATTTCGTTATATAATGAAATACACTAAAATTCATTGAAAAATGGCTTTGGCACGGACCTGAAAGATTATACATTTTGGTTCCGAAACCCATCGGGTCCAGGTCTCATCACAATCGACGCACATATATGCAAAGGCCCCGCCCCATGGTTTCCGCCGATAGTGATCCACCGATGCGATGTGGGTCGTCGATCTGCACGCGCGATTGATGGTCCACGTTGAATCAGCGATCGCTATCGCTCATTCCACACAACCTGCACTGATACCTGCATCGATCCTTTCACCGATACTTCTGCTGATGTGACCCGCTGATAGCGATCATCGGCGATTGCTGATCGGCGGTGTCTAGCTCCGATTGCGACTACTTGGGACTACCGATTTTTGATTTTATACTTAGATATGGGCCATTGATCGGCCATATCTAACTGCAGCTGTGCATTCTTGGGTTTTAAGCCCACGATAAGGGTTTTTGACTAATTTTGAAGTGTTTTATCCTCTTGATAGTGCATTTTTTCCCTTCCAAGGGCTCTCCTCCCTTGCTTGTTTCGATCTTGGGATGATCTTAAGAACTTTGAAGATTCCAAGAGCATTTTGGATCCATTTGCATGATTTTAAGCAAACTTTGGAGACTTTGGGAGTACTTTGGATCCATTTTTTGGCCAAATGCCTCCAAGGCTAACACTAGCTCCTTTTGGGGATGAAATCTTCCTTGTGAGGTTTCAAGAACTACAAAACAATTCCTTTCCTATAAAAGCAAGATCAAATCTTCCTCCTAGTGTTGCATTGGGCTTGGAGTCTATTTAGCATGAAATAAAAGCTTGAAAACAACATATTTACAATACCAAGGCTTAAAAGCCTTAACTGAAATAAAGTTCAAAGAACATCCCATTGACTGGGCCATCAAAAACATATCCTCCTTCCTTTAAAGCATTCCTTTTGAGAAAACAACCATTAAAATGAAATTTGACCATTTTTACCTTTCTATGAAAGGTTCCATTGTCTTGGTCAATGTGAATATTAGCCAATTCATTAAAGACTTGCAAAAGCCTATTGATTTGATCCTTTACTTCAAAAACTTTCCAGCATTCGGTATTATCAGGTAGATATCGTCTATATTTCACATCATCTCTGTATTCTTTCAACCTTGTTTGTTTTTCTTGGAAGGTTGTGTACTCCTGCTGAATGATAAGGTCTGGTTCATACTCTGTTGTGTCATTTGTGACCTGAAAATTTAATATGAAGGATGAATCAATGCATTCTTGTGTGGGGGACACAAGGACTTCACCTATTCCTGAAACTTCCTTAGAGCAAGCCCCATCAAAGAACATGTCCCAAATTTGTGAGCTTTCTTCCTCTGTGATCTGGCAAATTGGTTTTTTAAGTTGCATAGAGGCCAACTTATAAGGCTTGGTAATGTCAAGATCGAGCTTATCCATGACAGCCTTGGGCATTGGATTGTGGCTAGATCCAATGTCTAGAAGATAATTATGAAGGATTTCATCATGAATAGACAGAGAAACATAGAATGATGGGGAGATGTATTCATAATTTTCAATGATTGGGCTGAGAATAACAATTGGTTGGTCATCTTGCAAATTTACATAGTTAGTGGAGGCTTGGATTGCTTTCGGCTCAAGATCCTTGAGGATGGATGCTTTGAAGGACTCATTATTCACTAGTTCAATCAGAGGCATAGGTATTCTTGGCTTCTGAATTTCTGATTGAAAACTGAAAGAAGAAGGGTACTTGTCAAGGCCTCTTACCTCTATGGATGGAGCTTTGAGGATGATAGGATCAACTGCTGGTTTCTTCTGCTTATTGGCTTGCTGTTTTGCAGGGACATCAACTTTATGAACATGAGTTTCTTTGACATTATTCATCATAACCTCAGATTATATTAGTGCTGATCTACAGTTTGTAGAATAGTTGCACCATCCCATTCTTGGCTGATCTGATCATTGAATAATGACTTCTCATAGGTAGCTTTGGTTAAAAAAGTGGTGCTACCTTTGTCTTCCATACAGTGGATCTCATCATCTTCTTCCAACTGCTCTTCTTCCATGATTGCATTCTGAAAAGGGACCTTCACCCTTTGGTCTTCAATGGCCTCTTTGCTCCTTTGCAAAATATGCAACTGCTTATTAGGTCTTCTATATGGATTTGGATTTGGAGGAGCAAAGGTGTTATGAACTCTTCCCATCCCAGAATGCTGCTCAACCTTTAATTTGGAAACTTCAGAGGCTAATGACTCTATCATCTTGGCCATTTTATCGATCTTGTGATCTGAAGATGATGAAGGATCACCCCTCTATCTCCTTCTATCAGCATTATCTTTGAGCTTTTCTACAACCATGATGTTTGATTCTACTTCCAGGGCTGCATCTTGCATATAAGCCAAAGAAGCACATCACCTCTCTCTCAACAATAAACAGAAGTCAGAATCAAAGGCACTGACATTGATGAGTTTAGTAGAGGTAGTGGTGGGTTTTACTTTAGCTGGTATCTTGCTGTACATGTGGTTAAATCTCTTATTAAAATCAGATAGTAGCTCACCATTTTCCCTCTATAAGTTCCCAAACTCAGTGTGGTAGTAAAGGAGATCCTTCTTATCCTCCCAATGCTTTAGGAATTCATCATCTAAGGCCTCAATATCTACTATAGATGCTGGGGTCAGTTACCTGAACCATTTTCTAGCCTCTCCATCTAGGCTTTGGACAAAGACTCTCATCTAGACATCATCTTCACTAATGTCTAGGTTATCAACATAGCTATAGAATGTCTCAAGATGTTCTTCAGTTGAAACACCTTCAGTCCCAGTGAACTTAGGCATATACTTCTAATACTCTCTAGTAGGCATAGCATTCAAAGGAGTGGGAAGCATTAGAGGTCCATACCTAGCAGCTATGATTCTCTCCATTTTGGTAGGTGCTTGTGGACTTGCCATAGCTATGGCGGCTAAAAGAGTACATGCAGTTTGAATGATGGAGGGCTGAGGAGTGATTGATAGGACTGAGGGAGTATGATGGATAGGAGGTGAGGTTTCCTTTGAGCATACAACAAAAGGAAAACCTAAAGAATGAGGAGCTTTATGAATCTCTAAGAGTTTTTCTTCACTGATAGTATTAGAAGCTATACTCTCAACATGTATTTATTCTATTACATGCCTTTCTTGAAGAGATATAAGAGATTGTTTAGGTTTACCTGAACCTGATGCTCCTTTTTGCAATAACTTTCTTTCTTTGATAATCTTTTCAGGGTTACATATTGGGTTAGCTTGTGACTTTTGAGGATTTCTCCGAGTATGCCTTACAAACTGAGCCAAAACTATGAAGTGGAGTTGCCAATAGGTTCGGCCTCCAATAGAGTCACTAGATAGATGATTACAACAAAAAAGGTGCCCAGAATTTGTCTATCATCAAAGTTGGATCTATGTCGTTTCCTAGGGAAGCTGAGCTTCAATTTCCTCTCCCCAGAAATGGTGCCAATTATGTTATCACTCCAAGAAACTCTCCTAGGTTGTCGCTCAAAGATGCCTGGTAACATATAATATTTAATATTGTTCTCTGAACTATTGGAATAAATGGTGTTTTGGATCAAGCCAGATAACCATTTTAACTATGTTTTAACTCAAGACATGCATGAACACCCTTAGATTACAAGGCTTTAGACCACTAATTCTCAATAGTTTGTAGATTCAATGAATGGATGGAGAATACTAACCATACTTGCAGATGCATACATAAACATAAATGAATGGCTAGCTACAGGTAGCAAAAGAGAATACTGACGATATCGGCAGATGCATATATGACCACATATGAATGGCTAGCTATAGGCAGGAAGAAGCTTGCAAATCTAATTTATCAAAGTAGAGATAAGATGATAGTTATCTAGCCTTAGACACAAAAGAAAACATGAAAAAATTGTTCAAGTGCAGGCTTAGAACAGAAGAGAAATGGACATTGAACATATAACAATAAAAGAAGTTTGTATTACTAATGAATGAAGATGAGAAGCTTGAGTAGCAAAGTCTCTACAGTCTCCAGAAGTTTGAACCTTTATTACATTTAGCTTTCAGCTATTTATAGCTTGTTTACAATTCTCCTGAGCTCTGAGAGGCTCAAAGTCTTAATATTGTCTGATTTTTCCCTTAACTGTTTGATTCCCTCTATAGGAAAGCATGGGCTTGAGGATGATTCTTCTGAAAATAGAGTAACTGCATTCAAATATTTTGGCTACACTGGTAGGACTGTTGATGCTCCATGATCGGTTGTTGCTATGGCTGTGTTTCATTGTCTATTCTCGGCCTCTATGTCGGTCTGGGGCAGAGCTGCGCATGTTGTGGGTCTTTCTATGATTTAACAATGCATACATTTTGTTAAAGAAGAACAATGCTGCCCTCTTGTGGACCTCTGTTAAAATAATGAATATTTCTGCTTTAAACAGAAAACAAAACAACGTTGAATTGTCGCCCCTCTTTGTCCTTTTTGGACTTCAACAACACTAAAAAATGATTAATTCCTTTATCAGGTTCACCCTTGGGGTTATCGCAAGCCTCATTCAACTCGCTCCCTTTATATTTCATTAAACAACGAAAATACATTAAAACTACAAAAAAGCATTGAAAATGGGCCTTTCGCAGACTTCAAATTTTATGTATTTCACTTCCCGGACCCTTTCAGGTCCGGGCTTCATCGCAATCGACACTACCCTATTTCCCATTGCATTTCATTATATAACAAAATACACTAAAATTCATTGAAAAATGGCTTTGGCTCGGACCTGAAAGATTATAGATTTTGGTTCTGAAACCCATCAGGTCCGGGTCTCATTACAATCGGCGCACATATATGCAAAGGCCCTGCCCCATCGTTTCTACCAATAATGATCCACCGATGCGATGTGGGCTGTCGATCTATGCATGCGATCGACGGTCCATGTTGAATTGGCAATTGCTATCACTCATTCCACACAACCTGTGCAATACCTTTACTAATACTTCTGTCGATACTTCCACCGATGTGACCTGCTAATACCGATCATCGACGATCGCTGATCAACGGTGTCTAGCTCTGATTACCACTGCTTGGGACCATCAATTTGTGATTTGCGCTTAGATCTGGGCCATTGATCGACTAGATCTAACGACAGTTGTGCATTCTTGGGTTTTAAGCCTGCGATAAGGGTTTTTGACTGATTGTGAAGTGTTTTAGCCTCTCGAAAGTGAATTTTTCCCTTCGAAGGGATCTCCTTCCTTGCTTGTCTCGATCTTTTGATGATCTTAAGCACTTTTGAAGATTCCAAGAGCATTTTTGGATCCCTTTGCATGATTTTAAGAAAAATTTGGAGACTTTGGGAGCACTTTGGATCCATTTTTGGGCAAATGCCTCCAAGGCTAACAAGTTCTTAATGGCAGAGCGTAGAACATGAACAAGGGACTTTCCCATACAACCCTTCGATATTTGTGGTCTCCTTGGGCCCTCAATAGCTTATGGGGAATAGGTCGATCTCATTAGAGAGATCCTAAGGCCTGTCTTGACAGACCAACTAACACAATAATCTTATAACAAAAACCAAAAGCATATGCTGACCAAAATTATGCAAGGGAAATCAACATTACTCAAAGAAACAAGGAATTTTCCCCTTAAGTACAATTACAGACATGGACCATAAGCACCACCATTTAATTAGAAATAACAAAAGCCTACAAACATCTTGTTTTTTTGGATGAGAATTTCGAGAAACTTGATGACAAAAGCGTCCAATATATGAATGCCCACTATGGAGTACCAATAAATTTGGGCATCATGGTTATAAATAACCATTCAATCAATTATTTTCCTCACCATCTTAGTACAACGTACAAAACATGATTCAAAACCTTAAAGGATTCCATGTCAATGCATACATATAAGAGATGCCACTTTGTATGAGGTGTAGGAATATAAAACCAAGTCGTTCAATCTCATGAGGTTGCTCCTTACATGACATAAGATATAGATTTATTGGAATAAGCCCTTGATAAAATGGATGTGAAATCCCAACATCATGCATCATTGAAGGCTTGAAGAAGACCCTCATATAAAATAACAAGTCAATAAGGATAAAAGAAGAGGAAATCCTCAATATTACCACATTGCAACACAATAATGTTAATGCAAGCTTGAAATCAATGTAGTCATCATATTGCAATAAAGAAGAATGTTCATACTAAATATTTCTATGACATAGCCGGTGTTCTCACATGCTATCCCAACACCCTTAAAACAATAACACAACATACTAGTCAATCCTGTAAATATGAATCACACAACCATATATCATTTGTTACTGAAACAGTTTAAACCTTTCAAAGCATAAATACACAACTCATTCATTATCATATAAAATAAATGATGAACACTTATATTGTAATTTTTTGGCAACTGAGTCTAGGACTCTGACTCTCCACCCAATCGTAGATAGATGCAACCACGCCTTACTTGCAACTATCACCCCCAAGTTGGATTCCAAATCTTGAGGTGGGGTGCTTTTGAGTATTTTTAGTCAACCAACGTAGCTGAACCATGATGTCAAAAGGCCCTCACATCCTTTATCCAGTAGCTAAGCTTTTTATAACTCATACCATTTAGGAAGAGACATAATCATACATATATTTCACTATGCAGATAACTCCAACTCACTTTCAAAAGAAGAGAGCCCACTATTAGGAAGGTTCAATAATAGTTAATCTGTATATGGGTGAGAAATCACTTCTCCAGGTGGTTCCGCCGTGAGTCAAGCACTAGAGTTTCAACCCCAAGGCACTCCTGGTAGTTCAAAAATCCTCACAAGAACCTATGTGATTCTCCCCAGCCCAACAGGGTCACAAACCATAATCTTCCAGTGGATTCATCTCCCTTACAAGCAAGCCTTTCTCTCTAAACCAATCACCCAGCAAACTTCCATAGAGGTTTCCTTAGCTAATGCACCTTTTTTTTTCTGGGCTCAATTCAATGTCAATCTTATTTTTCCCTCTCGACTCTCTCTCTATGTTTCTACACAACAAGCCCATATGTTGTGTTCTTGGTTGATGTTATCCTTCTACTTTTCCTCCATGCATCTCTAAGTCATGACATGATGAATGTCCTCCCATTCCTCTCTCCAAAAATGACTATCTGCTTTTCTCTTTTCCTTCATGACTTGCACAACAATCCCTCCTTGATAGCACAACCCATGTTGCTCTTAAATTTTTGTGCTTTTTATTTGCTTGTAGTTGGGATAAATGAAACTTGGATTAGTCCTTCCATTTTTAGTTGAATTCAATGCATAATTGACACATTAATTTGTCTTCCAATAACCAAGATTATTATTTAAAGAACAACAATTTCCTCAAGCAGCCCCCTTCCTCAAGCAATGAAATATGTGTCCCTTTCTCGGTTATTTAAAATAATTACAATTATTCATAAGGGGGAAAAATTTTAACCATGGGATATCAGAGTCCCCTCCCCCTTTAGGAGGAACAACGTCCTCAATTTTCAATAGATTTACACAAAAAAAACACAATTGATATGGATATTTATACACACAACTTTGTACAAAATTTACATTACATTTACCATTTGTTTCACTCAACAAATAGGAGAGGATATGGTTCTCTCATCTGGTCATCCCTTTACCATGTGGCTTCTTGGGGCCAAAATTTCCTTCATTGCACTTTTATTTTATCTATTACTTAGTTCTGAAGCATGAGTTGTCTCCAATCTAGGATGCATAGAGGTTCTCGCTAGAACTCTCCCTCTAGTTCCACCTTCCATCTCAATTATGGAAGCTTGATGATTTTATGGTAGATTTTCTAGTGCTGCATAGATCCTAGGCATACCACATGCCACATATCCCACAATCTACACTTCCTTTGCATTGTAAAACCTTGGAGCAACGTGCTTGTGCTGTGGGAAATCCTTCCTCAAGTGATTTTCTCCATAAGTCCAACACTTGTATGAACCCTTTCTGTAACCCTTAACTTCTTCTTGAGTTGAATAATCTCTTTTAATAGAAATGGACCTTTATTTATTTTCTTGATTAAACATTGTCATACTTTCTCCTTTAGATCCCTACTACCTTTTCCTTTTTATTCTAGCATTGCCCTTGTATTTACAATTAGATTTAAACTTTGACCTGCACTTGGATTGAGTATAGCGACTTTTCAACTTTTTAATGGCATCATTTAATGTCTAAGGCTCATGGATCTCAATCCAATCTCTAAATGATAGAGGAAACCCAATAATAAACCTCTGAACCTTTGCCTTCTCATCCTTAAGGTATGGAACATATCTTAGCAATTCTAGGAACTTGGTGATATATTCTTCATATGACATTGGTCCTATTTTGAGCTCATAAAACTCTTTTGCTTGTTTGTCATAGTAGATATCTACTAAATAATTTTCTTTGAAGAGTCTTTAAAATTCATTCTAATTTAGGCCCTCTTCATTTATTCCCTTGACATTCTTTGAATCCTCCTGTTGTCCCTCACTTCTTTTTCATTCACCAATGGCTTCAAAATCCAAATAGAAGTGATGTTTGATGCCAAATTTTGAGCCACATAAGCTATCAAAACTAGATGGGACCCTCTCTAGTGTGTAGTGCTTGGAAAGAGATTTTTGGTGGTATATAGAAGTCCAAAAAGGGTTCTTGGATCAGAAGTTAGAGCATGTTGAAGAATCCCTTTAGAAAGCTCAGAGAGCCCAAAAATGGCTAAGTATTGAAGAAAAATTGCAATCAGGACTTAGGATAGTTCATCACAATCACATTTTAGTATCGACGTGGACTAGGAGGAAAATAACCTTGATGATTACAAAAATTGTGATCGGTCAATCGTCGATATCATATATCGGCATCAGCGGGTCAGGGCACTACGTTTATCAGTGGATCGATGGGATTTAAGTGCTGAAGACTACACGGGGGGGGGGCGCAATTGCGATATAGTGTAATATCATTGGGGAGCCCGATTGTGATACAATGTAATATCACTGGGGGGTCGAGAAATTCATTAACAAAGAAAAGCATGGAAAAACCAATGCCCAACCAACCTTTTTCTCTCTCCTCTAGGTGGCCATGTGGCAGCTTCTAATTGGTCCTCAGAGTTGATGTGGCTGCTGATGTCAACGATGATGTGGCACATATGGATGGGGACGTGGCAGGGGGACACATGTCACTCATTTTTGGCATTTTTACGGGTCCTATATGGCTGTTTTCGAGTGCCATGTGGCACCACTTATACGGTGACACGTGGCAATGATGATGTCAGAAATGATGTCACTAGGTTATCGGTGATCAACGATCGACACTTACTGGTTTCGAGCTTCTCAGCCATTGTGATGCAATGAGGAATGGTCCCATATGCGATACATTATAAATGATGACCTATAAAATTTTTGGGTTCGGGAAATTTTTTGATAAGGGACTTAATGCGATATAAAGAGAACGGCCCACTGCACATTTATTGAAGTCCTTAAGCACTTTAAGGAAAATCCACTGGTCTTCGCTTGTGTTCCTAAGGGGAAATTCATAAAAGGGGCTAAAACAAAGAGGGCATAAGACTCAATTGAAAACGCCCACCGATTCATCTGTTCGAATGATTTAACAACCCACATTTTCACTTGTTCAAATGGTTAAAAGCCCACGATACGCTAATAACACTTCACCGAGCCTTTGAAAGATGGATGAGTTGACACTGGGCATTTTATGAGGATTATGGGTGCATTTAAGGAAAGACGGCCTAAAACATGCCTCTGCCAGTCAATGTTGAAGGAATTTTAATGGAAAAATTGACTTAAATCAGTTGATGTATAAATGAACTGCCTCAAAATAGCTAAAATGAGTCTATGACAGCAGGGACGTGGCTCCTTTCGAGGCCTCCACTAAAGCAGCAAGGGGACACCTCCTCCTTTCCCTCTTGATTCTCCTTCTATGTGCATTTATTTCTGTATTTCTTCAAGAAAGGGATTTTATCACGTTGTAATCTTTTTGGGGGTAACCGATCCTATCAGAGATATGAGACAACCAGTCTAGTATGACAACTGGGGCTTGGGCTTAGATATTTTTTGTAAACTATAATGATAGTACCCCTCTCTTCTTATAAAAAGGGGGAAGAAATATTATGTAGTGGCTGGTTTCTAGGGGTTGTAGAGATTCTCAGACTTGCGAGGGGTGATCTCTGTGACGCTGATTTAGGCTGGTTCTGGGGGGTTGAAGAGATTATTAGACTCGTGAGGAATGATCTTTGTGAAGCTGATTTGGGCTCAATTTTCCATATTCATGGGAGGGCTTCATTGATTTCATTATTGGATATATAGACTAGTTATTGGACCTTTAAGATTAATGACAATTCTTCTATTGATTCCAAACATCGTTGATGTGCAGTAATTTTTCCCTATTGTAACTTCTTTTCATTTTGTATTTCTTCCTTAAAACAATTTAAAGGCAGCTGTCATGTTTCTGGCTGATAAATGGATTTGTCTTCACTACTAACTAGAAGAGAATACATGTGCAAGACCACATAATTACTTTTGTTATCTTTATGCATGTAGTACCTATCATCCTTCAGATTTACTTGTGTCTATGAGTAGCTTACAATACCTATGGTGGTTCAGACTTACCTCAACTATTGAAATAGAGATTGATACCCATTAATATAAAAGCCTGAAGCTTTACATCAACTCCCCCTATTGTTGTCATTACACCTTCTTACCCTCTCATGTTTCTGCTGAAATACAATTGCTGAGGACTCTATTTATTACAGTCCTCTACACTTGATTTCCTTCTTCTCTTCCCCCTCTCCTTCACCACTTGAACTTTAGTTCAAGATGTCTCATTTCCATGTGTAGGCCACTATAAGAAGAAACCATTTCTCTTTGATATTTCTTTAGATACCCCCAACATCTGGATTCATGAGTTGGAATGAATCTCCCTCATTAAAGGCATATTGAACCAAACCCTCTTAGCACCATATTCATTTCATGACAATTGGAGTGCTACAAACCTCTCCATACCATATTACATGCACTCCTCTATTTAAGATGTCCTAGGCACTAGCCTACAATTAACCCATAGGCTGTATCTAGGGAGATTTCTTTGCCTCTTGCTGTACTTGTGTTGTAGGTGAAAGATTTAGCGACAACATCTTTCTGGTACCATTTCCAGGGAACAGATTAGAATATTTTTCCCTGGGTATGGCAAAGTTTTACAGTTCCCCTATTAGGTGAGCTAGGGAAGTGTGGGTTGAAGATATCTCAACTTGGTGACTCCACTGTGAAATCCATGGTAAAAAACCTGGCGAATCCACTATCCATATCTCTATTATGATCATCTTGTCCTTTTAAGCATCCTCATACTCACTTTGATGTTACATTAGCCCAAAACTCTCCCTACTTTTGAAGATGAAATCAATCATATAGGGAGGTTTCAAATATGGCCCTTCCTGCATTCCTGGCAAACCAATTTGCACCACTGGATTTTTCTTCTATAGATGGTTTTCCTAATCATGTCCCTCCATATCATGAGTGGAATACCTATTTGCCTAAATTAAGTGACAACTCAGAGAAAAGACCTGACCATCACATCAAAGACTTTCATGAATGGATGGAGGAACAAGGTATTCTTCTTGAAGACATACAAATGAAGTTATTCAAACTGTCTTTAGAAGGAGATGCTAGGGTTTGATTTAAAACACTAACTACTGGTAGCATATCTTCCTTGAAATGCTTCCATACAACATTCTATAAATATTATAAGAGATTTCATTCACAGAAGCTCTGCTTGAAGATTGCTGCACACTTTGTAATGATGAAAACAATCCTAAGGTTGATGAATTTGCTGAAGATATTTGTGGAGCTCCTATCCAAGAAAGCATATACTCTTATAAGGAAACAACACCCTATGAGCAAGAAAGAGAAGAATGAAACACCACTAAGATGCAAACAAACTCTCAGAGGGCTTATTTAGTTGAGTCTAATGTTTCTCCTTCTTATGATAAATATGATTATGATGGAGAGTCAAGCGAGGCAGAGCTACCATACTCTAGTTATGGGAAGTTGAACAAGTAAAAGAGGCTCAAGTTTATAATGCATATCTTTTACATGAAGAGAAGGATCAAGGACCTCCTACATTCTATGATTCATATGATTCAGAGGAGTAGGAAATGGTCATGGAGGTGCAGAAGGAGTTGTTTACCGACAAGTGGGGAGAAAGCTCCCAACAACAAGTGTCTCAAGAAGAACCCAAAGTTGAAAGAACATGCAGAGTCTGTTGCTTCCTTCTGCAGTAAAATGCCTGCCAAGAATTCTCAACAAACCCTCCAATATATGACTCTTATAGCTCAGATATTGAAGAGTTTGTTGCAGATTTACAGGACAGCTGTCCCAGTGAAAAGGGGGAGTAAATGAGCAGCAACCAATTTTTCTTGGAAACACTAAAGTTGAGGGATGAAGGGTGTTTTTAGCTTCCCTGGCCAAGAGGATATTGGTCAACAGGGTGCAAGTGAAATCAAATATGTTGCAAACATTCCTAGTCTATTCCATGACCCTGTGGCTGATTACATTAACATATTCTTCAATCAGCACCAGAGGTCATTTCAAGAGCATGTATCAGGTTCTTCGTTTGTTGGTTTTTCATGGTGCATTTTGATTTTGATTTTGTTTTTTTTTCAGTAGTATGAAGGCCTGTGGTCCAGTACTCTAACGCTGGCATGGTTCTATTGGAGAGTTAAACATACTTAGTTGAATTAAGCACTGTGCATAATGTAGGATTGTACATAAATAATCTCACCAGCTGACCATTTACTTTCAATTGTTATAGTTTTTATTTTCTGCATGTAGATGGATAAAGATAGGTCCCATGGAGATTTTTCTGATTAAAAAGTACATATATTACTGACTCCATGCCCAATGGTGAAGGATGCTATTCTACAGGTTCTCAACACCTTGCCAGCAAGGCACTATCCCTAGTAGGAGCCAATGTTGTCACTCAATGTTTTTTTTAGTCACCAATGGCTTCAAAAGCCAAACAACAGTGATTTTTGATGCCACCTTTTGAGCCAGAAAAGCTATCATAACTAGATGGGACCCTCTCCAATGTGTAGTGCTCGGAAAGAGCTTTCGAGTGATATTTAGAAGTCCAAAAAAAGGGTTCCTGGATTAGAAGTTAGGGCTTGTTGAAGAATCCCTTTATAAAGCTCAGAAAACCCAAAAATGTTTAAGTGTTGAAGAAAAATTGTAATCGAGATTCGGGATAGTTCATCGCAATCGCATATTGTTATCATCAGGGACCAGGAGGCAAATAACATCGACGATTATAGAAACTACGATCTGCCGATCGCTAATATCCTATATTGACGTCTGCGGGTCAGGGCACCATGTTTATTGGCTGATTGATGGGATTTAAGTCCTAAAGACTATGTGGGGGGGCCGATTGCGATAAAGTGTAATATCACTCGGGGGCCAAGAAATTCATTAACAAAGAAAAGCATGGCAAAACCAAGGCCCGACTGACCTTTTTCTCTCTCCTCCAGGAGGCCACGTGGCGGCTTCTGATTGGTCCTCGGCATTGATATGGCAGTTGATGTCAGTGATGACAAGGCACATAAGGATGATGACGTGGCAAGGGGACACATGTCACTTGTTTTTGGCATTTTTATGGGTCCTATAGGGCTATTTCTAAGTGCCACATGGCACCACTCATAGGGTGACACGTGGAAGTGATGATGTCAGAAATGATGTTAGTAGGTTATTGACGATCAATGATCAACGGTTCCTAGTATCGGGGTTATCAACGATTGCGATGCGATGAGGAAGGTTCTTGGATGTGATATATTATAAACGACGAACTATAAAATTTTCTGGTCCGGGAAATCGGTCGATAAGGGACTTATTGCGATATAAAGAAAAAGGCCCACTGTGCATTTATTGAAGGCCTTAAGCACTTTAAGGAAAAGCCCTCGGTCTTTGCCTGTGTTCCTATGGGGAAATTCATAAAAGGGGTTAAAACAAAGAGGGCATAAGGCTCAATTGAAAGCACCTGCCAATTCACCTGTTTGAATGAGTTAACAACCCACCCGTTCGATTGTTCAAATGGCTAAAAGCCCATGATACACTGATAAAACTACACAAAGCCTTTGAAAGATGGTTGAGTTGGCCAATGCGCGTCTCACGAGGATAATTGGAACATTTAAAGAAAGACGACTTGCAACATGCCTCTATTAGTCAACGCTGAAGGAATTTTAATGGAAGAATTGAATTAAGTTAGTTGATGTATAAATGAACCCCCTAAAAATAGCTGAAAAGAGTCTATGAAAGTAAGGACGTGGCTCCTTTCAAGGCCTCCACTGAAGCAAGAAGGGGACACTCCTTTCTCTCTCGATTCTCCTTCTCTGTGCATTTATTTCTATATTTCTTCAAGAAAGGGATTTTATCCCATTGTAATCTTTTTGGGGGCAACAGAGCCTATCACAGAGCTGTGACAACTATTCTAGTATGACAGCTGGGGCTTAAGCTTAGATATATTTTGTAAACTATAATGACAATACCCCTCTTCTTATAAAAATGGGGAAGAAATATTATGTAGTGGCTAGTTCCGGGGTGTTGCATAGATTCTTGGACCCGTGAGGGCTGATCTCTGTGAGGCCGATTTGGGATGGTTCCAGGGGGTTACGAAGATTCTCGGACCTATGAGGGTTGATCTTTGTGAGGCCGATTTGGGATCAATTTGCCATATTCATGGGAGGGCTTCACTGATTTCATTACTAGACATATGGACTAGCTATTGGACCTTTAAGATTAATAAAAATTCTTCTGTTGATTCCAAACATGGTTGATTTGCAATAAGTTTTCCCTCTTGTAACTTCATTTCATTGTGTATTTCTTCCTTAAAACAATGTTAAGGAAGTTGTCATGTTTCTAGATGATAAATGGATTTGTCTTCACTGCTAAATAGAGGAGAGTACCTCTGCGAGAACACATAATTACTTTTTTTTTTTATCTTTATGCATGCAGTACTTGTCATCCTTCATATTTACTTGTGTCCGTGAGTAGCTTACAATACATGTGTTGGTTCAGACTTACCTCAACTGTTGAAACAGAGATTGATACCCATTACTATGAAAGCATGAAGCTTTACATCAACTACCCCTATTTTTGTCATTCCACCTTATTACTCTCTCATGTTTCTGCAGAAATACAGTGGCTGAGGACTCTGTTTATTACAATCCTATGCACCTAATTTCCTCCTTCTCCTCCCCCTCTCCTTCACCACTTCAACTTTAGTTCAAGTTGTCTCATTTCCATGTGTAGGCCACCAGAAGAAGAAACCATTTCTCTTTGAGATTGCTCCATATACCCCCAACATTTGTATTGATGAGTTGGATTGAAT